>JBAIZL010000002.1:148205902-148668402 GCA_036971475.1 Prosapia bicincta
TTTTTTTGCCCCATCTGGTTGTTGTCAAAACCTTTTTTGGAAAATTTTAATTGTTGTCGTGGTTACCACATAGTATCATTAATAATGCTCTAGAATTAAAAATGAATGAAAAGAAAAAATAGACAAACAAACTGGATTAACGGTATCGAGCCTTGCTTCCTAAACGGACAATGCGAAAGGAAAGCGAAAAGAAACTACAACACAATGCGAGCGACGAAAAAATAGAAAGCGTATAAATAGTAACAAATAAAAATGATAGTCCAACACTATAGAAATGAAAATGGATAATTGCAAAGAAATTTGCTTTCTATTTTGCCACTTTATATTGGTATTCTGACATATTATGTATATACATATTTAATTTAATTGTACTTATAAAATAAAAAGAACTAAATAAAATCTTTCTTTGTTGATTTACGTAGGAACTGATTTTAAAAAGAAATTTTTATATTATTTACAGTTATTTCTTTCTTTCTGGCGTAACATTCAGCAAACTTCTAACACGAATTGCTATCCTATATCTTAAGCTCATATCTATCTATCCCTTTTTAGTTGGTAGCTGGGAGGTCAACCCCAGTACAGAACACGGCTATTTCAGCGGACCTGAGGTTATAGTTTGATTTAAAACAGAATAGGATTCTGAGTAGGTGAAATCGACCAGAGGGGGTGGGATTACAGCCGTCTGAGCGAATAGGAAATTCATATCTTGCTGCGTAGGTGAACCTTGTTACAAATTCAACGTTTAACTGCCGTTCATCGTTCAGTGTCATCGTAACATTGGTTGAGTGATTTAATAGTGGTGTAGCTTGGTTCGTTCTGCAATTTCAGTCGCTGGCAGTGGCGGGTTGACTGTGAACATCGCATCCCTACCCCGCCTCAGACCCATTCCTATTCTACTTTAAATCAGAGTATAATTCTCTCCCATTCACAGTCCTAGAGGTGAATTTTATACTTTCCACACTTTCTACTACTCTTCCTCTGTGTATAAAGAGTAGAAACCTCTTTGCAACCCCGTTAGAGAGTGGGACTACCTTAGGATAGAGATCATAAATGCAAAACCCAGGATGCTTTCATGCCCATACTGGAAATCCATTACCAGGTGTGTTCATATCATAAACAGAACAAAGCAATCAGGTTTCAAAACGAAAATCACCAGACCACTACACTTCACTCATTCTAAATGTCTAGGAAGATATTTTTCTAGAACTGAATTATATTTATTTTGTTGACAGGGCGCTATTGTATTTAGGTCTACATAGGAGCAATGTTTTACTTCAAACTTATAGAATATGGTTGATCTGATTTGAAATGGCCTCGCATATCTTCAACCGATAAACTACAAACGTTCCCGTTTGTATTTAGAATTTACTACTGTGAATTCCTAAATCCCTAAAATGGCACGTAGCTACAAAACCAAGTCGACTTCTCTAACCTTTATCCGGAATCACATCTCCCTGCTTCTTTCTCACAGGCATTGGTCCATGATTGTTCCATACGATCAACTACCTGCGGGTCATATGCCCGCATATTAAGTTTACTTTATGACAGTCGAATACAATTGCCATGATCTGAACACTTGTCCTTTTATATTTTCTAAGACGGAAGGGACATCTTTTATTATAGTTCAATGTCATAAATACTTTTGTAAGAATTTATATTAATAAAATATATTAACTCAAAATTGCTTAATCTCTATACAGATAGCTGTCGAGTAAGGCAGTGATGAAAACGTTTTATAGAACTGCATTGGTCATACGGTTACTTGTTACGTGGTTTTTCCGCATTCAGTTATAAAATTATTCGGTTGTAAAAAGGCGAAATACGAGTAATGATGCACCCTTTGAAATGCTTAAAATGAGATTCTTACAAATTTTCTCAGTTGAACAAAAACTTGTATTAAGAAACATCTTCAAAAATTTTCAAATTCATACATTAAAAAAAAATATATATATATATATTAATATGAAGTGAATACATTACTATTGTAAATACTTTTTCCACCACTATGTGCAATAATTTTACCTTGTGTGATGAGGTACCTTTCGGTCACTTGACCTGAGTGATTCGAGAAAGTCAAGTGACCGAAAGGTGCCTCATCACACAAGGTAAAATTATTGCACATAGTGGTGGAAAATGTATTTACAATAGTAATATACATAAAGTCCGTGTAACGGAAAAATAATGGACAACGTAAAATATATATATATACAAAGAGGGAGAGAGAGAGAGTTTTATGAAAGCATATAAAATGACATAATGATGAATATAAACAACAAAAAAATTATATTTTATAATTGAACTTAATAATCAATCAAATAACAAAATACAGTTGAATTTTGCCTCAATATTTGCATAAAATATTAATCCAGTAAAATAGTCTCTTTATCCAAATTAGGGAGAAAGTTTATTTTAAAAAATTGTCACGCATGCTTCTTTGGTTAAAAGACACTTAGTAAAGCGAGTGTTTGCAACAGCAACCTCCATTTAATCAAACTCCGTTTAACTTATTTTGTGGCAAGCTGGTGGTTTTACCTAATGTATTAGGAGGATATTCGTCCCCCTACTTTACTGCCTGTAGCATTCAAAACACCGCTGTAAAATCGGAAATCTTGAAATACACATGTTTTATTCATAACGTTAAATGCCGTTGACCGCCTCCAACAACTACTTGCTCAGTATACAAATTTACACACGCCAAACGTTTTCCTACCGTTGTATTTTGCAGAAAGTGAAAGTAAACCAGCCGAGAATGGGCCGATTCAATATGTCCACATGTTATAACTTTCCTCCAAGATCTATAACTGTACCAAATTAACAATGCTTAGAGTTATGTTACAAAGCCAAGTTAGTGATTCAGTTATAGACCCCCAACATCCCTTGGTAGATAAAAATGTAGATTGGGGGTGTGTGTGTGTGTGTGTGTGTGTGTGTGTGTGTGTGTGTGTGTGTGTGTGTGTGTGTGTGTGTGTGTGTGTGTGTGTACATTAAATGTACACTTAATCCAAAAATAGAAAATTATGCTAAATGTTTTCGTGAAACGGTTTTTCTAACACAAAAAGCAAACAAAAATTACCTACTAATCGTACGATGTTTTTAAAATGTCATTTGGCATGTACGATGTTGAAATTTGGTGTTTACAAATGTTTAGAATTATTTCTATTTGACATTTCATTCTTTAATCCAATTGACTTTAATGTCCAAGCAAGCCTTTACTCATTTACTTTACGTATTCAATACAAGTTCACCCTTAAAATTAAATGGTCCCATCCAAATTGATATTTTAATAAATGTAAATTTATTTTCAATAAAAATATATTTTTACTATAAATTTACTACTTTTTGCCCCAACAGTGCAACAGAATCGAAAAATGCCAACTGGAAAATCTATAAACATGATAACATGCGGTTGAACAATTTTCCATTTCCCTGTGACGTAGGATAAACTAAAAATGCATTTTCAATCCACTGCAAGAAAATATCTAAATGGAGTTTAAATGGAAGAGAGGAAAGAGTCGACGATGGAAAGGTTTTGGCAGTGCGTGCTGCAGCTGTTGAAAGAGCACCTCAGCGAGCGCCAAACGGAATGGCATCTACAAAATCTTAGCTTATACAGCTGTCGACATCTTACCGCCCAGAACACGTTCAAGGTTAAACTATTCGCACAAATAAAGGCCACTGTACTCCAGTCACTCAAGCCACGCCTATATCCCTGACGTGACAAAACCATTTATTCCCATTCCGACATCAATCTGTTAAGTCAGAACATCTAACTTTAGTGTACATGTTTTTGTCATACTGATGAAATAGTATAGTGAATGTATTGTATTTATACAGACTTGCAACTTCGATCAGTAGCATCTTTTTTGTGACGGGGTGTTGTAACTGGAGAAGGTCCCTTTGGACTTTGGAAGGAATGAGAGCTAATTTATACGCCAAAGGCAGAACTAAAAGAAGATTAATGTCCCCTAATGCCCCTCAAACGCTTAAAATTACACGAGTTGATAATTTGAGTGAACTCAATGAGGAATAAATTATAAATGCATATACCGACTAATATTCGTTTTCAAAAGCACAATAACAACTTGCAACAAATAACACGATTTTAAAAATAAACTTTAGATTTTTATTTACACAAACTACAATTATATAAAGGAGTATTAAATCTAAGAGACTTCTTTGAAAGTCCGTTAAACGTCAGCCCTCGGTACAGCGATTCTCTTTTGTATATACGCTAGACCCGGGTCTCCAACCTACGGCCCGCGAGTCACAACCGCGAGCAGATCCGTATATACGCTAGTCCATTCAGACGCTCTCGGTAAATTTGATTTCTTGTACTTAACCCTCGGGTAGGCACGCGGGCTACAGGTGTAGCCCAGAGTTTTTGATTAGGCTGTAACGCATCTCGTAAAACTAGTGGAGAAAAGCCTACATTATTAGCTGCTATTTGTCATCTACCCTACTCACCGAGTCGGGGATTGTCACTCAATGTGTGTGCTTTTTGTGTGTTTACAACTAAAGTTGTTTGGGCTACGTCTGTAGCCCTTGCGACCTTTTGTGTTATGAGTGAATCAAAGCGTATCCGGTATCATGCGCATGATTGCTTGTCAAATGCAGAGAAAATCCTCGTATCTTACTGCACTAAACCTAAGAAGTCAGTACCACTTCTGTACACGATGCATGAAGCCCACAAGATTGCTTGTCAGATGCAGAGAAAATCCTCGTATCTTACTGCACTAAACCTAAGAAGTCAGTACCACTTCTGTACACGATGCATGAAGCCCACAAGATTGCTTGTCAGATGCAGAGAAAATCCTCGTATCTTACTGCACTAAACCTAAGAAGTCAGTACCACTTCTGTACACGATACATGAAGACCACAAGATTGCTTGTCAGATGCAGAGAAAATCCTCGTATCTTACTGCACTAAACCTAAGAAGTCAGTACCACTTCTGTACACGATGCATGAAGCCCACAAGATTGCTTGTCAGATGCAGAGAAAATCCTCGTATCTTACTGCACTAAACCTAAGAAGTCAGTACCACTTCTGTACACGATACATGAAGCCCACAAGATTGCTTGTCAGATGCAGAGAAAATCCTCGTATCTTACTGCACTGAACCTAAGAAGTCAGTACCACTTCTGTACACGATACATGAAGACCACAAGATTGACGAAGATTCAGGGGGTTTACGGAAACCCGAAATAATTACTTTTTATAACAAGAGAAGAAAATTGGAGTTGATGTATTAGACAAAATCTGTGGCAAATACGATTTAGCACGAAATACGAAACGATGGCCTATGGATCTATTTTTTTATCTTCTAAATATAGCACCCATCAATGCGCTTAGAATTTACACTGCTAACAAACCTTGATGGTCACCATTGTCAAAGCGAGTTCATTACAAACATTTCTTGGGATCCAACTGTAAGAGTAAGAGAAAGGGTTAGTGTTACTTTGCTACCTGTAGAACTAAAGAGGCGAGCAAGAAACCTTCTTGGAATCGATGAACCTCGGCCTGAACATCAACCTGGAAGTGCTACAATAATGTGGAGATATGCCCTGACCACACCCTGCTAGTATGTGACATTCCTATGGAAGCTACACACCAATTCACCATTGAAAAGAACAATACTAATATCTTTGTTTCTAAATGCATAGTTCTACTCATTTAACCCAAAGTGTATTTATTTGGTAAAAAACACTTTTTTACAGATAACAATGTATTTGTAATGTTTTTAAAAATATGTATACTATTTCTGATGAATTATAATTGAAAATAAATGAGTTTTATAGTATAATTATCCTATTTTTATTAGTTTTATGCACCCAACGTTGGTAGTAATTTGTTACGTAAAATTAATATAATCCGATTACAATGATTATAACAAATTTAAAATTAAAATCTTACATTTATATTTTTAAGAATATGTTAAAAAGTATAATAGGAAATAGTTACGAGAGTAACAAATTTTAAAACATATTTTTTAGTAATAAATTTTTAATAAAATGGGAGTGGGTTACTGTGGTAGCCCATGCGCCTCTATGTGTTACTTTTAACCACGCGCCAACCAAAGGGTTAAGGCCATCACAAAACCAACCAAAGCACATACACGACTTTTACTTATATCGTACACATATGTATAACCGATATAGGTTTACTGCCAACTAGTTTCATAAGAAAACTATTTTCAAGTTACAGTATTTGAATTTCTAAATGAGTATAGAATCGATATTAAATTTGTTTCAAAACCAGCCAATTTAAATAAATAACGTTTTCAGTCGAAATAAGCTTTGTCACCCTTCTGGGTGGGTTTCCACTCCCAAACCCCTCTGACTTTTAAACTACAGTTAATGGTTCCTCTGTGATTAAGTTACCCTCATGTGCATGAGAAAAACGTATACTGAATATAGTTTGATTACTTTTCACAGACAATTCAATAAACGACCAAATAACGAACGGATTCAATTATAAATGGTTTTAAATTATGAATCATTTTACCGAGAATGATCCCTAATAATGAAGCAGAATTTAAATTTCATACAGTTATTAATTTTTTAAATCTTGAATTTTTTAGTTCATTACGTTCGGTGAATCTAAATTAATCACTTTAACAATAGTTTATGACTATCCGAACTTTAAATTTTGTAAATTTATAAAAAACTTACTGAGACAGAACATTTTTGATCGCTATGTGGCGATCTTCATAAGTGTCTTCCTTTTCAGTGTGATGTTTAGTTGAGCTTTTTCTTTTGCGTTTGCGGCGATTTTAATTTCACTGTTCACGTTTCTATTGGTTATGTTTTTGTGTTTGGTTAGGTTTTTCTGTGTCATTCCGAAGTGAGTCTTGGTGTTTGGTGTCGATTTTTTGTATGGCTGTTTCAGTTTGTAGTATAATGTTTCTATTTGTTATGTTATTTTTTACCGTCACCGCTTAACTCAACATCTCCAAGCAGACGACACTGATGAAGCTCGTTAATGTGGCGACATAGCGAACGAAAACGTTCTGTCTCAATAGTTTTTACAAATTTACAAAATTTAAAGTACCAATAGTCATAAACTAATGTTAAAGTGATTAATTAATATTTACTTTACACGATTATAATATGTTATATTTCTTTTACTCTAAGCTTGTCAACACTTCATACAGTATTTCTTAAATTTAAAATAACGGTAGTGAAAAAGTTATACCAGGTCTACATGTAAAGTCCCCCTTGAAACAAGTAGAGGGATCTCATGATAGAAGACCTTGGCTATGCAACTCGTGTTTTTCTAATCCTAGGGTACAGGAGGTCACTCAAAGTATTGTGTACCTTAGTTTACCTACTATTCTTTACATTGTTTACAAGGGCTACTAAGAAGACACATCCCTTCTATTTAGGGTGCAACCCTGAAAACGCAAAGCGCGATAATCCTTTACTACAGTACAGTAAACTGTAACTAATCCGGTAGATATGTGGCTGAGATATTGACGGATTACTGAAAACGCCGGATCACTGAAACGCCGTATAACTGGACGGTCTATTATAAACACAATGTACACTGAACAATATTTACGTGTATTGCACAAAAATACAGAAACAGGTAAATAGTCCTGGGCTGTACTTTAAATGATAAAATGAGACGGAATGTACTGGTCTGTACTTTACAATAAAATCTTACCTTATCTTTAACGGTAAAAACAAAAATTTAAATATGTTTCCGTTTACACTGCAACGACATTGTTGACTTGCACTTCAGTAATAGTCACTGTACATAACATAACTACTGCAACAACAAAATCGTTTGAATAACACGAGCTACACGACTAGCACCGAGCGGAGTAAAGTTCACTCAGTCGATGTCATAAACAGGCAGAGAAAATGCACAAGTTATGTTTACATATTGATTATCTTTACATCTTCCATCCTTGACGAAAACACCGGATTACTTGAGGGGCCGGATAAGTGAATGGACGGATTATAGAGAGTTTACTGTACATCTCAAAACGAATATTTTTATGTTTTCACCTTAATCCCATCTAGTCACAATCCTACATTGACTATAACAGATTGACTGATCGCAGTAGATAATAATTTTAAAAACTTCAATACAGCCTTTAACTTTAACCAGCAGACAGAAAAAAATTATTTAGGCTTTGATTATCTTGAACTAGCCAACCAACCTTCCAAGAACCTTTATACAGATATTACTTTTTACGGTTTGGTTTTTGTGCAGTTTTTAAGCGTTTGGGTGGAAAAGGTTGTGAATATATTTAGGATTAAGACAGAAACATACAAACTCCTCGTACAGCATATAGAGGATGTACAATGGTATCACGTCCCTGAAGTAAACCTACTCTCTATCGGGGTCATAAAAAGCCATCCGTTACACCGCCTTGTAAGAAAAAGGACCAAGAATAGTAGGTGAAACTAGGTAGGACTAAGGAAAAGACTTTACGATCTCCAGACACTGGGAATAGGGAAACGTTAAGGTACTGCGTGAACAGGAAACCAAGAGCGGAGAGTGGTGACGGTTAACATACATCTGTCCTCATGACTATCTACTCTTCCGATTATCCGGAATTCGAAGATGCAAAGCTCAGCTTACTAGGCAAATATGAATTATTAGCGATGAGGAAATTTTCAATCCCGACATAACAGCAAAGATCTCTCATTTGTGAATGCCTAGAAAGGATTCTTGTTTCTACAGAAATTTTGCCCATATTCATCATATTTTACTCAAAACTCTATATAAAAAATAAAGTGTAAAGGAAAGGGATTTTTATAACCATGACATAGAAACAAGTGTACCTGAAGGACAGTACAGTGCAGCCATACTTCTCTTTATCATCTAATATTACGCAAGCGAGAGCGCCTGCGAGGGTGTAAGAAGGAGAATGAGAGAGAGTGAGAGCCTGTGTGAGTGTAAGAGAGAGAATATGAGAGAGAGAGAGAGAGAGAGAGAGAGAGAGAGAGAGAGAGAGAGAGACTGAGGCATTGCGAGGGACTTTGTAGTCGCGACAAATTTAATTGTTTAAAGTGTTATGTATGTGTAAAATTTATAACCACATAAATCGTTTAAGATGTATGTAGCTTACAAAGCTTAACTCGCTTTTGCCACATTAGACTGTTCAAGCCCATATTAATTAGCATGATAGTGTCAAGTTGCGCAGATACCCTGCTGTTGACTCCTGCCAATCGCACTCTGCGGTTATGTTGGCTTTACTGACGAATCTGACACAAGGGAGCAACACAGAAATATATCTAGTACTAGAGCGAAAATAAGGAGTTACGTTTAAGTACGAAACAGTTCTCTTTAAAACACTTATAACTATTACGTGGAAAACAAATACTGCATTAAAAAAATATTGTTCAAGTTTTTATTTACATAATTCATGCAATTTTAATTACAAAAAAAAATAAATAAAACAAGAACTGTTAATGATATGAAGAATATTAGCCTGGACTATGTGGAAAGACAGCCCCCTTCGTCCCACTCATAGTTTATGATGGATTGTGGTTGGGAGCGATGAGATCAGTGGACTTAGGCTGTGTTGCCAGGTAGTGTAAATAACATCTTCCAAAATTATGGCAACAATGGTGTGACGAGCCCCCTACCATTTTCTGCGTTATAAATGAGACTCGAAACGAGTTTACATTTACTTCAGATTTTTCAAAATATTCTCCAAGAGAAAAAAAAATTAAATGATAATAAACGCTAGGTGTTTTTTTAAACTATAGGAAGTACGAATTTCGGATATCATCATTATCGATTAAAAATATAACAGCTGATGGTGTTGATGGGGAAAATTTAAAACGAGCAAAAAAGCTATGGAACAGTGAAAAAGAATCTTTTATACACCTAGTGTGCAGATTTCAACTCGTACAGAGCGCGGATACGAAGACCTGACTCTATAGTCTGTATGTAACTTGTCTTGTAGACCCCGGCTGTCCGGGACGTACCTTATCCTTCGCAACTGCTTCTTTAACATCCAGAAACATGCAATCACGATTGAGGGACAGAATGACCTCGTTTAACAAATTCACCAGTATCAGAGGACATAAAACAGCTCTAATAACCTCACATTATAAATAGAAATTATGCCTTTGAGAACAAAAATAAAATAGTAAAGCGCCTGGGGCAATTTGTGGGTACAATGCTGGGCGAAAATTAACTGTCGTATCGTAGGAAGGAACTGTCGTCGGAAGGAAAAATCGACACGCGCGTCGCCCGCCTAGCTGACGCACACGTCTGCATTCTAAGAAACCTTCAAGGGAACGCTGGTGTGTAGTTATTGTTAATTCTGATAACTACAATAAATATGACTGCATTATTTCCCCTTCGTATAGGCCTATTTCATGTTTTAATAATTTCCATATCTAAGGTTTATCCAAACTTTACTGATGTTATACAACATTATACCTGTTGTTAGGTAATAAAACATGGTGCTAGTGCCCCAATAATAAAATTAACCAACCAATATATAAATTTAAAAAAACCATTACTTACAATAAATATCAAACTTTATAAAACTCAAGGTAGCATAGCTATAAACTGAAGCCTTTTCAACTTCAAGCTTTTCAGTTATATATTTTAAATTCCTCATTTAGTCGTGATTCACTCTGTAGGATTTTTCAATTGATTCTTAACTTATACTAAACTATGGGTTTATATTCTATATGAATCTTTACTACTTAGCCTACATCTAACGACTGGATATTTGAATCAACGGAGCCTTCTAAAACTTCCTGTAACATGTGCTTAATCCTCGAAGGCGTTTCCTAGTTTAATGGCTTATGTTACAAAATTAGAATTCGTTAGGTTGTCGATACTACATCGAATTTTAAATGTCTAAATCCATATACTCCAATAGTTTATCTTTGTGAGGGCGTGGAGAATTCAATTTTAAATTGAATGGACAATCCTAGTGTTCGCCGAGTTCTACCGCAACTCTCCGACAAGCCTTACCGTATCCTTACCGATCCAGCTCACGCTTTTTGAAAAAGAGTATAATATGGAGCAAGTTACTTGCAAATAGAAAACCACACGGGCAAAACGTGGCAAGATCTGCTTCATCGCTGACGTCAGGCCACTACCGGTCGCTCCGCCCACAAAAGCACCCTTTTTGGTTGCGTCATAGCTTAATAAGATAATCAAGACTGAGTTGTAAATTATTTTTAAACTGAAAAATATAGGTTTATTTTTTGGATTACTAACAAAAGCGGGTGAATGGCTGACACCTTTATATGGCCTCAACAAAATCGATCTGTCTACAATATTTGAAGAAAGTAATTCGAGCCAATGAATCATGACCCCCCCCCCACATCAGGTAAGAGAGACTCATGAAGATATCCCTCCTTGTTGATAGCTTATCAACGTTTCCGTTGAAACAACATTTTTGCTAAATCGCCACTACAATATGGAGATTACTCTTATAATGAGTCATCCACTAAATTCCGGGTAAAAAGTCCGAAATGAGTCATCGTAGAGGCTATTCAGAAATGGCCCGTGTGAAGGATAAATAAAATATATTAAACAAATGTATCACCCGAAAAACAATAATAAACTAACTTCTATTTAAGAAATATTATAAAATTTAATTAGTTAGTCAATATTTCTAGTATTTACGAAACAATATCCATTCCCAAATCAACCGCAAACGCGAATTTGGTGAATTTTTAACGCCTAAACAAAGTCTGTAAAACTCAGAGCCCGCGGCCACGTCATTGCGCTCTGACCTACTTTTCTGTACTGTATAAGAAAGCATATTTAAATTACTTCAATAAAGTAATTCAAAAATACTTCAATAACTTAAAAATTGTTGAGAACATAACCTTTCTTAGTTGTTGAATTAATTATTTTAAAAACATCTTCAAAAAGCTATTTACGCATATCAGTGGCTTTCAACGGAGGAATCAATTCCAACGCATTCTAAAGACATGCGTTTAGAGGTGGGGTATGCCATTATTTTCACCCCGCTTGTTGCTTGTTGTCTCAGAATATCTGAGACTCAAAATATCCGATAAGTCTATTTTACGGTTTTTAAAATATCCGCAAGAAAGGTACGCAAAGGTAGGCCTATATCTCAAACATTGAGGAGATGCGGCCTAATCTACAAGTATGGTTTGATATGGGTTAGAATAGCTGCACTCCGAAAAAACGACTCGGTAAATGATAACAAAAATTGTTATAACGACCTTACTCGTTTAGAATTTCGCCTACAAACTTACAGTTAACCTATTAAAAACGGTGAATCATTTACCGATAAATTAGGTTGCTGCTAACAAATATAACAACCAAGAAAGATACCTGTAGTTGTGTATAACCAACTGACTTAGTTAAATGCAACAGAAAATTGGGTAAACATAAGAAAGGACCAGGGTGATTTACAACCAAGCATGTTGGTTACTCCTACCGTTAACTCGTTAGTTGTAACATGCTGACCCCTGTAGTGTGTGTACGAGACTTGCAGCAGGTCTGCCTCACCGAGGACTTGCATAACCATGCACTTGCCCTCGCGTGTACTACCACTTCTGAAAACATGTTGCATATTGAGAATGTTCGATACATCAACAGCTTCTGCATCCGATATGTCTACACATATGTCTAGAATGTTTGTTATTTTATACCGAAGCTAATTTATCTAATATCGACCGTCTCATGCGAATTAGTGTTTTGTGCTTTGACAGTCGTTATCAGTCAGTCAGAGAAGGAGGGGGTTTTGCAGCGCCAGTCACGCGACACTGGCTGCGGATAGGAATATGGGATCAGGGCTTTATGGTTAGGGCTAGATCTGAGGAGGAGTTTCTGCACGGCAGGACGTTTTATTGGGTGGAACGGATCCGGTTTTTATACTGGGGGATAAAGTTTATTTATTAGGTTTGACCGATATTTTTTTTAGTGACATTTTCATTTTTGCACATGCTGTAAACATGTGTGTAATACGGATGTTGTGACATAAGAGTGTAGTAATGTGTAATAATACTTAGAAGAATGGAGTGAAAGAAAAGAGAGGAGCGGTCAGTCCTTATCATGTTTGTAGGAAAGTATGTATACTGATACTCTACCCCCTCCTCTACATTGCGATCTCTCAAGGCCAAGTGCAGGGTTACGTGGTTCGCACTGTACAATTTACTGAAAAGTAATCCCTGCTGATGCTAGCAATGAATATTTTTGCATTTTTTAGAAAATTTCTCTAATCTGTCCACGGCCAGACTACGCCACGGATATTCTGAGACTCGTATATCATATAGAAAGCGGGGACAGAAAGGGTTCCTCCGGAATTAGGATTTCCTGAGACTTGGATATTTTGAGACACAATCGGTTGTTGCGCCCGCCATCTTTAATAGTTTCTACTTAGATAAACCTTTACCAGTTCAAACAGCGTGTTGGGGATTACAATATCAGTTTTCTCGTTGAGAGGGCGAGTGTTAGCTTATTTCATCGTATTACTTGTAATTCACTTCTGTTCTGGGATCCAAGCTGGTATTACTCGAGTTACAGTGACGGTTGTTTTAGTAGGCGGTCTCATTTTTATTGTTTTTTTTTTTTTTAATATCGCCCCCAATCGGGCTACAAATATGCCAGGACCTACCCAGGAGTGTGTTCAATAATTTCACAAAGAGTAATGTCGATAGGATCAACTGTTTACATTATACAAGGGAGATTGTGAACTCTGTGTATTTTGTATGGTAGATCTCTAGCAGGATGTTTGTGATTTCTACCCATTAAAATTAAATTTTGCTAAATACTTCCGTAGCGCCTATCTACGTAGATAATGAAGGTTTCATCTAAATTTCAAATCTGTATCATTATTAGTTTCGACTCCACGTTGAGCAGTCAGGACTTTTATATAGAGAGATGTAACATTTTGCGTTGCGCATTTTTGTCTGTAGGACCTTTTATTTGTTTTTTAACACCTTCTAAACTGCAAAAAATAGAAGTATATCTTCTTAGTTGCTGACTGTTTTAAATCTATATTTGAGCTGCAGAAAAAAAAGATCGAAGAACGATTTTTAGTGAAAGTGTTGATTAGTAATAATGAAATTCCGTTTATAAAGACTCTTTGTATCAATTCTTTAGATGCATTGAAATGACACATTATTTGTTCACTGAAAGTGGTTAAAGTTCATAAGATAACAAATAACTGTGAACGGCGAGCTATTACTAACACGAGTAACAGAATATCTAACGAATACGAGTCACTTTTCATTCGGTCCTCAACATCAATTCCACTTTTTGTAGTACAAATATTCTGTTTATATACTTCGCCAGTATACAGTACTGCATCATCAACATGCATTTTGGATAGAACAATTACAAAGTTTCTTAGTTTTAAAGAAACTGCTACTAAATAACATATATATGTACATAAATTAGCAAAGCCAGTTTCGTCGCGGGGTGGAGAAATTCCTTACTTTACCAACGAAGGAAAGGAGCGAGTGATTAGGACTAGACTTGCGCCGATGGAAAGGTAATTTACCCACCCCTCCCTCATTTCAATTGACTTTAGCATGCGTATCCGATCATGGACATAACCAAATTAAATTACATGAGATATTACAATTTTTGTACAAAACATTTTTTTAAATATATTTTTAACCCTAGATTACTTATATCTCGTCAAAATGACATCGCTTCGTTACACAAATTTCTGTATCTGACAAAAGAGGGGTTTCCGTACATCCATCTCAGTTCCCGATGTCAGATGCGCAGTTTCGCCGCTAATGTTCGCTTGCGTCCAAGTATAACAGAGCTCGCGTCGTCATTTTGACGATACATAAGTGATCGTATGACTTTATGTTGGTGTTCTCTTTACATATTTTTGATATTTAATCATATAGGCATAGGTTATGTTACTATTTGTGGTGGTTTGCGTTGTTGAATATGTTAAAGCTGGATTTATAACTGAGACGAGAAAATGGCTGTCGAGGAAGATCGTAGAGACACTCTAATAAGAAAATATCCTAAATATTCTAGTGATGAGAGGAGTTTTGTAAACATGCTTAACATCTTAAATAGGTGTCCAAATGATAGTGAAAATGAAGATGTAGCAGAAGGTAATCAAGTCATATATACGCACTCGGGGACTATACAGACGCAGACGTGACACCTTCCCGGAGTGGCAGCCACCACCACGATTGAATCATCAGACTGATACTGAGTATCGACCACGGAAGAATAAAAAACGCTGCAGAGGACGCTCAGAGGACCCCATGTGATCCTCCGAGTAACGCTGAACCTTCACGTATCTTCGACATTCCACGTAACACCGATTCCCCAACTAATGTGTTTTCTCCTAACGGGAATCCTCCACCTAACGTTTACTCTTCACCTAATATTAACGTATTTATCTCACAATCTGGATTCATTGAAGCTAAATATATTTATTTATAAAGCACCTATCCTGACCCAGTCGCGCTCCAATATGTAACAATGTTGGCACTTTCAAAACAGGCTGTTGTGGGGATCACTTATACCCCACTACGTTATACCTATATCACGTTTCCTTCAGATCTTCGACGTAGCAATAGAGGTCACTGAACTGCAAATGTTAACCCATCTTGAAACGCATAACTTGTGGGAAAACGCAAAATCACAGATTTCTCAGTTACTTGGTATCCCAGCCACCCAGCAACTATCAGAAAAATGACTACTAGCTACCGTGCACACTGCAACCACCCAGTATGTGCACAACACCGAGCAATATGCTGTGTAGAGTGTGGCAGCAAGTAAAACAGTTTGTTGAGCTGTAAATAATGCAGATTTTCATTTATCCACTAAGAACATAGGCGAATTAAAAACTCTTTTATTTTATTGAAAACGTGTTCTATAACTCAATCATTAGTTACATTCTGTGGTTTTTAGTAAAAAAAAATTAGATTAACTTTATTTTAAAAAGACTTAAACATTGGCATTTCACTATTTTATTAAAACGCAGTCATGGTAATTATTATTTTTCTTTCTAATAGTAGGATTCTTAGCTACTACAATATTGTCTTCCAAGCACTAAAAAAGTATGGGATATAGATATGTTTAAGAAATTAACAAAAAAAAACACTATTTTTGTCAGATAAAAAAAAAGAAATTGGAGTAATCGAATTGACGATACATAAGTAATCGTGTGACAAACTTTAGACATAAGTAATCTAGGGTTAAAAAACTCCACCCCTCATAAATGTTTTATCCCACCACGCAACTGATAGCGGATTAACTTCATTATTAAGTCACAGGCACTTGCCCAATCTCCCACACATACCGTTATATGAAAAGGTTGAACAACCGTGACCAAAACGAACAATAAAAGTGTTTTTAAGTGAAAACTTTTACGGCGACGCCTTCAAAAACGTAATGGATGGACATACACATATAATTTCGCGTCAGTATATATACCATCAGGTTACATTATGTGTCATCTCAAAGTGAGTTAAATGATAACATATGATTTCATATATCAGCTGATTTTATGTTATACATTATGTTGTAGAATAATTGTTTTAACGTGTGGGTTGTTACATTACTTATTGAGAATGTTAAGGAAAAAAGTTATAATTAAATATTATTGATAAGTCTATAAATATAATAATTTATATACTTAATATTATATTGATTATATATATTAATTATATACTCTTTGATACCATAGAAAACCTGCCTTTAAACCGCTTAACCCAAACAACTCCAAGCGGAAGACACTGATGAAGATCGCCACATAGCGATCGAAAACGTTCCGTCTCAGTACGTTTTTACAAATTTACAAAATTTAAAGTTCGGATAGTCATTAACTAATATTAAAGTGATTAATATTAATTTCTTTAAAATTTTGTAAATCTCAATACAAATAATTTAATATAACAATATTAATAAGTTATGTGTATTTATTCCAATTTTTGTAATGAAAACATTCAGACAAATATTGATAAATGTGGATAAACAAATTTCTCATTACGTATAATTAAATATTTTCCTTAATTCAGAATTTCTGTAGACTTGGCTGTAAACATTCCTCTTCTGTCGGTACTCCTCCGGGTGCTACAACCTATTCTTTTGTTTTAGTTATTTATAATTACAATTAATATAATTTCACAAACACACACACACACACGACAATCACAATATTAAGTGGCAAAACAGAAAGCGAGTATCCCTGCAATTTTCCATTTCCCTCTCTATACAATATGTGGTGTTCAACTATTATTTTTGTTTGTTACTATTTATTCGTTTCTTCTTTTTAGTTTCTAATTTATGAAGCTGATGGTGATCTATAATTTTTCATTCTATCCATATCTTGTATTGCTCCATTATTTCAAGGGACCTTTCTTTCATAATTTCATATATATCTTTGAGTATATGACTACCAGGGGAAGTTGGCTCAGTGCCAAAGTGTTGGATTTTAAACATGGAGTCATTCAGTTCGAATCCAACTAAGACATAAACTTTTTAAAATTTAATTAATGAGTTAGTATTTTAAAAAAGCTATTAACATCAATTGTCATCTAATCTATGTTTAAAAAAATGTATTTGAACGTGATTGGATGAATAAAAACGCATTTTATTAACTATTGAAAATTTATACAAGATGTATATAAGGAGTGTGAGCAAATAGAAGGAATTTAAAAAAAAACAAATGCGTTTTAAGGAGACTATGTAACAACTACTAAATCGGCCATTCTTGGAACGACGTTTTAAGACCCATTCTCCCCCCTTGCGCCCTTCCTAGAAGGTCCGCACGTTAAGTCTTTAGCGGAAGGTTAATGCGTCTCCAACTTGTACACTTTTCAGTGTTAGAAATATGCTGTACCACCCCTCTAAATTCTTTAGTACTCTAAATGCCCCTCTTATAAATATAAATGTATTTGCAATTTTGTGTTGCACACCTTGGTTTTTTTTTTTAAAAAATATGTATTAATTTATTGATATTAATAACTTGGCAAACACCACTATTTACTTTTTTTTCAGCAGACGCGTTTCGCACTACATCAGTAAAATTGTTCAATGTTGTGAGTCACGATCAAGACTGTTGCTTAGGCGTGTTGTATTATTGTGAGTTTTGGTGTTCTGTGATGTGTCATTCTTCATAAAGTAGTAGTTAATTATGCATTAGAATATAGTATGTGATTGTATGTTGTGTCGTTTATAATGATATGTGGTTTGTTCCTATGGTGTTTGTATATGTCAGTTTTCAGTTGTGTTTTTGCTGTTTTGACGAAATGTAGAACTTTTAAATGTGTGTCAAAGTTGGTGAATGTGTGTAGCGTATTCTGTAAATTTTATTTGGGTTGTGTGTGTTATGTCTTCCTTGCATCGTGAAGTTTCTCCCTGTTTGACATATGTAGAAATTTATTATTTCTCTTTTAAAGAATTTTAATATCCACTCACTACGTAAACTTGTCTACTAACTGAGTCCAGATACTAGCGCAGAGAGAAGTAGGGATTTAATGCTATGCGGGATTTTATAGTGAGACCACCGATGGTACTGTATCATATTTGTAATGTGTGGTGTGCTCTTAGAACGCAGAAGCCATTGAAGAGGTCAGTCAGTGTATCCGAGCAGCGGCACCAACTGGTAAGAGTGCCTCACCAACCCCACCCAGTTAGTGTTCGTTCCCAACCTCGATTCGGAAGTGTGCTAACAAAATAGTATAA
The DNA here is from genome assembly GCA_036971475.1 of Prosapia bicincta. NCBI lineage: Eukaryota > Metazoa > Arthropoda > Insecta > Hemiptera > Cercopidae > Prosapia > Prosapia bicincta. Next base: position 148,224,531 of record JBAIZL010000002.1, read on the forward strand.
AAGTATGTTTTTTTTTCAGTGTCGCCAGAAGTGTAGTTTTTGGGTAAATCTATTCCCTGTTTAAATAAACGTGTTGCAATTTAGTTACTCACTGTAGTATGTATGAGGTAACCTGTCTTGTGGACCCGGGCTGGCTCCGACGTGCTTTATCACTTGCAGCCGCCCTCAGCTGTTTCCTTAATGAATCACGCACTACCATCCCAATTAAGTAGCGTAAATTTCTTGTTCTAGCCGAATTATTATTTCCTAATAATATTTTATCAAAAAAAAATGAAACGTACGGTAAAATATAAGAATGATACCAATCCGAGATAATTTGTTAAAACAAACAAACAATATAGGCGTAACAAACGGTGAAAATCATAAATTTAACAAATTGAGTGGTAAATATATTTTATGTTTGGTATCTATCTTCTTATATTTTTACGTACTTTTCAAATTTTAGTTTGACCACGATTTATTTCATGATTTTATAGTGCAGATTTAAGAAAACGTTAACAAACGAAATGTTAATAAATCTGAGAGGAAAACATATGTGTATGTACCCTTTGGAAAAATACTAATAACAATCTTTTTCAATTAAGTAATCCGCGCTGAAATTAAAGAAAGCCCCTAAATTTGTGGAAATAATAGCATTTCCTTACCGAAGAGAAACCAAACGGGGCTTGTTCAGTTACAATTTAGCAGTGATGTCGAAGGAAACATACTAGCAAGTGTTCAACCATACGAGTATGCTAAAAATAGAAGGCTGTATAAATTGAAATCGCGAGCAGCACATGTTCAAAGACCTATTTTAATGAACTAGGTCGAAGCTATTTTCGGTGGCACGTTTTTACGGCATGCAATCGAATGTACATTGAACGTTGTAGCCATCGATACAGCATTAATGCAAACTGAACTTCTCGTTTACTGCGGAAGAGGGGACCAAATGTTTATATCTGATGGCCTACACTAGGGCCGTTTAAACGTTTTTCTATGGAGGGTTATTGGTTATGAAACAGTAGTTTGCGGGTCACGTACTAGTAGACTTCATTATTATTATTTTTTTTTAATTTGTTTCTGACATAAACCCAAATATTAGCATTGCCATTACCCTAACCATCACGAACTTCTGGGAGCTGAGTTCCATAAACAATTATTATTATTTTTAATAGTGAGTGCCGCCACCCATCTATGTGAACAATATTACTGTAATTAAACAAAAAAATAAAATGCAAATGTCTATTTTTAGTGCAGTATTATTTTTAGTCAACATGGTTTGTAAAATGGTCTTGAGTATGAGAATGGTGGATATGACTTTTCTTTAAAAGGCAGAAACATAAATTTAAAATTTTACCTATGTTATAAATGTTAATATCATTCACCTGACTCCAATCAGCGTATTAAAAGACCCTTTCTTGCAGTGTCCCTTTCATCTTTTTGTAAAAGTCCTGGGCAATTTATCTCCTCTTTCTGTCCAGTTTTATTGGGACCTGTTCTTCACGTATTTTTCTTAACAACCTTTATTCTCATTTTACACAAGTATTCTATTTAAATTCAACTTGAATCGAAATTTTGTGCAGAGCAAAAGAAGCACTCAGCAAATGAATTCCAAATCAGTTCCGTGGAGCCTTATTCTTTCTTTAAAAGATGATTAGTCACTCATAAAGCGTGACACTAGCATTATCCCAGTAGGAATGTCTCCACTCGTTCCTCAGGGATAACTAGTGATAAATATATGTAAAATCAGCGCTGGTTTAGTCAAAATAGTTGCCGTTGTTTTTACTATCTACGAGTCTATCATGATAGTTTGCGAAATAGATTTAACTGAATTAAAGTTGCTTGTTGTAATCATCTTGAATTCACTGATTAAACTACAATTAAATAATACTCAACTAGGTGAATACGTAAGGGCTTACTTGCTGACGCGCTTCAAAACAATCGTTCCTTTTACGAAGCAAAGCCAAGCCTCTACTGCTTTAAGTAGAGGCTTTGCTTCGTAAAAGGAACGATTGTTCCGAAACGCGTCAGCAAGTAAGCTCCTACGTATTCACTTCGTTAAGTATTATTTAATTGAAGTAACTGAATTCAAATATGAAATAATATTGACAATACTATTATAAGCGAAACTTTAAAAAAAAAATAATCATTTTACATATGAATTTCGTAGATTTAACATAGGATTCACAATACATTGTGAGCGAGAGCCAGTTTACGATTTTTATTAATGGCGATTACTACCATAGGTCCCCATTACTTTTTGTGTTTCGATGCAAATATTAAAGCACCAATAATATCACGTACAATGATTCCTAATGATATTCTGCTTAATTGGTTTGTTTTACCAGTTGTAAATAGGGATTATCATCCTCTATAAAGTTTGTAAATTACAAAATGAACAATACGAAATGAAAAAAAAACAATTGACCGTATAATGTAAATTGAATATGGATATAATCCATAAAAATAGTTGTGAGGTAATCGAAGATACAGAAATGTTATAATCGTCAACGGTTCGTTTTAGGTGAATCTACTCAAGTATAGTATTAATACGACAGTCGATATTATATTTGTTCAAAGGCGGCTAGTCAGTTATAGTAAGCTAATACTTCTCGTGTAGCAGGGTGGGACGAAAAATGCGTACTGCGACAGATGCGTACAACTGAGGAAACAATAGCAATTTACTTCAGTTGTCAACCCAAGTCAACTACCTATAAACCATTTTCAATGTTTTGTATTTTCTCAGTCAAAATGGGTCAAAAAAGGGTTTTCACTTTGTCTATGGTTACTTTGCCTTTACCTGTCGTGGCGAATAAGTTCGATTTAATCGAAAGAGACTTATGAAAAGAGCCTGGAACTTCGACTCCTATGCACATGGGCTGGAGTTTCACTTAGAAGGAAAGAAAAGAAAAACGAAGTATATTAAGTCCAAAGAAAGAATTTTTAAAAAACAAAAAACTACTAGAATCTGGTGACTAAAGTCTTGTTTAAGATCTCTTTCTTACATTCAAAGATTGGATTAGAATAGGCCCAAGAAATCGGATGACAAGATCAAATAAATTGGTCGTGTTGTAACATAGATTATAATGAAAAAATGCTGTAAAATAAAAATATAAAACACAAAAAATTACCTAGGCTACAAGCTGAGCTTAAACACGCCAAAATGAAAGCGCAACATATCTCTATCATTTTGCCAGTTCAAAGCCTGGGAAAATGTTATGGAAATCAGGTTTAGCAGATACAGCTTTAAAATATCTTTAGTCCAGAGAAACTAAGCGACACCTATGTTTAGCTCAGAGGTAAATTCATTTATGTAGCTCAATGATTTTAAAAGATCTGTGTACGGCTAAAAGTTGTACGCATTTTTCGCCAGTCACAATGTTCTGACGTCATAGCTTACCCTCATCATCTGTCAAAACTTGATCCTGTACGCATCTTTCGTCTATTCTGTAGCAGGAACAAAGATTGGAAACACTGCCAGAAATAATGATTAAAACTCCCGAGGCTGGCGTACAGAGAATGACAATAGTTCATGTACGTAATGTAGCGCCCCTGAAATAGACCTAATCGGGTGTATACTGTATAGCGAAGCGTCTACCCAATACAGAATGAGTCTAAGAATGGTCTAGGGCCAAGGATGAGGTGCAAATATGTCCTGCTACTGACAGTAATAAAAAATTAAAATTCGTGTGACAAGATCGCTTCCCAAAGTTGCGATCGCGTGACGTTTGTAGTGTTGACTGTTAGTAACAATATGTGAATTCGATGTGATGGAAAACGATGAATATTTGGGGAGTATTGGGATCTTTGAAAAAAACACAATCTATAAACACCACTCCCTGAAGAAAATAATGACGTATCAAAATCTTTAATGACCATCAGAGGGAATCAACTTACAGGAAAAAAATGGAACCTGACATTTTGAGACCGTGTCAAATAAATACTCTGTACACTAAGTAAATTAGAATCGTTTCAATTCCGCCTAGCGATCTGTATGCATTTACATTTACTGTGTTTACTCAAGTGGCTAGCTTCAACGACCTTACTGTCAACGAGTAATTGCATTTAAGCTCTAACCTTGTAACAGTTTTCCAAATGATCTTCACCTTCAGTACCTTAATGGTTATAGCCTAACTAATGCAGCGATATTATATAGAATTTAATAACGGGATCGTATTTACCCACAGTTTCCAGCAATTACTTTAAATTCAGAGCCTCTTTATTGGTATCTAGGAATAAACGTTTTCAGAGTATTTATCCAGGCGAGCTGACTGCTTGGCCCTGCGTAAACTGCATCCTAAATTATAAAATGTAATCTACCTACTTCTATATATTACAAAAATTACTTTTCGCGTCTACTTCTATATAGTAAGTTTATTAATAAATGAATAAAAACATTTTTGCCTACTGTATTTTCAGTAAGTAAACACAGTTAACTGTCTAGCGTTTCCCTATGGCAGCGTATGCTTCCATATAACCCTTTAGGACCCGTTCTTTACTATGCGACTGTAGAAAACTCAATTGACCTACTTCAACCTACAGCTCTTTAGATAAACTGGATGTTCTCAGATTCAGACGTTTACTAGAGCCATGCAATGCATAGGAATCCAACTAGTCATTAAAGCACAACAGGTGGTGAAACATGGAACTATTTCATCTGCCACGTCCAGTTGTCATGAAAACTATAAGTCTCCGCCTAGCCTCTAGCCCTTCTTCGGATTTTTCTGGCCAAATGCCTTTATAATTTTAATTCTACTATAGGGGCCTAATTGTTTTCCCTCGATATCTTATGATATTTGATCTCTATTCTAAACAGCTTCTATTTTGTAGACCAAGGGTCGCTGTCTTGCTTTACAAACAAGAGCGCAAGAGATCAATTAATCACCGAAGCTGACAACAATTTCAAGGAGAGATATGCTGCATTCATTGTGACGACGATCCAAAATGAAATACACTCCCCATTTGAAAAATAATACCCTGAAAAAAAAACAAAATAAAAACAGTTACCAAAATCTAAACGCACGAAAATAAGTAGTCTCTTTAAACGACATGTCATCACAAGGGCAACAATACTAAAAAACTAATTTCGTTCATAAAGTATTAATTACATAAAGATGTTTCTATCTGTCAGGAAAACAACACATTTACCAAGGAAAAGAATATCCGAAATGGACAAATAAATTGTGACGCTTGTAGCAAGTCCGAATGAACCGGCAGAAATGGTGGTAGAACACTACAACTACAAAATGCGTAATAACAATTTTTATTGCCTAAATATGTCTATGTCTCTAAGTAACAGAAAATATATTCACTTGTTCACATTCACCTTGAATTTCTCAGTTACAACTCGTCTATCCTCATAACCGTGTACTCAAAATCTAATTCACTAAGACACGTCATAACATCAGAAAATACACGACATTTGACCTCATAATTCACGCTAACAAAAAACAAAATTTACAAAATTTTATAAAGAAATAAATTGATATCGCGTGGTCGTTTACCCCTACAACCTAAACGTATTTTATCAATATCGTAAGATTTATAGCAATACTTCTCTGGCTCTCAATACCAACGTGCTCGTATGAACAATCACGTGTTTTTGAAGTGACTGATTACATATATATATAATGTGGCCGTTATCAGTTGTAAAGCAGACAATGTGAGATACAGTACTTAGGCAGTTTTACATTTGGCCAAACCGTTATCATTGAGTAGGCGACAAAGAAGAAGTTTTCCTTATCATTGTTTTACTGCCTATCGAGTACGCTGCTGACGTCTTTTATCTATAAAATTAGGCCGCTAGTTTTTTTCGCCTTGAACACGTGTACAACTCTGCAAGATATCTCTTACACTAAGACAAAGCAGGCTCAGCTTTTAATAGCTACTGAATTTATTATTAGTGATGTTTAATCGTTATAATATAGTACTCTCGATAAACATTTAAAATATCTGTTCCCTCAAAATATCGCACATTTTTTTGTAATTTCCCTCGTCTGGAAGAGTTTGTGTTGTGGCTCACGAGTGCACGGCCACGTAGACTATTCAGATGAAATCGGGGCTCTGGACACTGACTACAAGTAGAGTTGGTATATGGTTGTATTATGTCACGTCCCTGATTTATCTTACCTAACAGACCGAAGGAGTTTCCTTACTAATCCCTCCCTGCTGGGGTGTAGAGATTAGACAATCCATACTTTGCCACCAACATTGATGCCAACCTAAATTACCTTCCATTCAGGCCCAACTTGTTTTTTGGCGGCAGTCTTGTAGCTAGACACCACTAACTCTGACACAAAAATGATTGCTACTATGAATTATCTTCCAAACCAAAGACAGTTCGTGGACTTTCCTCAATTCTCCTCCCATCCTTCTCCAACTTGCCCTTTCTTACAAGTTGGTTTGTGTACCTTTCTTAATATTCCATCCATCCTTCATATTGTGTTGTTTTCCGGGTCTCGTGGGTAAACAACCCTTATTTTGACAACAAAATAGATGCAACCATAAATTTTCTTCCAGTCTAGAAGTTTCGCATCCCACCCATTTTTCATATTGTCCTTTGGTCGCGAACTAACGAGTAGAAAGCCTTTACTCTGACAATAACCACACATAATAACTTATTATTCCTGCATTCCTTACGGTATGAATTTACCTTTAAATGACAAAACAACTATCGAAAACCCGTAACTCGAGGCTCCCTTTCACTGGGTTAAACACTTCTTAATTGGCATGCATTGTTTTTTTTATTTTTTACAAAAAAATTAAGAAGTTAAAGAAATTGTATTTGTCTATAGGCCAATTGTGACACTTCAAGGTCAACGATAACCACAACAAGCCCAGTTGGAGAACCCATTAAAGACGATTGTTATCTTTATCAATTGGGCAGACTTTGTCATAAAAAGAATTCACTGTTTAAATACTTTTTCACTTTCCCAAAATATACAATGAAAAATAGTGTCATATTTTTAAAACGTTTGTTTTTTTTATTACCAACTACAGCAAATATTTTCGCCAAGAGCTAACCCTTGTTTTATCTTTAAAGTTTACTGTAACTTTAAAGTTTACTGTAACACTTTTATGTGATTTTCTTCAATTTCTTCATGGTAGAATCAAGATAATTTAATCATAAAATACCAACCTGCTTGGTAGTGCCTAAAAACGTGCTCACAACAGAACAATATATATATATATTTCTCCGGCCCAGGAAAAAAATTATATATATATATATATTCATTTTAAAACAACATATTCAAATACAAGAATCTTTATTATTTTATATCCAAAGCTTTTCGTTGGCAAACAGTACCAACATCATCAGGAATGAAAATTACAATAATTCTAATTTTCATTCCTGATGATGTTGGTACTGTTTGCCAACGAAAAGCTTTGGATATAAAACGATAAAGATTCTTGTATTTGAATAACCTATGTTGTTTTAAATTATTAAACAAGAATATATATATATATATATATATATATATATTTATATATTATATTTATATATATAATATATATAAATATATATATATATTTATATTTATATATATATATATATATATATATATATATATATATATATATATATATATATTTCGCCGGAAGTAAAAACTTAACGGAATCTTACAAAGTTAATTAAAATTCCCCTTCTGGGGAATACCGATTGATTATCTTAGTATTGAGGAACCTTCCACATTCTGGGCCACGCAGAGCTGTCGGCTAGGGTAGGTTTAACGTGATATTTTGTAATGTCACTAAAAGATTACATCATTCAGACTTTGAAACTGAAAGTTTCAAACTATCCTGAGGCGTTAATTACTAACTTGTTCCTGTCACAATGGTATGAAAAGTCCAAATAACAATAAATGTATTCGAATCATTATCTTAGGTTTCCTGTCTATACCAAAAAGGTAGCGTGAAGCAGTTAAATGATAATCCTAATAGATATATCATGCTGAGCTCCATAATGTTAATTGCCCTTTAGTGTTTACAAACATTTTAGATACACTTATTCAACGATAGCGACGAAAAATACTTCACTGATTGTGTCATGTAGAAATGAAACAATCGATTAATAGAAAAGGTTTGGATTGCTTTAAAATGAACCAGTTTTATACAGCGTCATTCTTATTTTATATAAATTAAAATAAGAACTTACAAAAAAAAATTGTTTTTCGTCAATGTCTGTTAATAACTGTTAATTTTTTATATAGACTAATGGCAGATCACAGACAGTTTTGCTTTTTTAAACACTCAACGTTTCAAAATTCTTTCCGAAATTCCTTTTCAAAAGCTCAATTTTAAAAAAATTAAATGATGACTCTATTATTAATAGTAGATCTGTTAGTGTATGTATCTGTGATTTGTCCGTTTTATTGTGATAGAAAAGATTTTGACTAGTAAATGGAATTTTATACAGAGCACAGTAGCGTAATTATGATAAATAAATTTATTTATTGAAAATGGATATTTATTAAGTTTTATAATCTGTCGATTTTTATTATGTTTTATATGTAATGCATTTTATAAATAGTCAGTTATGTTATATAATTGTTTAATTAAAATTGAGCTCTTTAAATCGAATTTTGGAAAGAAATTCGAAATTTTGAGTGTTTAAAAAAGTAAAATTGTCTGCGATCTGTCATTAGCCTATATAAAAAAAAATCATTAAAACTTTCGCACTCTTCCATATCTCTCAGGCCAAGGACAAATTTCATAGTTTTATAAGTAACCGTTTCCCTTAAAATACTCAGTATGTATTGCTCATATATAAATCTCTTTAGCTAAGACTGCTTTGCATCTGTTGTGGATATTAAGGCTAAAAGAACAACAAAAGTGTGTTAAAACTAGCAAAACGTATGTTTGAACTCGGAAATAATTATTACCTTATATTAATAAAGGATAAATGTAATTTAAAATGTCGGATTTCAATTTTCAAGATGATTTATAGGCGGCTTTTGTGTTCTAGAAGATAAAGCACTTGATATTAATTTTAAAGTCTTAGATTCGATATTCCTTTGCGCCAAGAAATTTTAAAATGATTCTTCAGCCCTCAAGGCGGCTCCGCGTACAAATTTAGAGTGTTAAAATTGACAATTAATTAGTGTTGGGTATAATATATTTAATACCGAGTGTCCCTGGTGTAAGGTAGCTCCGTCCTATCTGCTAAACCACAGTTTATTGTGTATAAAAGAGAGTTATATTACAGATGACTGCCGACAGAGTGACCTAGTATAATTAAATATGGAGCTAGAACAGTAATAACACAATAAATTGTTTTATTAACCCTCTTGTATCTACGAACATTTCATCTGTGTGCAGCCGAAATATTTGTAGGTATATTTATTACTTTAATAAATTCTTCTACGATGGATATGAAAGGATTGCAACAGGTAGGATTAAAGTAGGTATAAGGTAGGGGTGTAAGAGAAATATTTAGCAAATGATGTGCAGGTTAACGTGCCTTGAGTGAATCCACTCTCTTTCCCAGTCATAAGAGAGGGATTTCACTTCCGTTACAGACGGAAGTCGCCCTTATTTTGTAAGAAAATAGTGATCGAATTAGATAAGACATTTCCCTCTGGCTCTGCAAACAAAGTGGACAGTGGTACAACTGTGGCATCGCTGGGCAGGGTCGGTTACCTGAAGAACAGTCCTTTCATCAGTGGTATCTATCGGTTAGGCTCTGTAAAAACTGAATATAGCTCCACATGAATTATCATTGAATTGGGTTAACTTAAACCCTAGAACGGTCGCTGCGGGTCATGGCGACCCCAGCAGCTTTTTCTCCCTCTTTCACTCCTACACAGACGCCATTCTTTGTACCTTCCTACCTCACCCTTTAATACACTACACGCTCATTTTTGCTTAATCTGAGTTCGAGCGACCAGTGAAAAGAGCGGCCATAACGGATTTCCTACCATCTTCAGTGAAATGAACAACGAGTTAAATAGGCGACCATCACAGAATTATACCTGCCTTGGGTACTCAACACTGTTAGTAAGAGAGTTTGGACTGGCTAAATAATAATAAATCGATTTTATCATTTAGAGGTGTTTAAAATCAGTCTTAAGAAAACTTCGTCAATGTTTTATATTTTTTTAATATTTACATAAGTTCAATGTATTTCTATATTTTTGTACGTTTCTCTTTTTTATAATCGTCAACTAAATCCAGGTTTTGAAGGTACGAGAGAGTACAGAGGCAAGCCTTTATGTCACCATTTTCTTTATATTTCTTTATTGTTTTTTCAATAACTGTATTCACTTTCAAATACATTAGCTTTCTTCGTTTCCCTTCTCAGTTTAACTGTATGGGTAGTGGAAGTGTAGCTTGGTCCCTTATTTCGCGCCTCCCGGATTCGGTATCCCTTGGTTGAATGACCTTGGCTGCGGTAGGGGTAGTTTGGTCGCTTATTACACTGGTCGCTTTATTCATACATTCCTGAGTTCAACTGTCAGCCGTGACAATGATTTGCGGATCATTGTGACCCACAGCGACTGTTTGTGAGTGCATAAAATTAAATGGTGGCACTTGATATGAAGCAAAATAATCCAGACACCTCACTGATATCTTTACATTTTATCTTGACAAAAAATAGTCGAGTTAACAAAGTGACCTGCTTGAAATGTCCAGATAAAAATTAACTGATTATACATTAGCTACAAGGTATTTATCTTTATGTTTTAGTTATTTTCATTTATTCTTCCTCAAATTGTAGCGAAAATATAATGTTTTCAATGAAAAGTCTTTATTTAATGATTTTCGAAAGGTAAGCATTGTTCGTTCTATTGAAAGTCAAATTAAGATTTTTTATATAAGTAGGCCTATGTGGTATTTACATATTAAAGTCTAAATCGCACTATAAAACCATTAAAAGAGTATTATCTTTGGAAATTGTATTTTTATATATTTTTCTCTAATTGTATTCATCGTGATCGTAAAAAACTACATACGCTGTTGTCATTATTAAGTTATTTTACAATACAATAAACATTTAGTCATTAAAATCCTTATTTTTTAATTCCTTATACATCTTATACTATGATAAAATAAATAAAAACATTAAAGTTGTATTTGCCAATTGAAATCAATTTTTTTTAATGCGGTTCACTATGACCCACAGCGACTGCAATCAGCTTCACACTAGATGCGACTGTTGCAGGGTTAAGGCCATATAATGCATTTGCGTTCTATATATTATTTTATTAGTTACCCTGACTCAAGGGATAGGTATTAAATATTGAAAGATTAGATTTTTGCTCTAACGGAACCACAACCTCTCTCAGTAACACGTAGTAAATACCTGTTGGAAAATCTAGACACAAACAAGTCCTACAGTTGCATAACGCTTCATCAATAAATCATTAAATAATAAATTAACATATCTTACCCTAGGACTTCTAATTTTACAAACAAAATACTTAAACTTACAGTTATTCACAATTGCGCAACCTATTTTAGTAGATCGGCGTGCACTTCCGTAACGATTCAAGCCTGCCCTGACCTTTTTACAATGGCGATGACGTAAACAAACTTTCCAGAACTTTGCTACAGCCTAACACCACTCGTTAGTTTACTTTACCTTCACACTTACACGCTTGTTTATATTCACGGAAAGATAGTTGCTAATAAAATATCTACGTTATTGGGATGAATATGTAAAATTTTCGTTACTATGTATTATAAGGAGGCCACTAATATGGATACGTATAAAATTACAATAAAATCTATCCTGACTGAATGCTCTATACGTAGTGCAGTGCCCTGTTACTACCGCACGGCTAAAAACGTAGTCCCAACGTAAAATGTGAATAAATAAACCTAACATAACCTAACTTTAACTTGTTTCCGCTGTTAATTTCCGTCTTGGTTCAAGTTAATTTATTTACCTATGAAGTATCCAGTCAGGATAGATTTGGTTGTAAATTTATAAATTATTACCGTACCTATATTGGTGGCCTCGTATAATATGGAAGTACCATATTTTCTTTTGGACGGAAGTGTTTCACGTTGTACCACTTCGAGTAATCACTTCATATATTTATGTATACATGATAAACCATATATTTAGGTATATATTTAAGTATGTGTTGGTTGTATTGAAGTAAATATGTATATATTTAAAAGTATATATGTGTATAAAGAGATATATAGGCATATATTTAAGAATATATGTGTATATTGAAGTGTATATGTGTACATTTAAGCCTGTATTAGGTGTGCTTGAATATATATGTATTTTTAATTATGTCTTGGGCGTATTTTAGTATATATCTGTATATTTAGGTATATATTTAGTGTATTTGGGTGTATATGTGTTTATTTAGGTATAAATAAGTGGTCAAGTCACTGGGTCAAGGTTAGGTTAGATTTATATAAAACCACTCACAACATACATTATTTGTATTCCAGATCACTACATTAACAAATCTATAAAACTGGGCACAAAGAAAAAGAACTGGTTGCCAAACTAATGCTAAGAAATTCCGAAGGAACTTGGTATGTGGATTATAAATATGGAACTGCAGATAATTTTTATTTATAAAACAACCCCCTCCCCCCTCCTTTAAACTAACCGGCAACCTTGTATGCTTTACCTCGAAATAACGGGAAAAAGCCACAGAAAATTACAAGATCCTGGTTGCAGACATATACAGAATGTGCGTTAATATAAAACAGGTTTATACTAGGACTTTGACTCAGACTGGAAGCGGCTGTACAAGTGACATTAGCTACACCATACTTTCGCATTGCCCGGTTGTAAAGCAAGCTTCGATGCCGTTAATCTAGTTTGTTTATTTATTTTATTCTTTTAATTTATTTTTATTCCTAGAGCATTATTTATGATATTATGTGGTAACCATAGCAACAATTTAAGGTTCTACAATGGAGGTATTCACCACAATCAGATGCGGAGCAAAAAAGATTATATGCATGTATTGATACATGATTATATGTATTGATTAGTAATCTTACATTGGAATACGTATTTAAACAACTATACTATTATATGGGACAAAAGCTAGGCCACCGTAAATAGACCCGTGTTTAACCTATCTATGCTTATGTTTATATATATATATATATATATAACTGCAATCTTAATCAAGAAAAAATATTTAATCTATCAGAAACTAAAAACTAGACGTGATGCAAATTAAGGCACTTTTAAATTTTCTTGTATGCTGAATTTACAAGGTCTCAATTGGGCACGCTAATTTTTAAAAGCATCAGGGTGCCGGGAAGGGATGGAGGTCGTACATCAGCGAAATTGTCACCTAGTTCGTCTTATTCGTGCTTTTGTTCATGAAACAATGATTATGTAAACAAACAAAAGCTAAAAAATACTTAACCCTGTTTTTAACAAGGCAAATTTGTTACTTTTTTTCAAGATTTGCTTTTTCGCTTCAAAAGTTACAACAGTTTAAATTTGAAAAAATGTTTAAACTAATTCAAAATTGTAAAGAATTTTTGATAGTTTAGATGTTCTGCACTAAGAAACAATGGGTTTTCAAAAACTTTATAAGAACTAACTTTGATCAGAGAAATGTTGCCTTAACTTTCCTCCCGCTTACAGCTCCATTTCAAAGCAACCCTTAACACAATGAGCAATCTTTCAAACAAACGTATTATCTCGGAAACCAAACATGATACATACCCATCTTGGGCACAAATTGAAAGAAAACCAGTGTTCTTGAAAGTTATTTCTGATCAATAGAAAGTCCTATATACTTTCAGAAAGTCCTTGATAGAACTTTCTGAAAGTTATTTCTGATAATTTTACGAGAAATCAATTGATTTATTTAAAAAAAAACTTCAAAAACTCTGGGGATATGGCAAAACGTCCACAGCCTGACAACTGTTAATAATAAGGCCAACAACATCTTACTGTGGCAACTCGAGAATTATTTCAGAGAGCGAAATATATATCTCTTTAAAATGTAGTAAATGTTTTCTACTATAAAATAGCATATGGTAGATTTTATTAATAAGTAAACAAGGCGAACATAACGATGTTTCGGTTCCCTCTTATCCCCGGTGTCCCGAAAAATTACCCTTGTTTAATAGTGCCCCTACACATATGTATAGCAAACATACAAAATTATAGATTAACAGGATCTTTTGTGAAATGAACTTCTCTGAGTAACAGGCTGACCGGCAAACTAAAATATTAGCGTTGCTATTTCTAGTAACACACATTAAGGTTACATCATCGACTCGAACATTTTCTGTCAGATAATACATTTCAACGTCCAAATATCGTCACGATAGGAAATCGTCATATCCTAATGGTTTTTAATGCATTAAAGGTTTATTAGAAGCGGCGTCGGCAGGGTAATTTACTGGATACTATAGCTGTCACACGTAAGTTGACGAGCAAAGGCGGGGGGGGGGGGGAGCGAAAGACCGTTCCACAAACATTATAATATGAGTAACAGTATTCATATTACAATAATGTAGATTTTACAAAGCCGGAAGGCCGCTATAAATGTGAATTTGATTTGTCGTACTAACCAGATCATTTATATAAAGTTTTGAAAAATGTACTTATATCACTTTTCTAAACTACCGCAACGCCTGCAATTCCTCACCGATGGCTATTGATGCAACACGCACTACAAAAACCAATGTTCTTGAAAAAGGCTAGCTTTTTGTTTTCTATAGATTGATCGCGCGCCAGCTTACGAGTTACCAGATATACAGCTCCATTGACAATCCTGCGATGGTTTTTCCTGCGCTAATTGAAGCAAGGCCTGTCGTCTACCTTACTGCTATTCTCTCCCATCTGTGTTTCCCTTTTCAACCGATTACATTTTTTGGTATAATACGCCTATTATATTGTTGCAATAAGAGATGATTTATTAACACGGAAAAAGTTTGAAAATCTGAAAAGAACACATTTACTATTTAAACCAGAGGTTCGATATAATTATACGCTTAATCAAAATTAGTTCGTGGCCAAACCAAACTGAAAGATTATGCAAATAATTATAAAATGTACAGTTTAAATCTATGAAACATCAACTATGCTTTATAATTGTTACTGTACAACCATTTTTCCATCACGGTTTCGTCTATATATGTATAATACAAATGAAAGTAAATACGCATTACAAATATAATACATAAATGTATTCATTAACCAACACGAATTCCTGTATTCTGCTGAAGCCTAATCAAATATTAACCTATAACCAACAAAAAGTGTTTATTTACTAAAGCTGTCGGTGTATTAGTGGTGTTTGTAAACATACATGTTGTCAATTTTACTATAGAAACTTGAAAATATATTTCAATCGTTTTAATAAACGCATTATTTCACCTGGTTTGTAAACAGAGATCACTTTCGTCATCTAAAGGCTACAATGGTTATAACTAATGGTTATTTATTAAATTTGACAGATAATCTCACTTACACGAGCAAATAGCTACTATGACAAAAAGTTTTTAAAAATCCTTAAAATATTGAAAAATTCTATAGTAGTATGCCTATATGAAGTTTTATACAGAGCACAGTAGCGGAATGATAAATAAATAACAATAACCCTTGCTACAAATATTTTAACAACCTTGATATACATTTCGCCAAACAGTTGACATCATCAGAAGGTTACAAACATAATGATGTTTGTAACCTTCTGATGATGCCAACTGTGTTGGTGAAATGTACATCAAGGGTGTTTAAATATTTGTAGCAAGGGTTATTGTTATTTATTTAGTATGCCTATAGTCTATTATGAAACGGACAAACTCTAAAAATTAGGTTTCTATTTTTAATTTAATCAGATCTAATCATACATTCCCTAGAATAAAAATTCAGTCTAATTTAAAAAAATAAAAAGCTTAAAATTGCCAATCTGGGAACAGTTAACTGTATAATCATAAAAATACTATAATAACCGACAAGGCAAATAACATTTTTTAAATGAGTAAATTATTTAACGATATACAAAAATTCGACCCCAACACTAAACTATAGTAGTATGCCTATAGTCTATTATAAAACGGAAAACTCTAAACATTAAGTTTCTAGTTTTAATTTAATCAGTTCTAATCATACATTCACTAGAATAAAAATTCAGTTTAATTTTTAAAAAATAATAAAAGGGTTAAAATTGCCAATCTGGTAACAGCTAGCTGTATAATCATAAAAATACTATAACCGACAGGGAAAAATAAAAATTTTATAAGTGACTAAATTATTTAACGAAATAGAAACATTTGACCCCAACAGTAACCAGTGCAGTGAAACGACAAAATGGAACGTTACGGTTAAACCACGTGACGACAGAGAGCCTCAGAGGCCAAACCTTTCCAAGGACACGCCGCCGCCGCCGTCTAGCGCTTGAAAATGAGAGCACTCTCGAAAGTCTACTCGCGTAAAATTTCAAGCAGAATTGTTGAATTCAAGTACATTAAAGTATGTGGTACGCATGCAGGACGCGCGCACAAACGAGCAAACAAATACTTGTTGTGTGTGCACGTGCGTGCGTGTGTTAATGACTAAATTTCAGAAAAGAAAATAATACTTTATTAGAACAACCTAGTCGAGATGGATTGAAGAATAACTTATGTGGGAAAACTCTGTCTCATCCCTGTGAAATTTTAAGAAATGTACACAAAGTTATAATTACACGTCAACTATGACTAGCACTTACACGACAGTAGCAGAAGATTATCTGGGAAAACATCAGACAAACCACTAAATCTTCTCCTCATGACGAAACCGTATACTGAAAATAGCAACTCGAACAGAATGGACACTTTCTGAATATAATAAAACCGAATTAAAGCAAAAAGTTACAATTTACAACACAAAAGGTCGTAATATCAGATTTTAGTTGTGACATTATTTTCTTTAACTTTAAAATTTATTAGTGCAAAACTTTAATAATGCAAAAATAATAGTCGAGGTCTTTACGCACGTTATGTTACAGATTATAAGAATTGTAGAAATTTTATTCCATCGTTAAAATAACTGAAATAACAATTGGATATTTGTATCCAGAAGAAAATTCTTCTTAGTGAAGTAATTAAATACTAGTATCCGAAAACCCCATACCTGAAATAAAACATAAATAAACCCTTTTTAGAGGAATCAAAATATCACAATCAAGAACAGAGAAGGAAAAAGAAGGTTCTAACAGTGACGAAATATTGGAAAAGAACAAGTAAAGGTATACTTATGCTTGAAAAACATATTGAAAATGTATTTAGTTGACAGTGATGAGTTGCTGAGTTCAACATTACACTTCACTTACCATTTTGTAATTATTCTGCTGTAAAATCGCCTGGGAAATGATATTTCATTTAAAATTGGTGTAAAATATTTTTTAAACCTTATTTCACAATGTATTGACTTTGTAACATCATGAAAAGCTCTACGACTTCTCTTCACCCAAAAACATTGCCAGCAACGACTTCCTAGTGCTTCCAAAAGACAAGTCAAATTATTAAGAGTAAATAACGCTAAGCAATGCTTTGCAAGAACTTATTGGGCATCGCAGATAAAGTGTTTAGGAAAATTAATAATTAACATTTATTTCCAGAATCTATAGTAAAGCATTATGAAAACATCAGAGTAGAGGAACTGGATTTCAGAAAGTTCCACAAAATTCGTTCTCTACCAGCAAAAGGGCAAATGCCAAGAAAATCAAGTAGAGTTCTTAGATGGGTACAGAACCTAATTCTTGATAAAACGTTTGTGTCGCCTATATAAAACATGGTAAGGCTTTGTTCCGAATAAAAATAATATTAAAAGACCTTTGCTTTTATTTAATGAACCCAGTTCCAATACAGACTTGAGGTAGAATAGTGTGCTTTAAAACAAGATCTCTTCAGTGGAGTTAATTGTTCTCTACGTAAAAACATGACTGGAGAAGTGAAACTTCACGTGTCCGATTACAAAAAAGTATGATCGAAAATGAAGTATAAAAATGTGTGCAGCTCCTTGTATTTCTCAAGCTACGGATGTCTCTGACGGAGAACGGTTACGCTCAGGCTTCTGAAAATGTAAAACGAAAAACAATTTCCCTTCTAAAATATTGGAAACTTTCTTTGGACTGTTACAAGGGAAGATACAATGCCACAAACGCAGATTAAATATGTTCATCACTGCAATTTAATGATGAAGTGAAGGAGATAATATACAGATACCTGAAGGACAAGTACTAGAGAAAAGGTTTTTCCAACGAGATAAAATATGATAAGAACTTACCAAATCTAAGTAGATGAAAAAGCTTATAATTAAATGAATTTCACGAAAGTATATAAACAAACTAGAATCACTAAGGTTGTTATATTATTTTTAAAATAAAACAACCAAGATATCATTACCCAATAAGATGATTTCAATATCGTATTGAGGTTTTGAGACCCATTCTTTTACACAAATTAATCAAATACTTAATATTTGTGTGTCTGTGTGTATGTAGAAAAATGAGGAATTTTTATAACCTGAAGGGTTATGCCATATGGGACATAATTAAAAATATGACAATCGGACGAAACCACGTTTACGACTAAGGTGTTACGTCATTACTACGTCACTGCAAAACTAACCTATAAACCTGTATTTTACGAGTTATTAAGAAAATTAGTTCCGTATCGTATTAAAGTTTTGAGACTCATTTTCTAAATACAATGTTAACTTAATACTTCATATATATATATATATATATATATATATATATATATATATATATATATATATATATATTCCTAAGGTTATAAAATAAGAAAAAAGTGAGGAATTTTTACAATTAGCTCAAGGGATATACCATATGGTAGGCCTATATATTTTAAAGGATTAAAATCCCAATAATGACACTCATACTAGACCACGTTTACAAGTAAGGTATAAACTCATATTTTACGAGTTAATAAGAAAAGAGAAAACTCTAAATAACAAAAGTGGTTTAGGATAGTGTGTTGTATAACTTAAGGTCTGAATAGAGAAAATAAGTTACCGTTTATTTCCAAGATCTCCATTATCACAGGACGACGAAACCATACGTTACTAGATTCAACGTGGCAAAGGCACACAAACACGCCGTCTTAATTATTCATCCATGGTGTTGTCTGAACTACACTATAACATTTTCCGCCAACACGGAAAACTAAAAATCAGGTGATTGCAAAAAAAAAGAAACACTCTTCACTAAAAACAAAACACTCAGCACCGTCGAAAAACACTTGACCACTAGTCACTCAACACTACACAATGTTTTATCCCACAGTTGAGATTTTCAACAAAAAAAAAAAACAAAACCTTTCACAACGAAAACTTGTGAAACAGATGCGAAGAATGCAAACGTGGCTGTGTGAACGGACAGCAGTGAAAAACCCGTTCCGAGAGTGGATTAGCGGTGCTTTCCCCACTACTGGGACGTTATCAAATCACTATCTCTCTCTAATACATGTAGATAGTGACGTCACGCAACTCTCTCCCTCTGTCGCCCCCCTCCTCTCTTCACGACCAACGAAAATAGCACCTAACACACCGCACCAATCAATGAAGTTATCCGTGTTACGTAGGTTCGGACTTCCGATGTCACCGTCCAAATATCCAAGTATCAAGCTCGTGAAATACGTTCGACACAGTCACCTACTTTAGGAGGTTTACTATAAACGCCTTACTATTCGGTATTATTGTCGCCAAGTGTAGGGTGTTAGGTTGAACAGCACTGAGTGCCACATGGCCTTTGATTGCGCCGAATTGAAACCTCGAAAGGTTTTTAGCACTAGGCCACACTTAAAATTACTTAGAACAAAATGAACATGCATTATTATCGCCTGTGTGGGAACTGGGTGCCTGCACTGGTTAGCAGTAGCTAAACATACATGTTTTTCAATCCGTTTTCATTACTCGCCTTTGCCGCAGAGCGTAAAGTAGACGTGTTTACTCCTATCATTTACTAGTACTGTACCTGAAAATATTCCGTTATCAAAACATACAAATCAATTGGATCTACTTTGTTTTAAATACTGGTTCGATAGAATATCGATAAAACTGTACCGCACTCCATTAAACTTAACATAAAACAATTTCAAAATTCTTCTGACTGAAAAGGCGTTTTCAATTTTATACCACCTATCTTTACAAGGAGTACATTCTGATATTACTCGTATTCAGTTGAACTGAATTTCATCACAGAGGAAAAATGGCCATAAAATTAGGGTATTATATAAGTTCATTAAAAGCTGTTTGTACTATAAAGCGAAATTTATAGAAAACAGCAGAGCATAAAAGCAAGCAATAAAACCGGATTATTACCAATCTTACCAGCGCAGGCCGATTGTACTGCTTGTTAACAGATTATTTACAATAACTTCGCACTTTGGTTCCGCCACTGGAACTAGCATAATTCCAGGGGAAACCAGCAGAGGATAAAGACAGGCATTAAAACAAGATTATTACCAATCTTACCAGCGCAGGCGGATTGCACTGCTTGTTAACAGATTATTTGCAATAACTACGCACTCTGGTTCTATCCTTGGAACTAGCACAAATCCAGGGGAAACCAGCAGAGGATAAAGGCAGGCATTCAAACAAGATTATTACCATTCTTACCCGGTGGATTTTACTGCCTGTTGACAGATTATTTACAATAACTTCTCCCTTTTTTCTGCTCCTTGGAACTAGCATAATTTTAGAAAAAACCAGCAGTGGATAAAGGCGGGAAATAATACAGAAAATATATTAAGGATTAATGTTACCAGCGCAGACGGATTTTACTGCCTGTGTACAGATTATTTACAATAACTTCTCCCTTTTTTCTGCTCCTTGGAACTAGCATAATTTTAGAAAAAACCAGCAGTGGATAAAGGCGGGAAATAATACAGAAAATATATTAAGGATTAATGTTACCAGCGCAGACGGATTTTACTGCCTGTGTACAGATTATTTACAATAATTTGAGGGTTTGTTGACAAATTATTTACAATAATCTCAACCTTCCGCAGTATGCTTGGAAATGCCATACTCTATTTTCAGGCAGGCAGGCAGGAAGGCAGGCAGGCAGGCACGCACGCACGCACACACACGCACGCACGCACACAGCTACCAATCTCTCTTAGACACGGTAATTATTCAATCGCTAAATGAACTAGTAAAATTATTTACTATAACTCAATGTCTCATCATTTGCAAACATATTCCCAAAAGTTGTTGCTGAACGTTAAAAACAGTCAAAGTATTTAAATTATATTCGGATTATATTCGAAAACACAAGTAATACAAATTTGTACTAAGAGCAACGAAAAAACGTTTTATCGGATATTCTTGCCTTAATAACTGAGGTTATGTCATTTCTGATAAGAGCGTGTTATGTGATTAGTTACGTCAAGAACAAACCTACTAGCTGGAATAAGGGGTCAGATTTTTATGAAATTCAATTCAATTACATAATTAAACTCGTACCTATTCACATTCTGCTAGTTTTTTGTTAGGAGAACGGCCAAGGACTCTGTAATCTTGGATCTGATTCCTGTCAGTTAATATTTTCTAAACTGTAATGGTTAAGTCAATTTTACTGGCAGAACATAATGTACGACCGTTAAATAGAGAACCAGAATGGAATGCTACTCAGTATTTAATAAATACTAATAGAAACCTTTTTAAATAATTTACTTGTACCTTATGTGAAAAGGTCGTGCTTTCCAGAAATGACTTGCTTGTAGTGAGAGCGTGGAGAAAAATACACTTAAAACGCGTCATGGCTTTCATGGAGCATCTAATATCAAAACAAACAAAAAAACTGCATAAGGTATGACAACATGATTTAAAAGCGAAAATACAAAAATTCTAAAAAAACAAACTAACGACGAAAACAACGGAAAATCTTTGAACAGCATAAAAAGAGGGAAATACGGCGGATAGACTATGGAAAATAACCCATATCGTTGACATAACGCCAGTCAATCATTACGAGTAACAAAATATAATAGCGTTGTTTTCCAACAACGTTTAACAAACTGTTTACAATAAAAATAACTTGTTTTCTGTTTAAATGTTCATTTACTATCATAGAAACAGGGCTTCGTAGAACTATGTATGTTTCTAACTCACATGTGAAACTAATTATCACAAAATAAATGTGTCTCATTTGTGTGAACGCTTAAACTAGGATATAGGATAAATTGTTACCGCATTACACGGATTATCCGAAACGATAATAGTAAGAACATTCAGTAAAAAACTTAGGACTTAATACGACTAAACATTTCAGCCGTTAAGGTAAGCATAACATGCTTACCCACAACTTTAATAACCAATCGCCTACATTTATAGAAAATGTTACTGAATACGGTGATCTTTAGATAATATAACTATACAGTTTTAAAGAAAATGTAAGTCACGAGATATAGTAAAAGACTTTTGGCAAGACGATGAGGAGTGAACAACGTGCCATTTAGAGCGGTGGGGGAACCGCTGACGCATTGTTTCTTCAACCTCGCTGTTTATAGGTCCGTCAAACCCAGTTTCTTGTTATCTACTGTACCTTAGATGCGAATGAGGGGTAGACAGCTGCTTGGCCTTCCACCTTTACTACTCGAAGAACTCCTCTCCTGCGAAGTCTCTTGCTATATCTGGAGTCAGACAAAACTAGATACCTGGAGTTCTAAAAAGTCAGAATTCATCTGAAAGTGAAAAGAAACGTATAACCTAAATTCCTTTTTCTCCTAGCACCTTTTTTGCCTACTCAAGTTTCATATTTAGATCTCACCTAATTGAGCGTGTGCTATGGTAGAAGTTCAACGCTTGGCGACCTATCCCGAACGGTTACTACCGATGAAACAAGAACATTAAGAACCCCGTTAAAATAAGACAAATAAACAACCTATCTATAAAATTGAAAAACAGCATTTTATGAACGCTCACATTCAGTAATCTCCAGTACCTTGGTGGGGTTGTGAGAAGGGTGAAACTCTCTGCTAACAATGCTTGTTATAGAACAATGAACATAGCACGATAAGTGACACTGAAAACGCTGAAGGTAGTGAAATTTGAGGTACAGAGCTTATCACTGAACAGTAAACTTCTAGATTGAATGAAAGCAACGAAGAAATAAAAATAAGAATTATGATAGAAGGTTAACAGAATTTTGTGTCTTTAAAATTAAACCACATAAGGGAACAATTTTTATAATTAATTGTGAAACAATCACTTAATGTGAAATGTTGTACATGGTTACTTACAGGTTTTGCAATTCTAAAACGATCACTTAATTTTAATATTATTAGCTACGAGAAGGGCAAAGAAATTCTTCATTAGAATAATACATATGATTATGGTAAACACAAAATCCCTTGGTCTACGATATACGATACGACCATGAGAGTCATAAGCAGGGTCGCCTGACCGAATAAGATCTTTGTGCCACGATCATTGGAATCTTGATCTGTGGCGATGAAAATATTCGTGTATGAGGGACAATATGAAAAGAAAGTGGATAAAAGACATGAATACAGAAACGGTAATCACAGTACTGGATGAAATCATCCGATACCATATCTCTTCCCCTCTCTCTGTCACTATCTGTTTCTCTCCTTCCCCCTCTCTCTGTTACTATCTGTCTCTCTCCTTCCCCCTCTCTCTGTCACTATCTGTCTCTCTCCTTCCCCTCTCTCTGTCGCTATCTGTCTCTCTCCTTCCCCCTTTCTCTGTCACTATCTGTCTCTCTCCTTCCCCCTCTCTCTGTCACTATCTGTCTCTCTCCTTCCCCCTCTCTCTGTCGCTATCTGTTTCTCTGTATGTAAGTTTTTCTTTTTCAAAATGAAATAACAAAAGTGTTATTACAAACTTTAGAAAGATATGAAAACTACATGAATATCGGTAGTAACAAATAACTGGCTCAATATCGTTAACTTATAAGATGACGATGCAAAGGTGTTTGACTAGCTACTACCATCATTTGCTTAAATTAAACAACCGGTATTTTTAACGAGCATCATTTTAATAGACAGGTGATGTATTGTTAAACAGATTTAACATATGCAATTAATTTCTAGTCAGAACTGTCAGTTACATTGATAGAGTGACAGTTACGCGCTACATTGCTCTACATACTGACCATCACACCGACTGGTTACAAGGTGGAAATTATCCCAGCACCGATTTTTTTCCAATAGGATGCGATTGACGATATCGGAAAGAAATATGAATTTTAGGATTTTACTCAATCTGAATAAATCGACCACTGAACAAAAATATTGGATTACATGGAAAAAGTAATTGTTAGCAAGATAGAAAAAGGAGTTTATATTTTGAATTAAGAAAAAAATTTGGTCGGTTTTGCAGTAATTTTAACCAATTTTAAATCAATTTTGACCATAATGACTTGAAGAGAAGAAATGATTTCATATAATACGATATGGTTAGAGTAGGTTTCTGATCTGGGATATAGAGAATGCTAAATTGCTAAGTGTATACTGTACTTGAAATATATTTACTCTGTGAATTGATGTCTTGATAGTCTTACGTAAGTCTTGATAGGCGTATGACGGCAACGAATGAACTATAAATCTAGGATAAAGGAAGGAAAATAAAATGCTTCAGTACTCGAAGTAAGGGAAGAATCATATTTCAACCACGGTTATTTGCTCTCAATGGAAGAGAGATTATGCCAACCCAAACATTACTTGCCACTAATATAAAATTTCCAGTCTATCTAAACTTTAAAAACCAATAGTTCAAGATGTTTTCATTGTAAAATTTTTTTTACTAAAATCACACATACAATATACACTAAAAACAAAAAAAAAATCAAATTCTTATTTAGGGATAAATTCTGTTGACGGTGAATGATATTTACTGACAAAGCGCGTATTTAGAACTGTAAACAGAAATATTATGCTCCTGTTGGCTGTATTTTTCTTCCTTCGAACGTATTTACGCGTTTAACGTCACATTAACAGAACTGGATTAAAATTACCACGGCCGTTATATTTGTCAACTGCCACGGCGGCAATACACCAAATAGCCGTCGACCCTGAAACCTGGCACGGCCTTGGCACCAAGCAGGCACATCAAGTAGCTGATCTGTTCTTGCGAAACTCTGATAAAAACCCGTGGAAACTAGGGACTTGTCATATTTATAAAATATAAAGATGACTGTGAATAATGAACAGAATAAGAGTATAAAGAAAAGACAACCCCAGTTAATTATAACGTACAAATAGCATCAAATATTGAAATACTGTAGTTCATTTATTGCCACTTCTCGTAATGTATGTATGTTAGTCTTGTAGTATAGTCCAATATTATTACATTATAATTGTAACATTGTTTCACACTTGTATTATTTGGTTATGGTTCTCAGTCGATCACGTGAGCGGCTTAAGACCCAGTGGTCGAGAGGAAGTTGAATATTTTTCAGTAAAGATATTGACAATTAATTACCAGATGATGAAATGTCAACAAGTTGTATTTAAAATTTGTTTTTTTTATTCGTTTTTTAGGTCATAGTACAAGATAAGGTTTAGTAGGCTCAGTTTTGTTTCATTCAGCCAACAGACACGTATAAATTCTGATGTCTGCATAATCTAAATAAAGCGGCTCGAACAAGGGTATATGGCATTTTCTATTGAGGCTATTTGTCCGCCCCTCACAGTTTGACGTGAGTAGACTACACTAACAGTTTAATTTAGGCTAGTTATCCGTACATTCACAACTCTTTCTTATCTGATAGAAGATGATTTTTGTTTTTTATCGCACCTGGAAAAAAATAATTTCATATTTATCAGAGTCGATCTTGCTCTATATTCCTTCGCCTTACAGTATAAAAAAATCCTGAAAACCTGTAAAAGCATAGATACTGGACATTTTGTGAAAAACGAAAACACGCCTATTTCTCTCCTTCTTAAGCGGTTTTATTTTAAAGAAATAAAAAATTCCATTCTACTACCAACTTAATTTAGAAAAACAATACAATTAGATAGTTATTCACACTGTAACTAAATTAATGGAGTCAAAACCAAATCCTAACCACAAAGAATTATAAACAGATCTTATATCGTTGACGTAACCGTCCTCCCATCCAAAAGATGTTTATACCTAATACTACACCTTTATACATATACCTAATACTACAATCGTTTCTGTATAGATAAATTGTTTAACTGAAAATATACTTCGACTTAAATGTAGCCTTAACCTACCAGGCAATAAGTAAAAGTTGACTCGAAGTTTAGCGAAAGTTACAAGAATGTATATACAGAGTGATTCACAAAGATATGCAGAAGCTTTTGGAGCTCATTCTACATGTAAAAACAAGTAATATAATTTTTTTTTTTTAAGTTGTTTCCTACTGAGATCAAGAAAGAAACATTTTATCATTATTTGTTTATTTCCAGTTTATTTTATTAGTTTTGTTTATGTTTAACCTTACAGCACTATTTATGATATTTTGTGATAACTATGGCAACAGTTTAAGGTTGTACAATGGAGGTTTCGATGACAATGAGGTCAAGAAAGTAACGTTTAATCATTCTTTGCTTATTTCCAGTTTATTTTATTAGTTTTGTTTATGTTTAACCTTACAGCACTATTTATGATATTTTGTGTTAACTATGGCAACAGTTTAAGGTTGTACAATGGAGGTTTCGACGACAATGAGGTCAAGAAAGTAACGTTTAATCATTCTTTGCTTATTTCCAGTTTATTTTATTAGTTTTGTTTATGTTTAACCTTACAGCACTATTTATGATATTTTGTGATAACTATGGCAACAGTTTAAGGTTGTACAATGGAGGTTTCGATGACAATGAGGTCAAGAAAGTAACGTTTAATCATTCTTTGCTTATTTCCAGTTTATTTTATTAGTTTTGTTTATGTTTAACCTTACAGCACTATTTATGATATTTTGTGATAACTATGGCAACAGTTTAAGGTTGTACAATGGAGGTTTCGATGACAATGAGGTCAAGAAAGTAACGTTTAATCATTCTTTGCTTATTTCCAGTTTATTTTATTAGTTTTGTTTATGTTTAACCTTACAGCACTATTTATGATATTTTGTGATAACCGTGGCAACAGTTTAAGGTTGTACAATGGAGGTTTTAATGACAATGAGGTCAAGAAAGATACGTTTAATCATTCTTTGCTTATTTCCAGTTTATTTTATTAGTTTTATCTATTTTTAACCTTACAGCACTATTTATGATATTTTGTGATAACCGTGGCAACAGTTTAAGGTTGTACAATGGAGGTATCGACGACGACCAGATGGGAGGAAAAATTCATTTGAGAAATTAATTTCTTAGTATTGGAAAGTTGGCGCATTAACAAACCGCTCTAGACTTTGAACATGAAGATGCATAGTTCAAATCCCGATAGTCCCCCAAAATTTTTTTATAATTAAACTATTGAATAAATATTTGAAAAAAACTTTATAAACATCAACTATCCAATATAGGTTAAACTATATGTATTTGAACTTGATTGGATGAATAAAAACGTATTTTATTAACGATTGAAAATTTGTACAAGATATATATGAGGAGAGGGTGAGCTAATGGAAGGAATTTAATAATGAAAAAGTTTAAATAAACATGGGTCCGGAAATGCTTCGTTAGCGAGTTATTACTAGCGAAAGATTTTGAATGGATTTCATGTAAAACGAGGTCATCCTGAAATTTTGTTAAGGTAGATTAAGAGACGAATATGATTGTTTCTTATGGTTTTTTACCTGATAAGTTGAATAAAACAGGTCCTAAAACTGTAAGTTGAGTATTGTTTGAGAAAACCCGTGTCAAATGCTAAACATGAAGTGAAAAAAAAAAACATTTTTTATCTTTGAGCAACAATAACTTTGTTATTCCACCAAGAAACAGATCAAAACTTTTAATACAACTTAATATTTTATTCTGAACAAAACTGTGTAAATAAAGAACACAGAAAGAGAATATGTTTGATTAAATGAATTTTTGTTCAATATTATAATATTATTTATATAAACTTTGTTCATTATTTTTAGATGTAGAACTTTTTTGCAATTTTCGTGAATCGCCCTATATAAGTAAAGTTTGTGTCAGTAAGAATACTGAAATGCCAATGTTTAATATTTTGTATTAAGTATAATAATGATGTTTTTTGACACTTCAAAATATAATGACGACTACTAACAATTCCTGTATAAATAAAATAAAACACCATAGATACTGCATTCACTTGAACGTGTGACCTAAACTGTACCGACATTCTTCGAAAGTTGCTTGTACCACTACAATCTACTTTTTATTAGTAATTAAATTGCACGATTATATAATGCAATCACATGAGATTAAATGGTATTGAGAAAGAATTAAACCACTTTACAGAAGGCAAGGATTTGCGTTTCAACATTGAATTCCAGCGGATAAAGGAATAACGTTACGGTTTTGATCCCGTGTCATTTTCCACGTTCCACTTGTTTTATTCACGTGCATGCAACTCGGAGAAGTTAGCCATCATATCTTCCTGATTTCTTGGGTGTCACTACAGTATAACCTGGTGTCTTATTCTAATTGCTATGTTCCTCGTGGTTATTATAACTTGTGTTATGCAACCATTACTTATTACATTTTCTATGATGGGTTTTTACTCCCATATATCTTTTACGTCTGTATCATCGATGCATTATTAAATACCTTATGTCGACCTTGTTTCCTTATTAAAGTTTTATAATTCTTTCTTTCCTTGTTTCTTGGAAGATTTCATTCTTGTACAATTTCTCAATAAAAAAAGGACTTATTTCTATGGATCAGAATTTTTAAAATTAGTTTTTCATTTTTTTTTTTTTAAATTTAAAAGTAGTTTGCAACCTGGTTTCGCATATCTCTGGCAAATAAGAAATATTAAAGCAAGTTTTGTAGAGTTTAAAATGTTCTATTTTCTTTGTTTTTTATTATAATGGACAAAGTTGATAGCTTGATAAATAAAAGTTATCTCTACAAACAAAATTTATATCTAGAAAAAACTCTATTTACCTATGTCTATAACAAATTGGGGCTACTGTGACGTATATTTTTCTTTCAAATAAATAAAACCTCTTCACCACAAAAACGTTTGATTTAAATCCTAATTTACATTTCGATTGCAAAGCAATCATCTTCAGAGGAAATTATTACGATAGTAACTACCCTTGCAAGAAGTTATTCTTTTAATAATTTCCTCTGAAAATGACGGCGTTGCAATCGAAATGTACAGTGCGAGAGGTTTAACCGTATCTCTGACCTTGAGATAGGGATGGACTGGGTTGAAACCGTGGACTGGACTGCAGTACGGAGTCAAAACCCAAAACTTCAGAAAACATTAGTGTCGTGTTTAAAATGTAAACAGCTCTAATTAACTAATTGAAATTACTGTAATAGTCTGATGTAGACATGATCTTTAAATGTGTTGCTCTGCTTCAGCAAAGAAAGAGACGATATATGAATTGTATAATGTTTTCAGTTAAGCTAGTAGTCAAATGCTAGAGCAGAACGAAGGACACCGTTAAACCTCACGCAATATACATAAATATTTTTTTAAACGTTTTTTTGTGGTTAAGATATATGTCTATGTTTGTGCCTAACAATGCTCTATTTAATACAACAATACTGTTGGATTTTTCAATTATTCCCAATATGAAACAAACTTAAAAAACTGGGCATGAAGAAAACTTCAATTCAGATGTGACGTTCAGTTAACAGTTTTGATTACCCATGTCTCTTGCACCATTTGCTATTTTAACCTTCTCTTGAAATAATTCTGGAACAAATATTTCCTCTCTAAACTAATACGAGCTATTACTTTTCACAAAAGAACTAGTTGGCCTACTTTACGTAATTCCAGTTAAGAAAATAACCTTGTAAAACGATAGATAATTAACAGTGTATTTAAATTGTATTTGCTATTAATTTGCTTTTCTTTAAAAAAAAAAGTCAAACTAAATCAATAAAAAACTGTTCCAAAACTATCAAAATATGTTTTCCTTCTTGTGGTGGCAATCGTTATAGTCAGGACTGTAGAAAAATTGTAATCTTGCCAAAATATCGTTATTGCACAGTTAAAAAAAAACTTTTGAAAATGATTTTAAATTAATATATTTCTGTGCATTTTAAGAAAACAAGAAATATAGGAAACGAATTTTTTAAAAGTCAATTCCTACTGAGGTCGACAAAAAAGTTTTATTTTTATTACTTTTTTATTTTATAATTACAGTGTGTGTGTGTGTGTGTGTGTGTGACAGAATCACAATATAAGTGGCAAAATATAAAGCAAATTTCCTTACAATTTTCCATTTCCTTCTTTATACCCTATATGGTGTTGGACTATGATTTTCGTTTGTTACTATTTATTTGCTTTCTTTTTTTGCTTTATAATTTAAGAAGCTGATGGGGATCTACAACTTCTCATTCTATCCATCTCTTGTAATGCTTCAATATTGCATAGAACCTTTTCCTTATAATTTCATATGCTATGCTAAATTTTTAGCATAATGTACAAGTATATTTTTAGCTCTGGGAAAGTTAGCTCGGTGGTGAACGTGCTGGTTTTCAAATATGTAGATTCACAGTTCGAATCCGACAGGGACATCAAATTTTTTAATTTAAATTAATGAATAAATATTTGAAAAAACTGTATCAACATCAATTGTCATCCACTATGGGTTTTAAAAAAATTATTTGAGCTTCGTTAAATGAATAAAAAATAATTTTATTAACGATTGAAAGTTTGTACTAGATATATATATAAGGAGAGTGTGAGCTAATAGAAACATTGTCTATCTTCTACAGTTTAAACGATTTTATACAGTAGAATAACAAGCAAATACTACAATTCAAAAATGTCTTGAACTCTTGGAGACGATACGAGCGCCGTTGCTTTACTTCTTTATCCTACTATCTCGTAACACCGTATTTCATTCGCCCTACAGAAAATCTCTCGACGGATACGACGTTCTCCTCTTATCTCATGAAAATTCTACTTACTAACTGAATGGATACAGTAAGTGCACGAGCTATTAGCGACAAGGTGTGCACTTTAATTTATGCAAGTGAGTTCCAATTTCTTTTGCTTTTAAAAACATTTCTTAAAAACTTGCGTGCCTATTTATTAACAATTTGGAATGTATCAAATTATTCTTGAGAAATGATTATAATGGCGTTTTAAAAGGCATTAATCTCTAGCGCCAAAAATTACTATCTCGACAACGGATTTTTAATGACACTGTCCTTCTATACTTAAAAAATTAACGAAGAAATTTTCCAAATTATATAAACTTCCAGAATTGCGTGCGTTCAATATCAAAATGGAAAGATCTTAATGGCTATCCGCTTATGACATATGCCATTAAAATTCCTTCCAGAAATGTCGCTTATACGATTTTCAGGGTTCTATTTGATTCAGCTAACGTCTATCTATTGGTCACAACATTCCATCTAGAGA
The DNA here is from genome assembly GCA_036971475.1 of Prosapia bicincta. Classification (NCBI taxonomy): domain Eukaryota; kingdom Metazoa; phylum Arthropoda; class Insecta; order Hemiptera; family Cercopidae; genus Prosapia; species Prosapia bicincta. The sequence goes on from JBAIZL010000002.1 coordinate 148,255,921, forward strand.
AAACCTTTTCTGCCGATAGAAATCCCTGAACCAGAAGATCCTAACTAATACGGAATGGCAAGGCATTTGACCTCCTCACTCGTATTTCTTAACAGACTCGACTGGAGTTATATTTTATCGCATTATCCAAATGTTAGAGCCCTTAGGTTTTTAAGGATCTCCGAGAATCAAGAAGAATGAGAGATGGTCGAGTACGAATGTCCGAAAATTTCAAGAAAGAGGAAAGGTTGTGATCAAAGATCAGAACGGGTTTTAAAAGCACGAAACTGGCAAATAATTGGCACTTTGAGGAGTCGATGCCAGAAATGAGAAAAGTATTGAAAACGAGAGTTAAAACAAGGTTGTTCCAGGATGAAAAATTGTCACACTGGTTAGCAAGAAAAGAAACTGACTAGAAGGTAGCTTTAAAAAAATATACTCCATAAAGAGAGCAACGGAACGACCAGATTAAAATATTAGATGATGCATTACATTGAAAGAAAAGTATCAGGAAATCATTAAATGCAGAAATCGTAATTCAAAGGAACATTTAGAAATCCCTATTAGGAGGGAAAATACCAGGAGCGTTACGTAACACTTGATCCTAAATAATACAAAACGGGTAATAGCTGTACACTTAATGTATTATTATGTGGTGAGTCCAGTGTTTGGAACAGATCCGGATTGTAACTGTATTCGATGAGGTCAGGTTATCGTATCTGGCATTTTTTGAGGTTAACATCTAGTTCATCATAAGGCGTCTTAAGCTTATCATTACTTCTCAACAAATTAACCATTAACCATGCCCCCGCGGAACAGCGGCCTCATTGTTGTTTTCATTAAGGAACAGTTTTCATTGTTGTATATTTATTTCAACCAAACTATTTCGACATCCTTAACTATACATAAAACAAAACATATATTTGAATAAAGTAAGATTGAGAATATGAACGCAATGCTATTTTCGATATTTAGCGTACAAATATTTTCAAGACAATAGCGAAAGAAATTTCGAAAAACGTTTATTCTGCGAAGACCTTCTTCTGAAACGGAAAGGGATCTCTAAAAATGAATTCAACGATTAAAATTGATACGATTTTCTGCTTTAAACGTTCTGTTTATTGCTAAAACGGGAAAAGTGTATTTTATTAAAAGTTTAATCACACGGTAACTGACATATCGAAAATAAGAACTGAATTCGGTCGATTAAACACACCATTATAAGGTCAAGTATTGACTCATGCGGTGAACCATGTGGAACTATCTAGAGTTGTAATGCCAACTAGCTGGAGTTAATCAAGGAAAGTTGAAAAGAACACCTTGTCCTAACCCTAACCTGCCGATCCGGTCCTAGTCTACAAGTGTAGTTGTAAGGTTGGTAGCCTTGCAGTCGAGCTAAATTTATTTTGTTCCACATTTAGACGTGCAGATCCAGAAAAAAAAATTTCTTTATATGCGGCTGTTATTCGTACAGGATATACTCTTAATTAATTGATGGCATGTGTCATATATACATATATATATATATATATATATATATATATATATATATATATATATATATATATATATATAATGTACACTTTTATCTTGTCAAACGAAATAATTTAAATTGCTTAAAGGATTAGATAGTGCTGCATTTTTACGAAAAGTCGGTAACAAAAAAATCGACAGTATATTTTTAGATAGAGGCCTAAGTGTTACTACACAAACGTAACTTCAAATAAAATTGGTATTTCAAAGCAAATTCTGATTTTCGAAACTGAGATATCGTCATCAAAATATTATTCAAAATCGACGTTTACCTACAACTCCGATCGGGCAACTGTCAGTTACTCGTAGTTTTAGTCATAAAAGTACTTTAAAAATGTTTTTGTCATGAGAGATAGTTTCTATTTTACCCATAGATCAGCTTCAAGCTGTCTACGCAATCACTAATTCTTCCTTCATCTAACACATCATTACCGAATGGCATACAGTATTGACTATATTTCCACCTTGAAACACCAAATTATTGATCTTGCAGTATATACGTACATTTAAGCAATAAAGCTGTTATTTGTTCCTTAATACAGTAGAACTTGGATAATTTCAACGTTTTTAATTCGAAGTTTTGTGTGGTCTATTCAACATAATATGCAATCAATGTAAAAAATTATGAATAATTCGAAGTTCAACATCTTTCATTCTAAGTTATTAGTTTGGATTGGGCTCGACTTCCAGACGAACTAGTAATCCAAGAATTCTCTCCGTTCAGATGAAGATCACAGGATTTGGCGCGTAAGCGGTATCAGGAGAATCAGATCGGAATCAATCGTCACACATCGATCATCAGTTTGTTGTTATTGATAAGATTGTTTATTTTCTGATTTGTTACGCACAAGGCTAGACGTCTGTGCTGTATAAAGGATATTTATAAAATCTCGATACCTACAAGGTAAATAAAGACAGATATTAATGGCCCATTGACCTTCTGTCAGACGTCTAAGCATAATAAATCATTGCTTCAGCAGTTTTTTGCCAACTGGAGGGAGAAGCTCAGTATAGATTTTATTCGGTGTCGGTCAGTAGTATAACTATTTTTATAATTAATATATTAACGAAATAGACCATAATAGTGGAACGCCCGTAATAAAAATTGCACCCGTATAAAAAATATAATATTCAATGCTTTATAAGTGAGAATATTTTTTACAGTTAAATACAAATAAATTGACACAAGAAATTAATTCGTACCCGCTAATGACCGAGGCGGAGATATAATTAGATCCGCAATGGGATAACTACTAATAATTATAAGTTTTATAAATCAACTATGGCTAAGTTTATTGCTTATTCAAATTATAGTGTTCAGTGACACGATACCTGATAACGGCCGGAACGGTCGTCGTTGATAAAAAAACGACTATTTTGAATGAAAATATATTCTACACTTTTATAATTCGAATGTTCGGTTAATTCGAATGCTATATTGGTCCCTCCGGCTTCGAATTGTTCAAGTTCTACTGTATTATTTTGAAGCAATTCCAGAAATACTTGAAATTTTTATAGAAATTGATTACTTGAGAATGAAAGTAATTTCTTGCTGTAGACCCTCAATAACACGGTTTTGATCATACTTTTGGCATTTTCAAAGTATAAACGTAACACTGTTTATATGATGTAACCTGTCTTCTGGTCAATCGGCTACTTTTGTTGCCTCAGACATGCGTTATCCCACAAGTAATTCCCCTCCTTACCCATATCATAGTTTTTATATTTCTATCGAATATTTGAAAAGTACGTAAAACGTCAAAAAGATGGACACTAAACACGATGTAATTTATTATTATAAACAACATAATTACTCCTGCACATAAACAAATGTGTCTACTATATTGTTTTTCAACATAGGCTATTAAACTGTGTTTGGTATCGTTCTCCTTGTATTTTACGCACTTTTCAAATGTTCAACATTTATTTAATTATGATTAAGCTAAAGAGTTAAATTTACTTAGTGGGGATGTTACTACATGACTCACGGATAGCTGGCCTGAGCAACCGGGCGGGTCCACGGGTGGCGGATAGTGGAACGGTCTACAGATATGTAGGTTACTTGTGAATAAGGATTCCGGAAGGTTTCTGAATAAGCAGGCTCGGACCAAGGCAATGGTTCAAAGGTGAGGAATTATCCCTCCTCGTCAGTCAACCGGTTGGGTGTGGTAGAAATAACTGCTTACTGGGAACTGGGGTAGTTGGGAATTAAGTCCTCACAATGCTACTCTCACCTCCCAGGTGAACCAAGGGCAATGCGGCTGTGAAGTATGGGCGGGAAACTACCCTAACGACACAGTTATAACAAAAGAGAGTAAAGCAGGTTGTTCGCTCCATGAGCAACAGTTAATAATGTCCTGAACTTGGGGTGTGCTTCAAGGTCAGTGACTGAATACCCAATCCAAGGTGGAAGGCATCGTGCCGATGGATGAATGGCTGCAGGGTATAAAATGCAGTAGCACACCATCCCCTTGAGGAACCAGACCAACTTGGGAAGCTAATGGACCAAGTAAATACACAAATTGATGTTGAGTCTGCACAGACAGCGGGAGCCAATGAGACGGCAAACAGTGAGTCTGTAGCAGATGTGTCAACGGCAACCACCACTGGGGGTGCGGGGGCGGCTACCAAGCTGCCGACTGCAGAAACCAGTGAAGTGGTTGTAGAGTTGAGCACGCTTTCTCTACGGAGAAAGCGTATGAGTGGCAGCTCCGAAGAGATCGGGCGAGAGGAGCGGGACGGTCAATAATCCTGAGCACACAATGCAGGGGAGGCCAAAACCGAGCCGAGCATGTTAACGTCCAGAGCTTGGATGTTGTGAGGGGTGAGGTGGGAACCACAGGTGGAAAGCAATCAATCACGAGCACCACACCCCAGCATAGAGATTGCATACTCGAACAACTAGGCTAATCTCCCACATGTTTCGGGATATATGAGTATCGAGTTCGTGGTCAAAGAACCTGTCTTAGAGATGGGCAGTGACCACCTTACTCGGACGTTTGCACCTGACCAGGCCCATCAAACTATGATGGAATGGTCAGGGTCAGTAACATCGTGAGCTCAGACCTGGTACACAGATGGCTCCAAGATGGACTTCGGCACTGGATCGGCACTGGGTGTATTGCAAAAAACCAAGGGTAAAACTAGTTTTTTCCTTGGGGAGGCCTACCTCTGTCTTTCAGGCCGAAATATATGCTATAAATGCCTGTCTGGGAGAGATAGCGAGAAGGGGAATACACGAAACCCGGATTGCTATTTTCTCTGACAGTCAGGCAGCAATTAAGGCACTAAACGGACATGTGGTCACCTCGGCCATAGTTAGGGAGTGCCTAAATAACCTACAAGCCCTGGCAAGGCACAATCAAATCAAGATAGGTTGGGTGCCAGGGCATAGGGGAATATTTGGAAATGAAGCCACAAATGCGCTGGCCAGAGAGGGGTCTTCAACTCCCCTAATTGGACCGGAGCCAACGGTAGGTATTTCCAAATCCATGGTCAAGATTGCAGTGCGAAGGTGGATGGCTAAAAAACACTGTGAGCACTGGGTCAGGGCTGAAGGAATGAGACACAGTAAGCTAACTCTTAGGAAACCTTCCTTGGGGCTGCAGGAGAGTCTCATCTATCTGTCTAGGCAGGAATTGAGGATAGCCACAGGTCTACTCACGGGACACTGTGTACTAAGGAAACATCTGCATAATACGGGTATCTTCAAAGATGAACCAGTGTGCAGATTATGCGGGCAAGAACTGGAGACCGCCACACACATCATTTATAGATGTGAAGCACTTGCCGAGAGGCGCTTCAACCTCTTTGGTGATACCACAGCTCTGGAAGAGGATGCTGAAGGTAAAACACTAGTCATTAAACTTCTTAACCTGGTAAGAGGGAAGGGGCTCTTTGACTAGATCAGGGAGGTAAGTACAATATACCTAAGGTAGCGGTGCTTCGGGGAGCTTAAACCCGCTCCCAAGTTAATAAAAAAAAAATACTACATGACTCATTACGAAAATAATTGTGGGTGGCTGTAAGCGATAAAGCACGTCAACGTAGCTAGTAGCGCGGCCAGAAGACAGGTTACATTATAAAGACTATAAAAGCTCTAGATTTGATCCTGCCTTATTCTTCTGTTCGTCTAATTCCGAGTTGTAGGCCCTACTACCAAGATGAATAGTTGAATAGAACAACGATTCCATTCTATACTGCTATAGGAATGAACCCGCGAGACAGTTCACCGATTCAAATTAAGCTAAACAACTCCTTTAGTTCTGCATTACTCCACTGGTTTACTGTTCATTTTCATTCCTAAACGTTTGTTTAAAAGAACAAATATATTATTTATAAATCCATATAATATTTATTCAAATTGTGTATCTTTTTAAGGCTTACAAGTTTGTTTATATCTTTCAAAAATGTTATTAATTTTCTATGTTACTAAATATCAATTATAACCTTAATATCGTTGTTTTCATTTCCTTTTATACAGCATTCTGAATATGTTAATTTCAAATACTTTTTATGTAAGTTTTGAAATATTTCAAACACTTGAAATTACTTCAATTATTTAGTTCAAATTAGTATCCCACACCATCACTCCAAACAGATTAGACCGTCCTTTAAAACTTTAGGTGATCATAAATGACTTATAAATATTGTAAACAGGATATTATAGTCTATTTATAATTACTTACTTGTCAATTTCATTTCTTTTTAAATACAAGATAAAAAATTAAATATTATGCAATAAACTGTAAACATAAAGTAAGTTTATGATCTCATCTACTTTGAGAGCCAGTCCATTGAGAGAAATTCGAAATGAAAAAGTTAATTGATTGTCCATTCAACTACGTAAATATTAACGTAGTTATTAAATTAAGTAATGTAATAAGATGATTATAAAATCAATTTCAATGGGTAGAATATGTATTCATTTTTTACTGTCTAAAATTTGCCAATTCCACATGGACTTGACGGAATCTGAAAAAGCGATGAAATAAACCTAAAACTGGCAAATAAATCAATACGCGATGGTGAATCTGTTCTAAACAGTTCAATCAAACGATACCGAACCCCCATAATTAGGCGCACACGGGTAACTTCCAGCGTTCTATTTAGCTCTTCTGACGCAAATGTACGCGCGCGAAACTAATGCAAAAAAAACGAGATACGCAAAAAGAAGCTCACAACTATCGCGTCTTTCCGGAAAACCTTTAAACGAGAAACAAGAGAAGATTGTTAGTAAAGCGATAGAGACGAGTAGGAAGACAATTAGTGCAGAAGAGTTCTATTGAGTCTTCCATCCTCGATAATACTGCTTAGAAAAGCTAATTTACTCAAAACAAGTAAAAGACATACACAAAACTCACAAATTAATAATTTGTTGTAAGTTAGAGTTTGTAGTAGCAATACTCACTGATGATGATTACTTTGCCATTAAAACGCGTATGGGTCAATAAAAGATTAATTTAAGAGTATTGTGTATGTCCTTTACTTGTTTTAATAACATAACCTCACAAGCTAAGCTCAAAAAATAGTCGTATAATTTACTCAAACTTAAACAATTTTGAAATTTTAAAAATAATTTAAAACATACTCACAGCTTTGAAAAATATTTCACCAGTCTCATTAAACTCACCTGAAACAAAATAAAAATTTATTATTATTAGGATACATTTTACATTATACATTTTACATTATAGCTATTAATTTGTTAGGTAAAGCTATAGGTTATAAAATACGGTCAACTGCCGTTCGTATCTAACGTCAAATTTCCAAAGCCCGATTATTGCTTCATTCATTTTAAATATGGTTTTAGTTGAATGATGAAATTTTTAATTTAGTGTAAAAAATAGTCTCATGAGCGAAAACCTCATTATTCCTGATTATAGAGGAAGTGAACTCTAAATGTACTGCGTCTATCTCACTAATGAATGGAAGTGACACCAAACCAATCTGCCATGTGTCTATAGTCCATATGATATAACCTGTCTTCTGACCTCACGTCTACATGGGTTAGCCCAGACGTGCCTTATCGCTTCCAGCTGTTTTCTTAATGAGTAATTTTAAAAGTACGTAAAAATAGAAGAACGATACTAACACGCGTGGCCTGATTAAGCGCGATAACAATCAAGTTGTTCATGCCGTGTATGTGATAAAGCTGCGAGTGATAAGGCACGTTAACCCACTTGTCCAAGCGGTCAGAAGACAGATTACATCATACAGACTATAGCATCTAAAATGGCTACGTGGTTTTCAGTTTTTGTAGTACTTACATTAAAGTGGTCGATATCGTATTCAGTTTAAATGTAAAGTGTGTGTTTTTATAGGTAATAAATATTCTATTTAAATTGTAAAGAATTGTACGGAATGATTATATATATATATATATATATATATATATATATATATATATATATATATATATATATAATAGTAAGTTATATAAATATATTTTGCTAAATGTTTTTATTATTAATAACAAATTGTTGAATTTTTAAAAAAATATAATTTTGAATGCATGTTAAATTTGTATGAATAACGTTTTCACAGGAATGTAAGTGGAAATTAGTTCTGGACACACAAACATGTTTGTACAATATATTATAACAAATTATTAATAATTTACAAAATAACTTTTGTCTTCAAAACTGCAAAATACATCATTGAAACGTTATAAAGCAAAATTATTAGGTACAATGAGTTTCATGTTATGATAGTTATATTTCCTTACAGGATATATGTACTTTGAGAAGAAGTATAATTGTATAATTTTTATTGACAAAAGTATCTAAAATTAAAACCTGTCAACTCATAAAAATTTGAATATTTTCTTGAGCAACTGTGGCCTAATGTTATAATAATTAAATAAAAAACACACTAACCACATTATTATCAGGTAAAAAGATGGTTACCTGGTAACCGAAATGTACATCAAGTGATTAAATAAAGTTATATTGTGGTTAGTGGGTTTTTTATTTAATAATTATATCATAGAAATTTATCAAGTATCTATTAAAATTCACTTTTTTCTAAAAGCGAAGTTATGAAAATTCCAATTCATTACATTTCAAAAAAATGGTTTATATTCATAAAATGAAAAAAATTATTTGAAAAATGTGTATTAATTTAATTAAAACTTGAGAAATATGGGAAACGTCGCCCAGCTGTTATGATAAGCAAATTCATGATCAGAGAATATCAATATTCTACAGGACATTATTTTGTGGTAAAGGGTCCGAAATCCATACATTATAAAACTGAAAGTCGTAACTGAATTTGTTTCATTGCTATATAAGAAATAATAAAGTATCTTATTTTCTTATCTCAAGATTAATAATATCGGGAGCCGATAGAATACCTTCTGGTTAGCAAAACGTGCTTCGAATCTATACAATACTTGCTTGCTAGATATGGGGTTTAAAAATATACCCTACTCACGACTAAGAAATACAGGTAACGTGGCGTTATTTAGCATCAGAGTTAACTTGAAAAAGGGATAACTTTCAAGTAAAAATACATTTTTGCCTCCCTTCAAACAAATATAGTGAATTAGTAATACGTAGCTTCCAACCGAGCTAAAAATAGTGAACACTACAAAGCCTACACGTATCAAGTTGGCATCGGACCGGAAGAGCAACAAAAACGACCGTCATTACGTGCCGAAATTCTTCCACTTCCGGTCGATTGTCACCTCCTCCGAAATGTCAACCAATTCCGGAAAACACATATGGCTATATAGAATTACGGTGAGCAAACATATTTACTCGCGAGTACCGACCTATGTCGAGTAGTTACTCGACGCTCAAGCTTATGAAGTTTCGTGTTGCTTGCGTTTCAGAAAGCAGAGAGCTTTTTCAATCCACAAGAGATTACTTTGAACCCCTCCAAAATACACACTATATTAACATTTATGTTTGCGATATGTGTAAATTACGACCATCCCATATCAGTAACATACTGTTTGCTAATTAACTAATTAACAAAGCTTTCATGGACACAGCAGGGAGTTTTACTGGTAAACTTCTCTCGCAGAATTATAAAATTCCTTCTAAGTTTTTGAAGGCTAGAAAAAATACTTTAAAATGGCAAATTTTGTAATACATTTCATATAAACTCTAATTTCTTATAAGGAAATTCAAATATTTTAACTTTTACATAGTCTTGAATTTTGTAGTCAGTAAGTTTTTAGAAATTTACAAAATTAAAGTTCGGATAGTCATAAACAATGTAAAAGTGATTAATTGAACATAATGTTCATAAAAATGCGTTAACTATAAACTGACTGCTATTAATAAATATATGTATGAAGTGTTCGTAAAGACTAGAACGTTAGTGAATTCGTTGTCTATGACAACGTGTTTGAAAAATAATACTTTTGAAGAGCGTCTAAATATATTTGAATAGCTAAGGTTTATATTTAAGAGAACAAGTTTTAACCTGATTTCCTAAATATTAACCTGTACATGTCTTAAAATTTATTTTTCATTGAGTACTCGAATAATACAATTTGTAAAATGTTAAAATTAAGAACAAATTTAAATAACTAAAATGTCAGATACCGTCTGCGTTAACAATGGTACACAACTCCCGAAATGACTGTCTTCGTTGCTTAATCCTAATATACAGGATGTCAAAGTACAATGACACACTGTTTAATAGGCCTAATTTACTCAAATTAAGTATTAATTCGCTTAATTTTGTCGGCTTGTATATATTTATAACTAACATAAATCGTTATTTTATTGTCACAATTTTGCCTCATTACTTCCTAGGACCTGCGGAATGGCGATATTCCTTCCCCCATTATGGGATTTCTGGCCGCCTACTGCTACACAATTTCCTACTAGAAGAACAGAATTTACAAGTACTCATTCCTATGGACGTTTAACTTAATTTTATTATATACTGAATTTCAGTTTCAAGGTAATCGTCAATGATAGGATCAAGTCATAATGTATGAAAAAAATCACTCTTAAAAAATGGAAAACGACGTTAACAGATGTGGAAGTATTTGGAGCAGAAAAACACAAAATCTCTGTTTTCGATCATTGTACGTATTCAAAAGTATAGCGTATAAATACATAAGCCTTAATACGTATTAAAAGGCGCACAAACAAGCCAGGCAAACAATGCTCATTCCTCTAGTGAAACCAAGACACTTTTAAAACCATAAAAATAACAAAATATTTCAATCCGTGATCGATTGGAATACAATGTTTTCTTATCGTGTTCACGACAGCCTAGAGAAAGCTGAAGGCTGAATGCATTGGAATTCCTAATTAGGACATTTTTTAAATGCCTGAATAGATACTTCTGCTGTTCCGAAATTCCTACAACGGACTGGCCTATTTCCACTGTATTATTGCTATGATTTCCACAAGAGGAACTAAAATACTTCCTTACATGTGTGTAAGGACCAGTTCTCCTTGCTGGTCATTTTGCCTGAAGTCATTTTCCTAAGCATTTTCCGTAACTAGTCTTCGTCCGTTTTTTTTACGAAAAACTCAATTAAATTAATATATCTCCTTCCAATATCGTGTAGTATATCCAGTACATCACTAACTGTGACGGCGCCGGCGGGTAGACTACCTCTGTAATCGGGTATATGTACTAGTATATAGGCAACCAAACCGCGCACGAGATAGGCATGTCTCCGCTTTAGTTAATCATGCTACAATAGGCTGGACGTATAAGCCGCCTCAAGACACTGAACACCTCTGTATAACAAGTAGGGACCTGTCCCCGATAAAGAGGTGGATTACTTCAGGTGCCCTTGTCAATATCCTTCCCTTGACTTACAGCCCTAAAATATAAATTATTAAAACAAAACTAACAAGACAATACTATATTTCATTGTATTTTATTATATTTGAACATATTTTATAACATGGCAATAAAACCACACTTTCGATAATATATTTCTTTAAAGCATTTATAACAGATATAGACTTTTAGGGCAATTGTTTACTATTAGTACCTATGAAGGATAGCAAAACATTGCGAATTATGGTAAGGAATTGGGGCAGGAAACGCCTTCGTCTGAGACATACGGAAGGAAAATATCTCACGTTTCTAAGACTGCCGCGGAAGATATGGTTTTGTGTGTTTTATTAGTTGGACAAAAAGCACGAATAGGTGAGTTTTGAATGCGTATAAGTCGCGATGTATAGTAAGATACTAGGCCAGTCAGTGCGCAGTAGTCAACTGGACATTAAGTTTTATTTGGGGGGGGGGGGGGGTTCTCGATGACAGTGTTGGTCGAAGCTCGCTGCTATACCTATTGGGTTCGCCTCAACCACTGTCCCTAGATGTGCGAGAGACGTGGACAAAATTGCCTGACCTTCCCCTCCACTAGTCGGGGAATTCCCCTCCTACGCTTCTCAAGTCTCTTACTATATCTCGTGATTTATAGATTTGTATAATTGTTTTAAGCATATTCAGACTATCAACACGCGATGGGTAGGAACGTAAAAGAAAATAGATTACTGTTAACTTTACTCCATTGCCATGAATCTCCGATGACATTGGAAAACGGAGAAGAAATGTCTGTCCGAGAATCAACTTATTTAAACAATTCCCAAGGATATTTTTACGAAAACAATATGACCTCAATACGTTTCTTCAGAGGTTCTAGATTTTTTTTCAACAAAATTTTAGTAATAAACTGTCTAAGGTTTTTGTAATTTTAATTGTAAATTTTCACTTGAAACAGGGAGGTCTCGAGGTCATACATTAAAAAGTCGAACAAATACTCTCCCGCCTTTTAAAATTCAGAAAAAACATACAAAGAAAATGTAGTGAATCAGAAAAACAGTAATTATTTATACGACGTCAGTTCAATTGCCTGATTTAAATTCAGTTTTATACAACAAAAATTTACAACTGACGAGAATAAATTTGGATAGAAAATGTACAAGTGTCGTATAATATTTTATAAAGTGTTTTATCATCTAACGCATACTTCTAACAAATTCTCCCCTATACCGCAAGGGGCGTACCATAACACTGAGTTACATTATTTCCATTCGCGAACACAATTCTAAACTACCATAAGGAACAGCTTAGTTCATCACTTCATGTTGGAATCGTACACAAAACAATTCCGGGAATTTTATCGCGCCAAATGACATTCTATATTTAATATATAACTACTTGAGTCACGTCAGATAAGATTAAGCCTGCACAGATAAATACTGTCTGGACTCTTGCTAAGCGTTTGCACATTTCTCTTGGAAGTTTTCAAGATTTTGATCATATCTAAGTAAATATGAACCAGTCAATCGCGAAACCTACTCTAACTATTTCTGTACGAGCTGTAAAATGATCTTAGATAAAAAACGGGCAGAAGTTATATAAGATATAGAAATGCTGTGAGCCTAATAAAAGCGCCACATGTTCCATGCCTACAAGTACCATCACGCTGTGACCAGTTCGACAATTCGCTACTAGATGCCTACAATACAATTAAATGACTATATAGTGAAACTGTAAGAATTAGGCATCGTATTTCAAATTGCAATATATTGTATTTAAAAACATTGGAATTGGTTAAAATTGATTGATACGCATAATAATATATTTTGTTTAAAGACAAATAAATCGATTGTTATGAACTTTGTAGTCATTTTGACATTCTTTCCTATTTTCAAAACATTCACATATTCTTATAACAATACAGTCCAATCTGCACAGTTAGAGTGACTTTCTTAATAAAAAAATGGATCTGTTTGACTTAGTATTAGATAAAAGTACTTAGGATAGTTTTATAAAATAGCAACAGCGCGAAAAATGGTGGTTTTGAAACCTAGACAGAATGTACACTCCAATTAAGTTTAGAAATACATAAACCGTATTTTACTCAATTGTTATTGTATTGATTCTGTTGATTGTGAAAAATTTTTGTTGGCAAAATTTCGTGAGGGTCAGATTCCTCTCACAAAACAGCAAATCTATTCAGTGCAATCAGAGGGAATATGAAAACCTTTCCGAAAATTGTAAACCTTTCTGTTTTGAAAAATCAATAATTTTTACTCACACCACTATGATTATAACCCCTCCAATTATTACACAAACTAACTACAAAAAGAAAATAATCTAGGTAAAAATTTATTTATTTGTCCGCTTGTACGCACACAGGAGTTTAAGGTAAGGGTACAATAAGAAAAGTGTAAAATTGGACACAATAAGACTTACATCACGGGATGAGGAAGCTATCACATAGCATCCATACTCTTTAACTAGATTCATACAATGTAGAATAGGTGAATCTATTGATACAGGTAGACACGAAAATAGTACCGACAGCGAGTCAGAATCATGGTTCGAATGGCTAGTTTAATCCATAGAATAATCCGTTTGTAGAAAGTGTCTAACCGATACTAAAATGTTAAAAACAAAATCAATCAGGGACATTTACTGATCTGATTTTTAGGTTTTCCGTTTATTGTTGACATGCAGTCTAACAGATCTGAAATAAGAAAGAACATATTAAATTTCTAATTACATTTGTTAATATTCATTGAGATCAGCTTAAAGAAAATAACTCCGTAAGGCGAGGCAAGTCGATCTACTTGTAAATGTAAGCAATATAAAATATTCCGGTTCCGCTACAGAATATATTTAGAAACTTAGTTAAAACTATAGGTTTAAATATAACCTGCAAAACCTGAACAGTGTGCGTAGCAACGCAGCCTGTAAATAACACCCTCGACGGGAGGATACGAAATTCAATTCGCGCGTGTTCATTGAACCCTCCGATAGTAGGGACAGCTGAGTTTTCGCCGCCACACTAAAACTACACAAGTTCATTGCCAACGTGTAAAAGGGAAGGGGAGGGAGGGAGCGAACGAGAACCAACTGCAAAGAATCGATACGCGCAAGCTCAAGCAGAGGTCATTGGCCCCGACGCCCGTCTCGACGCAAGGCCTCCGGAACGGTGCCAGAAGGACGCAAGTAGGCCATTCCAATAATAACACACACCTCGTATCAAATACCGGCCTCTACACTACTGACGTTATCTGAAAACATCTCGAAACGCTTGGATAATCATCCATTAATAATATTTTTTCGATATTTTATTTTTGTGTGTACAAAACAAGGAGTAAATTTATACTAGAAATATAGGTCATAAATATAGAATACTACGAGAATGAAGAAGTTCCTTTACATTAGGAACATAAATTATAACTTATTATAAGAATAAATTATATTTCATTGGTTAATCATGTACCTTTTAAAGGCTGAAGTCAGTTACCGAAAAATATTAAAAGGTATGTTAAAATGTCGCGATACTGACGGGGTCCAACAGTTCCGGCCCGACCAAGACTATCAAATGGCTCTCTTGAATATTCAGTGTTTAAAATGTTCAAAAAAAAGAAGAAAAAACATTGCATATTTGGAGTACGTTTTTACTTGAATATCTAACAATATTCACACAGGGAGCATGTAAGTAGGCCTACAGCTATCTCTATTTATACACTCACTATGGAATTGTTTTCAAGTTATACTTTATCAATGCTAATAATTATTGTTTCTGAAACTCAGCTCCGAGTAATGCGTAGTGCTAATGGCGGTGATTACTTTATTTGGTTTCTCGCCAGGAAAAACTGATTTATTAATAATATTAATTATAATAATTTGTAATAATAATATATACTAGAGTCTGGCCTGTACACGGGTTATAGTGCAGCTATTTTCCCCTCAATATAAGAATGATTGAGCGACCCTGAGTTATACGAATGTGTAGGAAGAAGGACATTTAGACAGACTAAAGAAACAATATCATCCTTTGTTGGAGGAAAATGACTGCTCACATGAACATGCCCGCTTTGTCGCTAATCTAAATAGGCCTGATTCTTCAGAAATTAAAGAGCGGTATTTACCAAGCCTTACTTCAACATTTAAAAGGTGGCGATTGTTATTGCGTTTGAAGGCAAAAAGCATATCCAGTAAGAAAGGAATGGTGAACTGTGCAGTGCCTTGTCGCTAATCCTGGCAGCCATCGTGCATTGTTGCAGCTGTGTATGAAAGTCATACAGCTGTAGGGACGTAAGGTATGCGCATTACAAGTACGCTGAAAATAGGCTCATACATCTTTACTGGTGTTTTAAATGAGGGGGAATGAAATATTCGCCACGAATGTGTTAAGAAATGTACATCAAAGTTTAAGTTGAAGAAATGTTTATTTTATTAAATAGTATAAACAATTCTTTACGTCACATTTAGGCCTAGACATCTCATCTACTTTAAACCGTATACTAATTATGTTATTACACTCTTGCTATTACTTGCGACCAGACTTTCTGTTAACTAAAAATTGTTAACTTACACTTGGAGGAAACGTTTTCGTCTTACGACTTCTTCAGCCTCGTATTTTTGCCGCTAGGAAGTTATTTTTACACTTCCTCCAAGGGTAAGTTAACAAAAAGTCTGGTCGCAAGTAATAGCAAAAGTGTAATTTGTAATTTACAACTAGCTCGTCATGAACAGCAACAAGATTTCGATAATAATTACGTATTTTTTAAAATCCTATGTTAAATATATTATTACATATTATAAATGCCCCCTTTCTTCCGTCTCCTTTACTAACGTTTACCTTCTTGAGGATATAACAGGGCCCCCGAGTATATCTACTTCAGGTATGTAACCCACCACATGAAACCAAGAGCCTTCACAATAATCAACAACACAAGGAGCAATGCCTATCCTTACTCTATATAACTTACTATTCACAATGCCTTTAACTTTCATAAGCAATAATAGTTAAAATTTTTTCCCTAAAAAAATTTAGATTAGCAGGTAGCATTAAGTAGAAAAGAAATTAAAGAATATAAAATAATGACTCTTAAAATCCAATACATATATAATAATACTTTTCCTAAGAATGCGAATATGAATAAAGTCGATATTTTCAAGTATAAGTATTACAATGCACTTGGTATATGATGGTACATATACAAACTACCACTTTTAAATACCTCAGAATCCAATAAATTGCCTTCCACACTCTATCAAGTCTAATGAAGCCGTTGACATCATACAACTAAACAAGAATGTAAGATATATATATATATATATATATATATATATATATATATATATATATATATATATATATCACTTTCACTTACGTACTTAAACAAGAATCTTACTTGGTAAATATATCTTACTATATATATACATAATATACATATATATGTACATTTTACTACTTACTATTATAGTAATTTTATCCACCATTAAGTGCAATGATTTTACCTTGTGTGATGAGGCACCTTTCGGTCACTCACCATTCTCGTGAGTGATTCGACAATGGTCAAATACCGAAAGGCGCCTTATCACACAAGGTAAAATCATTGCATTTGATGGTGGATAAAATTACTACAATAGTAGTATATTAACTTCATAAAGTCAGTGCAACGGAAAAACAATGGATAACGTAAAATATCAAGAATATATATAGTTATATATAACTAAGCAATATATACTATCCAAGATTTGAAAAAGTGTTTAAAACCAGTCATCTGCTCAGCTAGCAAACCCATTTATAGCCCGTGTGATGCAACCTGTCTTATGAACCCGGATGTGCCTTATCTCTTGCAGCCGTTTACAACTGTTTCTTTAACGAGTCACTTATTAGCATTCCCACTGAGTTAATACACTTTCTAACCTTAATTATAATTTTCAAATTTGTATTGAATGTTTGAAAAGAACTTAAAAATATAAGAATGATACAAAACATAATTTGTTAAACATTATGAATTACCACACAAACAGGCTACGCCTCTGTTGTTGTTTTTTTTTAACCAAATTATATCGTGTTTGTTATCGCTCTTATATTTTTACATACTTTTCAAATATTCAATAGACATTAAGAAATTATAAATAGGGTTCGAAAGTTAATTTATTATGTGGGGATGCTAATAGATGACACATCAAGGAAACAGCTGCAGACGTGCAAGTGATAGGACACTTCCGGGTCCACAAGACGTGTTACACCATCCAGAATATAGTTGGCTATTGCAGTAAACTAGAACGTTTCATATTTTTGTGAGCTTTGACTGCAAATACAGGCGTGGCATAATAAATCCCTTTCTAATTTCTACTATGCTGTCATACAACCTCAGGCTCAAGTAAAAGTTCAACCTGTTCAGATAGGTGCAATACCTAATATTGTGTTCCTTAACTTAATGACTTTATTTTATATTGGCAACTGTCTAGCTAGAGCTTTGATTACAGTTTTGACCGTTTTAAGTTCTATTGCTAAGTAGCACAGACATAGCAGTCACAAAAACCTGTAATATTCCCACTATGTACTCTAGAAGTTCTAGATTGTTCTATAGCTGACAACATTCCCAATGCCTTATCGAAATAATTGTATATGACAATAATACTATAAATGTAAAAATATAATTTATTTATGTTTAACAAAATATTATTATTATTATTATGTGTGTGTATAAAACTAGCAATATTTTCCCATTTTTAAATCCCTTAGTTTTATCCCTAATGAAGCATGTTTAGGGAATGTTTACGCAAATGTGTAATATCCAAAAATGATAAATAATATTTTTAGATAAATATAAAGTTTTTTTGAGTAAATATAATTTATAAAGTTTAGATCTTCATACATAAATTATTTAGGTTTGAACTATGTAGTAACTGTTCATCAATACTATCTGTCTGTATGTATCTGTGTGTGTGTGTGTGTGTTACTCAATCACGTAAATACTACTAAACCTATTGAGATGAAATTTTACATGGACATTCCTAGGGTTAACACATGTGTATATATTTTTATTTAGAAATTCCATCAGGGCACCAGCCCCACTGGCCTTGAAAACTCCCTTAAATATCAATACTCCATTAAATACAGCAGATAATAAATGTTTGTAGTTACTCATCTTTCAAGCTTAGTTATACTTTACAAATGTCATGTTACAAGCAGAAGCTATTTCTTCTCTTGGTTTTTCAAAACAATAATCGGTTAAGTTTACAGTTTGATATATTTATTGGGATTTAATTTCAGTAAATCTGTTTTAAAAACACAAAAAAAATTCTTTTGTGTAAAGATGTTCATATTAAAAATCGTTTCAACAACCTAGAGTTAATTTACTTCATCAAGGTTTTGTAATTCAGAATGCAATTAGGACAATAAAAACAGTGTGTCAATCGCGTACAAAAGAAGGGTACTCTGCTAGTAAATAATAACAGTTAGCAAATTATTATCAAATACTGAAAATATTGTAAAAATAGTTGGCAAGAAAGGATTTAGAATATAATGATTTTTTCAAGTTAGATAAAACATAAACAAGTTTTGAGCTCAAATTGTAAGTAATGGTAATTGTTAAATAGCAAACTCTAAGCATATATATTCACCTCAAACGTGTTTCGATGACTTTCACCCCATCATTAGCTTCAGTGAAAATGCTACAAAATCCTAAAATTAAAACTACTCGTAGACTGTAATTGAAGAAAATATGTGGGGAAACAATGTCAATAAATGCAAGTAATGAAAGCTGAAAATATAATAATTACTTCTGTTACTTCTCTAAGATGGCAAAAGTAAATTTGCCATAAGTTATAGAAACAAGGTAATTGAAGCTCATTTTACACTATAATTATGCTAATTCAACGTATTTGCTCTTCAAATTTCACTCTTTGCAGAAAATCATATACTAATAAGAAAATATGCTACCTCTCAGGCTCACCTACACATTAACACCTAAAGCATATCATAATGTCAGCAAATATTTTCAAAATTCTTTATATTTTCAACATTAGATTAATACAACATTTAAGTCTGAAAAGTGTAAAAATACAAATTCAGAAACTATTTTAGTAATTTTTCCTAAATACCTGTATAAGCCTCACTTAATGCTCTTTCTTATTATAGTTTGGCATAGGACGACCATGACAGATTAGCTATGTAGGCTGGACTTCATAGAGGCTATTCAATGAAGGATGAATAGATATTTGGCAAATTAAAAAATAGTCAAATTTTTAAAGATGCATAAATAATTTAATTGAATGTCTTAACAGAGTTTGTTTATTAAAATAAAGGTTTACCTTATCCAAAAATATTTAATAAAATTAATGGTGTTGGTGAAAAGGCATTAAAAAATAAAAATTTGATGGTCTTATTTACGTTTAGAGAGAAGATGCAGAATTTTTAAGGTTTGTTTTATTCCAGTCATTTTTACAATGCTCATAAAACTTATACATACCTTTTTCAATTTCTGCTAATGTTACAAATCTTTAAATTACTAATTTTGTGAAAACCATATAATAATTTTTTTTAATTTCTAAACTCCTACTTACTACACGACACAACTTTATTCTCCTTTGAATACGGATCTTCCAAAAAATACTGACATCTCATAAATATTGTTATACAGTTTTCAGATGGATGTATTGTAGGGGAAGGAAGGGTAAGTTAAGCTTCAACTTTTTCTTCTATGTGTTGTGGGTGGTTTGAAAACCTGAAATTTTAAAGGACACTTCTTTTAACCTTTATATGCAATAATAAAATTTTAAAATGCTGTTATCTCCTCTAGAAGTATGAAAAATATTTCACCAAAAATAAGGAGTAATTTTCGTCATCTTAACCCACCCATGGAGTAAGATGACGCAGAGAGGGGGGTAAGATGACTACCAGGTAAAAGTAATACAGTAATTTAAAAAAAGTGTACTTTTATATTCGTAATGAAACAAAACATATTAGAATTCTTTACAAACAACATTATAAAAACATTAACACACTTTACACACAATAATCACATTTCCAGGGCGTGTATTTAACTTCACTATCATTCCAGCCTGAACATGCAGTATGCTGAACTTTTTTGCTGCAGCATTAACACTTAAAGTTTTATCTTTTATTTCAGCAATAGCAGCACTCATTGCTTCTTAATTCCATTTACCTGGGTCACTTTTTCTCGTATAATTTCGTGGCATGTTTATAAGACCTAAAACATTTTTTATAATTAACTGCTGCAGGCCTACATTAATTATTATTAATACAGCTTATTAATAATTATATGTACTCATAACAATCAACTCACTTGCCTAATAATTACTTGACGTTAGATAATATGAAAATAATAGCTATATACCAGTTTTTATAATTTAAAATGAAAGAAAAATTACTGCAAATAAAATTCAGTTTCAAAACCTATTTTTATAACACAAAACTATTCATTAAACATAGGTAAGCCTACAGAAAAACTTGTCAGGTAAGATGACAAACTAGCAAACTTCTCGTCATCTTACCCGCGCTTCCATTCGTCGTCTTACCCCACTCCGGCATCGTGGTTAAGAAGCTGTTTATTATTAATCTTGGTTATCGTAAAGAACTTACACTACATATGCTTATCTACAATATAACTTCTATTTTAAAAATATTTTATAAAAAGTTAAAAACAACTTACCGTAGTCAAGAAATTCCTTGCAGAATACACTCCAAAAATTACAATCTCACTGGACAAAACACGTTTTTCTCACTAATGCTCTCAAATCAAACTGGCTCGACATCCCTTGTGGTGAACTTTGTTACTAATCGTCTGAGTCTCAGGCAGTGCTTCGACAAGAGTTGCTATCTATGATTACATTTGATAAATACAGATTTCGTCATCTTACCCGATTCGTCATCTTACCCGACTTTACCCCAAAATCTCTAATCTAGAAACTGGTAACGGGTATAAGCTGAAATGCCAGGCACTTCCATTCTATTAATCATTTTTATTAAAAATTAAGTTCAATAAAAACCTTCGCTATACTGATCACCTTTATTCATGTTATTTATATTAATAGATATTCTCTATTACTAATCTCAATGTAATTATATATTTCTAAGATGTTATTGTGTGTCTCCTGTAACTGTACTGTAACTGTTTTTAGAATATTGTGAAACTTTTGATCCATCTCCTCTATGGTCGTTTCGGCGTCTGTTAACATCTCTCTGCAATCGTCAGAGGATATCGCTATAGAAGAATTGTTAGTTAAAGAATAACTGCTTAATAAATAGGAGCCATAACAAAAAACCATAAATAGGCCCAAACATATAATTAACAATTTTGAAGATTGTCAAGGTTTAATAAGGCCCGTCAGTTTAAAACACGTTTCCGAGATGTCATGACAGAGAAGCAGACAAACAGTTTTAGTAACATTGTCTTTATTTCGGTGTAAATTCTGAGACCATTATAAAAAACCAAATCAACTTATAACAATAAATATCTCATATATTTGTAGAAAGGTTGATTTGTTTTTGCTGCCCATGGTCTTGGAATTTAGACCATAATTAGAAAATATTCTTTGATTACTATCATTTCTCAGTAACAAAAAAAGACGACTTTAATGAAAGTCAATGGTACAGGAATCAAAGGGTAAAAACACCCAAGTTACTCGTCGAAAAATAAAAACAACCTACTATAAGCCTACTATGACATAAAAAACACAGATTTAATCTCAATTTGAGTCTTTTTTATGCTGCATATGCTTAAAACCTAAGTTTTAGCATACTTACCAAACCCCTACCGGTGAAAAAACCGTAACGGCCCCCCCTCAACAAAATTTTCTGGGTATGCCCCTGCTTCAATTACAACACATATAAGCATAGAGCACCAAAGTACGTTAAGTACTCTTACTAAAACAAACCCACCCAATCATGGTCCTTTGGGACAGATTGTACAGTCATTTCTTTTATTGAAAATTGCTTCCTCACTCATAAGATTCTCACTGCCGCTTAATATTCTGATGAGCTTTCAGTACTGTTAACATTAATTGGAAAACTATAAAAGAGAATTTTCTCCTAAGTAACCGATCACCCACTTATTCTTCTTGTAAAAAAATTAACTGATTCAATCATGAAATATTTCCTGCAACGTTTTAAGAACCACAATTTCATTACAAAATGATTATGGAAACATACTCTGTGTGGAGATACCACTCGAAATTATGAAGGTAAGTTAACTTGTATCAGTACACTTGGTTGGTCGTCCTGTACGCAAACAGACTTCTTGTAAATTCAGCCCTTCGGGGAGTTTTATTAAAAATTTAGTGATATTATTGATGAAAATTGCTTTAGCAATTATTTAGAAAAAAGCTGTTTATGTGTAAGTAGAAAAATAATGAGTGTTATGTTTTTTAAATATTCTTCTAAAAGATCAACCATGAAAAACCACATGACCTACCAATGTTCTACATAATATAATGTCCCATTATGTGATCACCTTTGATTAATATAAAAAAATGAAAATACTTTTAAGTTTGTAAATATTTATATTTATTAGAGTTGTATACACATTTTTAAATGTAAAAATAAAATTATTGTTTCAATTTATCATCGATAAAATAAAAAATTGTTATTACAATTGAACATTATTATTATTATTATTATTATTGGGTAAACATATTGAAAAAAGAAAATTTTATATATCTTAATGGCCAATTTTTACATATATTTTTAACACAATTTGTCTTCTGTAGTGGTAATCTTATATATAAGTCCAGATAATTATACTACCTAGTAGAATATAATTATATTAACAGGTTTTACAACAATCAGTCAAATTTACTACTACCTCCTACACAGTAAACAATAGACCTGACCATCTCCTATAAAAGATATGAAAAGACTATAATATAAATAGCTTGACATACCCTGTACATTACAGTTGTACCCAACATAACTCGTATATTCAGGGTTTTTACTCTCTATCTGAGACATAAGAAGGTGTCTACCCACCAGACCGAAGTGTAGAAGTAAAGATAATTGGAGGAATGGTGTATTAAAGATTAAGATCAAAATCGTCCTTAGTTATTGGATTAGAGGCAAGTGATGTTTACTTTAAGCATAGTCCTTACTTTAAGAAGACCTGTTCTCTAATAAGATCAAAGAAAGGTCTACCTAATACCCTTATTGAAAAAGTATAAACATTTTTTTAAACAAAATAGTGTGTGTTTGTATGTGTTACCAGTATTTTTGTGTTTTAGAGTCAATATTCATTCCATAGTTATTAAATTCCTTCTATTAGCTCACACTCTCCTGATAAATATCTTGTACACATTTTCAATTGTTAATAAAATACGTTTTTATTCATCTGATCAAGATCAAATAGATTTTATTTTAACCTATAGTGGATAACAATTGATGTTTATAAACTTTTTTCAAATATTTATTCAATAATTAAATTATAAAAATTTGGGGGTTTATCAGGATTCAAACTGTGAATCTTCATGATGAAAGTCTAGCATGCTTTGACACAGCACCAACTTTCCAACACTAAAAAATTAATTTCTCAGACATATATGAATTTTTCCCCCATTTAGTTGTTATAGAAACCTCCATTGTACAACCTTAAACTGTTGCCGTAGTTACCACAAAATATTAAAATAGTGCTGTAGGGTTAAAAATGAATTAAAGGAATAAAATAAACAAAAAAAACTGAAAATATACATTTTTTTCCTTGACCTCAGCAGGAATTTACTTTAAAAAAATATTTTTAGATTACTTCTTTTACTATCTTTAACTCTATTTGTAATGTAAGACAACATTGAAAATTTAATAAAAATTCGTTTCATGTTTTATAAATTTAAAAAATATTCTGGACTAAATTGAAATTTAGATATTCTATACTGATGGTAAAATTAAAATGCTACTGAACTTTGTTTGCCCAATTTGAAAATTTGCAATTCAAAAGCCTATAAGGCTAAAAAGATCTCCCTGGAGATCAGTTACGGTCTGAGTTGACAAAGGGACACATCTCCCGAAACGGCCGTCCTCAACAAGCAAAGTAAGTGCTACTATAGGCAAGTTTAAAACATTTAAAAGTGTTTAGCGAAGCTTTAACCTAAACGGCCGTCCTCAACAAGCAAAGTAAGTGCTACTATAGGCAAGTTTAAAACATTTAAAAGTGTTTAGCGAAACTTTAACTGTTTAGGCAAACTAAAAAAAGCATACTACCTAGAAATTCCATCATAAATTGATTCTTTAATACAGAGTTGAAATTAAAATATTTTATCATTTTATAAATTCATGCTATTAGCTCACACTCTCCTGATATATATATCTCTGATATATATATCTGATATTATAATGATTGATTAAAATTTTCAATCATTAATAAAATAGATATTTATTCATCCAATCAAGTTCAAATATATTTTTTCTAACCTATAGTGGATGACAATTGATGTTAATAAAGTTTTTTAACCGACTTCAAAAAAGGAGGAGGTTCTGTATGGTTTTTTTCTTTGTTCCACCATAACTTTGATAGTATTTAACCGTTCAAAATGACTTTTTTGTAAATGAAAGAGGAAACCTTCCCGGTGGTCCCAATATATTTACATCCAAATCCTTTTGGAAACAATAATATGCTATTTTAAATTTGAAAAAATTTTTTTGGAGGGATTATTAAAAAAATTTTATTAATAAGGAATAATCCTTAAGGATTAAAAGATATTAATTAATGAGCAAAATAAACAATTACAACCAAATTCAAAAAAAGAGGAGGTTTTGTATTCGATCCATATGTTTTATTTGTTTGTTCCACGATAGCAATGGAAGTATTTAACTAATCATAGTGATTTTGCTAGCAAATGAAAGGGAAAACCTTTCCGGTGACCCCGTTATAGTTACATCCCAAACTGTCTGATTTAAAGACAATAATATGTTATTTAAAAAAACATTTTTAACTTTTTGGAAGGAAATTTTTTTGTATTTTTATGAATTATATGATAATTAACAAGTTAAATAATCACAGCATTTATTTCATGTAGTATTCTACAATACATAAGTGTAACACAGAAAAACTAAGTATAAAACCTTCTTTCTTGATAAAGCTGCTTAGGACGAGCATCATCAGATACTAATGAATGAATGTTTCTCATTAAAAACCGCCTTCTTTGATGTCCTACCTATATTGATATAACTTGAATCAGATAAGCCAAAATAAATCTGATTTATAGATCTGAAAATCTGATTTAATTCATTTACAATAATCAAGATATTCAATAATCGTCAGGTGAAAACTTCATTATTTCACTAAATATCAAGAGATAAATTCATTAAATATAACTTTACTAGCATTTTTCACTTTATTTTATATTAAAATTTTATGAGTACAAAATGTTTTTCCTAATAATTATTAGAGGCCGCTTTATTTAATATATACCGAGATATTGCATTATGTGATTATTAAAACGTTTTAAAACTGAAATGAAAAAAAATAATTGCAAGATAAGAAACAATATGTAGGATTTCGAACATAAATTACTAAGTACATTCATCTGATAAACTGATATGATTATTGCACTCTTCAAGGGTGTGCCAATTATTTGAACAACGATCAAGAAATATGGTTAGAGGGATATACACATCGGAAATTTGTGTGGCTAAATATTGGCAAATTTACAACATGAAGCAAAATTCGATTATAATGTAAATAGAAGTTAAAGATCACACCTCTAAAAATAAAGAAATAAAATTTTAAAAAACAAAACCTACTTCAAGAAAATAACCCGAGAAATAATTTTTACTTACTAAAAAATAATTTTCTGATAACGAAAACATAATTTATTATGTATAAGGTTATTACCAACAAAATGTTGAAGTCTGCGTCGCAACCATGCCTGCTGTATCCTAATCCATCATATCTGTTCCAAACATTTCCGAATCAATCAACTTTTTCATTGCTTGATTTCCCACAACTAATTATAGCGAACTATAGAGCCTTCCCATTAAACAAAAATTTCATGTGTTTGATATTATGATAATATGCGGGATGATAATTGATCTTTGTTCTCGACAAAGATCATACAATTTGTAATTGCATATTTTTTGTTCAGATATACAGATTGCGGAGAATTCAACCTTCTTTGAATGATTTATTGAGAATGTGATAACTGTAGATGCTTATAGAAGTAAGAGATCATATCTCCTTAATCCTTTTGTATCATAAATTTAATATATTTCTTATAATGTATCTATAAGTGTATGGAAGAAATGATTTAATAGCCTATGTGTATATCATAATTTGTTATTATACACGCCAAGGAGCTCCAACATCATGTAAACTCTCCTTATTTGATACGTTTGGTATGTTAAATATGAGTCCAAATGTGAAATCGGCGATAACTTCAAATTTTTGTGGGTAAAAAGCTTATGATTAATTATGTTTTCATTATCAGAAATTATATTTTACTTTTTAGTAAGTGAAAATTATTTTTCTGGTTATTTTTTTAAAATTAGGTTCTATTTTAGTTCTAGCTGGATTAGAACTGAGGATTTTCATGTTCGAGGTCTAGCGTGCTTTGACAATGTGCCAACTTTTCAATACCTAGATATCTACTTCTCAAAAGTTTATATGAATTGTTTTCCCCTCATCTGATTGTCGTCAAAATCTCCATTGTACAAACTCTTGCCATGGCTACCACACAATATCATAAATAATGATTTAGGGTTAAAAATGACTGACAAGAATAAATTAAACAAACAAGCTGGAAATAAACATTATGAAAAGAAAAAGAAACTACAACGCAACTCAAGCCACGATTAGAAAAACAAAAGTGCCATGAAAGGTTTGCAAAAGCAACAGAAGAAGCTAAGCGCCTATGTCTAGACAAACAAAATAGAATATTACAGGATGCGTATCAAGTACACCGTAAACTTGAATATTAGCTGATTGTGAAAGTCATGCACTATTATTAAAAAATGAAGCTCAAGAACAAAGCGAATTATGATTGTTTTTTTTTTTAGTAGATGTACGACATAGACAAGCATTATTAATAGAAAATGAGACACGGTTACAAAATCTTCGATATAGACATCCATCATCAATAGAAAATTAAACTAAAGAACAACGCGAAGGTCGCAAAGAAAAAGAACGTATTCACCAATCACAAGCTCTGAGAGGAATAAATGCACAAATTGCTACATTTGAAAGAGCTATAAACACATCATCTTACAAAACTTGCAAAATCTGTACCAAAATGCTATTTGACAGAAATGAAGAAGTATTTACCGGATGAACTGAGAAACAAGCCAAAGCTTCTACTGTGTCATCTTTGTAAAATTCACATCAACAACAATAAGGATCATTCGCCGCCGAAGACATATTGCAACAATTTGGATCTTGGCCCTATACCAAGGAAGTTGCAAGAATTGACTCAGGTTGAAATATACCTACTAGCGAGAATCAAACCATTTATAAAAATCATCAAGCATAAATAATAACAAACAAAAATAATAGTAATCTAACACCACATACTGTATAGAGGGAGAAATGGAAAATTTCAAGGAAATTCGCTTTCTATTTTGTCATTTAATAATGTGATTATGTCAGATTTATATACATAATTATATTAATTGAAATTTTAAAATAAAAAGTAACTAACATAAAATTTTTGAATTTTCTACTCCATAATGTTCGGTGAAACTCAATTAAAGATTAATAAAATATTTGTTTGTTGACCTCAGTAGGAATTGTTAATTTTTTTTTTTTTTTAATATTACTTGTTTCTGATATCATTAATTTTGCACTCAGAAAAAAACCTTATTATAGTCATCATAGATTCCAAGACCAAACACTGAGTGAATTTAGGACAACTGGAATTTAGTTGTTGAATAACTCAAACAAAACTTTATTATGACAATACAGTTAGACAAAACCTGTATAAATGAAGACTATCCAGTTGTGTGGTGTTAGGTCAAGTGTCTGGCAGGTCCATGTAATTGTGAAGGGTCATGTCCTTGAGCAGTTCAAATCAGAGGACCAAGACTTTTAGCAATGAACTTGTATTATTTTCTAATACTTAACAATGAAGCATAGTTTACAAATTTAGAAGCACGTGTGAAGTAAAAATTAAGCCCAATTAACTGAAGTAATTGAAGGCACTTTTTCATTTTTTTATTCATCTGTGTTCATCTAAATTCCAAAAACCAAAACAAAGTTTCTTCTAGTGTTAAGAATAAAATTATAGCAAATTCTTCACAGTTTCAAGGAGATCAGCCTATATGACTAATATCACCTACATAGGATAAGAAAGGATGAAGACTGTAGATAGGATTAAGTTAATACAAAACCCTTACTTTGATGAGTAGCCCTTCTAAAAAATCTATCCTAAACATGAACCTCTAATGATAATTTGTATTCTTTCTTACTAAACTCACAAAACTACACTCACATTATTACCATGTCAATGTTCTATTAATATAACAACACAATCTCCTGGTCCTGTAATACCATTTTAACTGCTTGTGTCTTCTTTAATGGCTGGGAAATTGTAAAATACGAAAATTGTAAGGAAATGTAATATGGCAACAAATTGGATATTGTAGTACTGTATTAGATTAAAGGCAGCAATATATATATATATATATATATATATATATATATATATATATATATATATATATATATATATATATATATATATATATGAAGTTAATATATTACTATTGTAAGTAATTTTATCCACCATTAAGTGCAATGATTTTACCTTGTGTGATGAGGCTCCATTCGGTCACTTGACCATTGTCAAATCACTGATTACTTTTTCTCAATTTTTTTGGTGTGGATGTTCGGTCCGTGGTGTTGGTACTTGTTGACGTCATACATGTTTCCTCTTGAGTCTCGTGTATAATGTTTTTGAATAGTATGTCTTCTGTATATGTTGTTTGTAGATTCATTAAATTGTTGTGTATGTTTTTATAAATGTGGTATTTTTCTAGTGAGTTTAGTTCTATTGGGTTATTACTTATTTCAAACAGGGTTAGGTTATTTTCGTAATTTGTTATTTCATGTTTATGTGATATTAGGTGTGCTGCAACATTTGTACTTTTGAAATTTTGTTTTTGAATGCTCTATAATGTTCTTCAAATCTTATTTTAAATGATCTGGTTGTTTTAGATAATCCACACCAGAAAAATTAAGAAAAAGTAATCAGTGATTTGACAATGGCCAAGTAACCGAAAGGCGCCTCATCACACAAGGTAAAATTATTGCACTTAATGGTGGATAAAATACTTACAATAGTAATATATTAACTTCATAAAGTCAGTGCAACGGAAAAACAATGGATAACGTAAAATATCAATATATATATATATTGTTCAGTTGATGCTTGACAATGAAGATACTATCAATCTTTGAAAGTTAACTCGCATAAATAAAATCTAATTCTTCATTATCTAATAACATTATAAAAATAGCAATAGAAAATGGATACAACAAACGCCCTTTAAAAAACATATACAATAAATTTACAAAAAAAATAACCTCAACACAACACTACAACCAGAACACAAAAACAAAAATAATAAAAAACACCTATAATTACACAAATAAAAAAAATAACAAATGTATACGATAAAGAACACTACACACAAACATACAAACCAAACAACAAAATACGTAATAAAATATCTCCATAACACAAACCACAAAATAAATACAGAAAAACATAACCTATCTGGAATCTATAAAACTACATGTAACAACTGCAACACATTTTACATGGGAAAAACAAGTAGATCATTTAAAATGGTTTACAGAACATTATAGAGCATTCATAACTAATAATAAAAAAAGCGTCAAATGTAGCAGAGCACCTAATATCACATAAACATAATATAACAAACTATAAAAATAACCTAACCATATTTGAAATAAATAATAATCCAATAGAACTGAACTCAATCAAAAATACCACATCTATAGGAATAAACACAACAACCTAATTAACCAACAGACAACATATCCAGACAACGCACTCCTCAAAAGCATCATCCACGCAACACATGACGATATATAAATGACCTCAAAAACACTTACCAAATAACGACATCAGAAAATATAGACAAATAATTCAGTGATTCAATGCAGCAGAAAAATAATGGTTATACATGAGTGTGTATGAGAGAGAGGGCGAGAGAGTGAGTTATATGTTAATTGTACACACACACACGAAGTTTTAACTTACTGAACATTCATGTTCACTTTGAGCATAACCATGGAATGAATACTAGGCACATAAATGCACTTCAATTTAGAACAAAAGATGAATGGTAACTAAGGTTACTCCTTACAGTGAACGCATTAGTTGAAATATTTGTCGTATGAATCAACAGCCAGAGAATATGCCTAATTGAAGAGAACAATAAAACTAGGAATCCACTGGCCTAGTGCAAAAGACGTCTGCTGAAAAATATCAATAAGTAGTGGTTTGTTTGCCAAGTGATAACAAGAGTAAAGATACAAATTTGTTTCCTTTAGTAGAAGTAATTTCCTTTGACCGCTTTAACGTTTGAGAAGTTGCACTGCAGAAGTTACCTCCAAGCACAAGATAACTTAATTTTTCATTAACAAGCGTTTTAGATAGATCTTGGTGTCTTAGCTTCAGCCTACATTTTCAAAAATACAAATAATCACATGCACACAATTTGGCTTTTGTTTTTTTTTTTTTAGAAGATCTCAGTTTTTGTAGAGGCTGTCCTCTACTTCCATGTGAAACTTCTTGTGTTATGTTCATACCGTGAGCTAACTTCCGTGTGCAGCCTTGTTGTGCGAGTGTACATTTTTAGATAGTTCTTGTTTTGATTGATATACCTGTATCAATTTATAACACATATGTATGTGTTAATTTTATTACTTGAATAAATTGACTGAAATAATAAGTCAGCATATCAGAATTGCTTATCTACTAGCTAGTGTATTACAAGAAGAACAGCAACAACACCAGTGGCCAAAAGGTGCATTTGTTAGAAAACTGTTTGACAGTGATAGTGATAGTGGTGATGTACCTGAGGAGGAGGATTGTGAGGCTGGTGAGGATCCAATTGTTACAAATGACTTACAAAACAATCTAGTTGATGATCCAGTAGAAACAGCTGATGACTTCAGTGATTTTTGAAAACTTACTTCTTGAAGAATGGTACATAGTTACAAGACAAAATGGCAAGCGTAGGTAAGTAAGCAAAGAAATCGCCAAATGCTATGGGATCTTTAGCCACTACTTTAGAGTCGAACTGACAGAAAAATATAATTTTAATGAGGATGGGGAAAGTGAACTCTGTAGCAAAGAATGCCAAAACTCTATATGATATATGGTGTTTAGTTTTTACAGAAGAAATTACAGAATGCACAAATGTTTGGATTGAAAACAATTAAAGAAATTATAGTAGAGAAAGGGACTGTCAAAACTCTACAGTTTCAGAATTTAAATGTTAAATTTGATTTTAGTATATGGCTATGTCATATAAAGGATCACATATGAATTTAAAGGTCTTGTGGACAGCAGATGGATGTGGGATAGTATTTTTTAAATTCGTTATGAGCTCGAGGCGATTTAAACTGTTGCTCAGAGGCATGAAATCTGACATTTGCTCGAAAGAAGATAAAAAAGTAGTGACAAGCTTGCACCCATTAGAAATATATTCCAGGTTTGGGGATCACAGAAATTATATTGTAAGTGAATTTTTCATAGTAGGCAACATGCATTACTGACTGATCATAAACTGGTTGAAACCGTTAAAACACTAAAACAAAAAAAAAAAACAAAAAAAAAAAAAAAAAAAAAAAAAATTAAAAAAAAAAAAAGCCAGAAAGTCCACTAGTTTTTGTAGATAACAAACATAAACAGCCTGGACATGTGACTTTTGGTTTAAAAAAAGATGTCACTTTGTTGTGATATGCAGCCAAGAAAAATAAGACTTCAATTGAGTGACGAACAATTCACTACTTTGGAATGTCTGAGATAATACTCTTCTACAACTGCAACAAGGGTGGTGACACTGTTGACAAAAATGTTATACTACAATGATGCTAGGACTTCCGGCAGGTGACTCTTGGTAATATTCTATGCATTACTAAACACTGAGGCCCTCAATAGTTTTATTGTTCTCAAAGAAAACACTAAAACTCTTACACTGGAGAGAAGACAGTTCATTCAACATTCAGCAAAGGAACATAGCATAGAATACATGGTATCAAGAATAGCTACTCCAAGTACACCAAAGCCACTCCAAGTACACAACAACTTAACAAGTCTTCAAAAGTTTTTGGGTTTCTAGGACGAAAATATTTCAGCTGCAAGCTGATGATAGAACTTCAGGGAGATCCCACACTTGGGACTGGAAAAAAATATTGCCTTTCCAAAGTTAGATGTGCAGTATGCAAGCATTTCATCTGCCGAGAACATAAGGCGCCAGCAATCTGTATCGACTGTGCAAAGAATGAAGAGGAAGTAATGGACTTGAAGTAAAACCTCAAAAGACACTATATTTTAAGCATTTTCTTATTATAATTATCTTATTTTTCTTTGTAACTAACTTTATTGATTTATTCTGTATAACAATTGCCAATTTAAGGAGAATCATAAATAATAAAAGAAAATTTTGTAATATTTTTTTTAATACATAAAGAAATGCTATCTAAATGTATTAAAAGTTTTGAAGCTATATACAAAATTGTTAATCCAAAGATATTTGAAATGAAATTATTACTTCGATTTAATCCAGTGTCTTTTTGGAAGTAACCTCTGTGTGCGACCTCTTCTATTATTCCAAACCCTGCTCTTAAAAGTTACTTTCTCATTATCCACGTTTTAGTTCAGTGTCTGTATACTTAGTGTTAAGCAGCAATTCCCTATTGTGTTTTAAGTCGCTGATATTCACGATTGTAATTAATCAAGATTTTAGATTAGAAATGAGGCAAAAAGGTTTTATCTCTAGAATAAATACAAAAATTTGAAAATGATAAATGGATAAAAGCAAATACATCTAAAGTAGTGAATAAGAGAATCAACTATTAGACATTTTTAAACAAAAATATAAATACAATTTTATTTTCTTTTGAAGCATCAAACACAAATCATTGATTAAACCCCCTTGATTCTAGTTTTCCATCATTTTGTTTCCCATTACATGCTTGATCTAAAAATTTATTTAAATTCAATCAGTTTATTCTGAGCACTTCTCAGTCATTCATGTTACAAAATTCCTGAATGTTATTGCTTTATTTTTCAGCTTGTATACCTTAAACTAACTTCAGAAAATCAGATTCTCTAGCTGAGGTTCGCCGCATACCTTTCCAAAACTATCACCATCCCTATGTACTACTTCTCTTGTACTACTATACGACTATATAGTACTATATACCTACTGTATTGTTGGAAATTATAAATTAAATTCAAATTAATTTTATGACTAGAATAAAAATTAATGGAAACATTCTCTGATAACAACAAAATACATTAATAAAGCTGCACAAAATATCCCCCAAAAAATCATGGGCCATTAAAAATATTCTTTATACACATATAATTGAATGTTTTTTTTTAATAAATTTGTGATTTCTTATTTTAATATCATTCTCATGGGCCAAACTAAGGTTGTATTTTAATTATTTTTTTTTGTTTTTACTCTATTGTTTCTGAAACTTGTACATTTTTTATTCAGAAATGCCACACTGTAATTAAAATGCCATGAAACATTTAATGATAAAAATACACCTCAGGAACACAGAAATTTATTTCCTGTTTGCGGAAAAGCTATATCCAGGACAACTCTCTCTACACTGACAATTGCTTATTTCTCTTTAATTACTTCTTCAATTAACAACTGCATTACACTATTAATATCTGTTTGTCCTACTAACAACATGAATAATTAATAACCGATAAAAACAATCGGCAAATAATCACACAGCTGTATTACAAAATGTTTGCTAACACTAATAGTTAATTAAATGGTGTTACAATTGTTCTTTTAATTCAAATAATTTACAGTTGTTATTCAACATTTTGATAAGTCAAGTTTTAGCTTACCTTGTAAGAAATAACAACACCAACTCACAATAAATATTTTATTTTTTCAAATTTATTTCTGTTTCAAAATCATTGTCCAAAATACCTATACGAAGTAGGAAAATATAAATATTAATTGTAGTAAAATAATAGATGATTATTTTATCGTCTATAATGTTAAAATTTTTTTTAGCCATCATTCATGATGACGATTACTTTTCTGTTGAAATGCTTCTGAAAAAATAAATGACTAAATATGAGTTGGTATTTCTTGTCATCGTGTAATTAGATAACTGTTATGTTTTAACCTACATACAATTCTAGATTTTTTGTATAATTTGTCTAACTTTCGTTCCAAATAAAGTCTTCTGTTAACACAAAACCAATAAATTTATACATAGATGTGTCAAGTAAAGAAATAATACTTTAAAGATATGTTATTTACTTCAATTTTCATATCTAGATCATGGAATTACAGTTGTAGAAAACCATAAATGCACAGTCCAATTTTGAATTCCGGTAGTTCAAAACTCCCACTAATCCAAACGATTTTCAAAAATATGGAATTGATATAGGCATATATGTAGTAGTATTTATGTCTTACGAATATGTAGTATGCGTACATTCCGATAATCCGAAAAATCTAGTCAACCGAAATGGTCATACATTTATTGTTTCGGATTACTGGGATGGGACTATACTTTGATCTATAATCCTCTTTGCAACTGGACTAAATCCCATATGTTTACACAATTTTTTGTCTTTCTTGACCAACTTATTTGGTTTTTCTAGTTTCCAAACCTCAACACTATTGTAATTTGGTATCAAAGACTACTCCATTTCATTCTATTTATATATTTCAACCATATACTATCTTTACTCCAATAATTTGTATCATCTTTTTTTAAATAATATTTATATTTTTTGTTTTGAAATATTATGGCTACTGACTTTATATGTTATAGTGTGACTATTGTTTATGAAGTATTATTAACAAGGGTAGAATTAAGGTAGAGGATATAAGGGGAGGATATAAGTATATCTACTCTGTATTGGGGTTTTAAAAATGAGTCTAACTTGTAAGAAGGACAAGGAAGGGTATACACAAACAGGTACGACTAATGAAAGGACATAATCCCTCAATATTGTATAAAGAGGAAAACTATGAGATCGCGTAGGCAGTGCTGCTTATCCACCTGCTTTCAACCAGGATGAGGAGAGATGTGTATAATTGTTTTATTATAAAAGCATGACAAGAAAGTGGAGTAAATCTACTAGAAGGTCCCTGTACCTTACCACTAAGAAGGCTTGGTTTAGATGTGATGACGTGAATTTATGAACATCTAGTCAAATGTAAAATTCAATCATCCCTTAGATTCAAAAAAGAAAAAAGCCTAACATGTCAACTCAACTACAAAGAACTTTTTATTTTATTTAAATGTTAAATCTTTGAGCATAAAACTTGTTTTTCACTTCATAGAAAAACTAAAACTTTCATATGTTTCAAACAAAACATTAGTTTAATTAGTTCCATATCACCTACAAAACTTAATATAAAAGAAATTTATAATTAAAAGAAATTATCATGTAACTCTCCGTCCTAATTGAAACAAAATTAACACTAATATTATACTTAATGTGCTTCATTGCGGGGTTTTTAGACAATCTAAAATACCACATACTCTGATTGCAAACAACTTTCATAGCTTTAGTGGTTTCATAACTGACTTAATATGATGATTTTACAGTATCCAACTTCAAGACAAACATACCAAATAAGACCTAGTAATTCTACACTACTTTCACTTGAACATGTTGACATTGCTTTACCAATTACACGAATAAACACCATATGTTAACCTTGGGAAAAACAAAAGTTTAGTTCAAATAATAGATCAATTTTACATATGCATAAACACACGGAAGTTTATATGTACAAGCTAATAAGTTATACGAAGCAATTAAAATAAACGTGTTTCCATAATTAAAACAGTTTAGTCATCACGATGAGAAGAAAAGAAATTAACTGCGTCCTATTTATGCTCATATCTATTGTTATGAACTATATTAGATTTTTTCAAGTAAGATATATACAAAAATGAAAAATCAGATTAATTTAAATTTTTACTACAATGAATAAATAAAATGTAGCTATAATGAGCATAAAGGTTTAACTATCAAGATTTAAAAATATAAAAATACAGTAGAACCTCATTGTAATGGGCCAATTCAGGCTTAGGATAGTTCATTTAAATAAGTCCATTATAAAGCAAAACGTTATCTTAAAGTAATTAAAATACAAATAAAATGAAAAAAACTGTTTAAGGAAATAAACAGATTAAAAGAAGTTTTAAATTTTAAATCGATTGGAAATCATTCACTGTGGCTACTGTAGCGGAAAATTAATTGACAATGTTAAATAACTTTATACATTTAGTCATGCAGTCTTGAAACTCAAATTTTGATTTTAAGGAACAAAAGTCCTGTTTTAAAACCAGAGACCTTTTGGTTAGGGCAAGGTGTATATTTGTTTACAAAACAAACAACTACAAAACAATTTGGTAACATTAGATAAGTCAGTACTTCAGTATTATAAATATTACTGATATGTTTACACGGTTTACAGATGTGTTGCATGATTTCCATGCTAATACCAATTGACAAAAGATATAAGCATTTCAGCTGTAGGTGTCCTGCAGGCAATGGGTACCTATTTCTCTACATGATTGATGATGTGCTATCTTTTAAACACAGTCAGTTTTGGAACGTTTGGTTTAATGGGGTCCATTAGGCTGGGGTTCCACTTGTCATAGTCTACCGCGCCATAAGTTTTGTGCGCTAGACATGACAGTTGGGTGGCTCCGTAGGCATCAGTATACCAACCACAATCTGCAATGTCGTCATACGCTGCCTGGCTTTACTGTTGTTTATTGTGGCACTAAACATGAGCCAGCAACCCCTTGCCTGCAGACGCAACACTATAGTCTACAGCTAGTGAAGCTACCTGTTGGTATCAGAGTGTACTGTGAAAATAGAACAGGTTTCCTTTTTCACACAACACTTCACTCTGCAGCGCACAGTAAAAGGTTGTTACTGCAGATTGCCGCTAGTGGAGTCACCTCTGCAATATAAAAGTTTGTCCACTGCCTTCCCATTCCTCAGACTTAGCAACAACACTTTGTAGTGCGATAAATAAAGGACTTGACCCCAGCCTTATAATAAAGTTCTATTGTAATATGTATCTACTAGATTATATACAATAAATGTTTCAATACCTCA
Organism: Prosapia bicincta; assembly: GCA_036971475.1. Taxonomy (NCBI): domain Eukaryota; kingdom Metazoa; phylum Arthropoda; class Insecta; order Hemiptera; family Cercopidae; genus Prosapia; species Prosapia bicincta. Next base: position 148,293,508 of record JBAIZL010000002.1, read on the forward strand.
GTTAATAGTGAGACACTCTTTATCTCATACTAAATAAGAAAAATATGAAAAAAAACTATAGACTAAAGAAAACTAAAATAAAACTAATAACACAAGCTTTTGCTACATACATTTAAAACAGGTTTTTTTGGAAGCCAAAACGTCACCTACTTGAAACTTTTAAAACCTGCATAAAGCAGTATTACAAAAATGATTTTTTTCATTACTCCCTTGTCTAATGAATGAAAATATGACACACACGAAACACTGATTACAGGCTACCCGCAGGCCTGTCTAGAGAAATTTTGGGGCCCTGGGAAAAAATGAGAACGGGCACCTGGCCAAAATGAGTATGGGTCTCTCATTACTTCCAACATAGCCTATACAACCCTGTACTTTGCATGACCTTATAAAGAAATTACTACTGAACCTAAATATGTGTAAATTTAGTTTTGTTGAAATAAACTGCAAATTATTTACAGCAACTTTTAGTAAATAGAACATTTCATTCAATGAGTATTACTTTGCGATTTAAAGCTTGAACAATTGTACATATTACTTTATGAATATGTTTTTATCTCTTTTATGGATCTCGCACAAGTAATTATTTTCCACAGTAAAAAAAAACACCAATCCGGTTGGGCCCTGGGCATTTGCCCCCTCCCCTTCTGAGCAGGCTTGGCTTCCCGAACAGTAAAACTAACCTTTAATGGAGTTTTGCAGCAGTCAAACAACAGATTTGGAGCAAGTAACTGGGCTCCCTCCATTTGATGAGTTCTTAATGAAGGTGAGTTTTTGAACATTTTTAAAAGCAGTCTATCTGGCAAACCTACTATGGGATTCAGAGCCAGATGCGACAAATAAAATGGTGACCATGTGTCTCACTCTCAAGATGTTTCATTGTCACTCTGAGATTATGCAGAGATCAGGAAACAGAACACCAGATTATTCCAGAATATGGCTATCATGAATACCAGAAAATTCAAAGAATAAACAGACTGGTATCCAGACCATCTCAAATTTGAAAAAACTTCTTAGTTTGTTTACAAAGCATTTAAAAGTATGCTATCATTGCCTTTCTCAAGATATACTACAATGTTTTCCAGGTGGAATCATTGGTGATTTCATCTGCTTGCTTGGACCTTATCAGTTTAAGGAAAAGCTAATAAGGCAAATGAATATTATTGGAAGGTCATGCTGTAGTAAACACAAGACTCCTCCCAAATAACTTTTTCAGGGTTATAGTACTATCTACTCACTCGAAGTTCACTAAGTTTCTTAATGTAGGTGTGATAAGGTATGTAGTCAGGCCCTAAGAAATACCTTGTATAAAACAACAAACAGCCTATGAAGCACTGAGCCGACCGAGTCACCCTTTATTATACTTGAACCCATGATTGAGGCCACGGTAACTTTAAGAGCAAAATAGAAGTGCCTTCACAGACAGTAGCTACTTTCTGGACATAGGACCTCCCAGTAGCTAATCATGCGCCACTATTTACTAGACTGAATAGACTACAGCATCTGGGGAATAGACCTTTTCCAAGACAAGTGGTCGTTTTTTTTTTTTTTTTTAACTAGACCCTGCTACATTTACAAAAACCCACAAGGTCTGTAACATGAGGAGCCAATACATAGCTAAGTCAGCTAAATTAAACTAGGTTAAATATTCTCGTTTAAGCATAATGCCTTACAACCTAAGAAGAAGTAGCTCTTTTAACCACATCAACCATGAAAGAAGTGGTGTATAGATTTAAAAAATTGAAGCTCAACCAATGAGGTCGACTTTAAAAAGCAATAGTGAACAAAAAATTGATATGCAGTAAACAAAAGGGCATGGGAAAACTTTAATCTCCTGACTAAAATATAATTCCCTACATGAATACAATTCAGTGCTAGAATTTTAAATTCATAATTCTATTATTTCAGATAATAGCTTTAACTTTATGGATTCTTTGATATATATGAACCATTCCTGCGTAATTACATTACAAAGTTTTAGGCGTGACTTGCCTAGGCTCACAGCTAGGCATAAGAAACAGATGTTCTACGTTTTTGCTTTTACCTCTATGCGTAAGTAGTCTCTGAAAATAATAGCGTGAACCCCATACATCGGAAAATGCAGCTACTTTTCGCCATGTGCTCTAGTACTATTACAGACTGACTACGAGATGGACTTATGTTGTCTCAATGTTTAGCAGCATCTCGCTGTTCAAGTTTAACCTCTTATACTGTCCACAATCAACAAATTACTATAATAATGTACTCTGCATTAAGTTACATTAGCATATTCTCTTTAAAAAGCAATAATCGATAATTTCAAGCTAAAGCAGTAATTGATAGTTATAAGCTACCAATTTATGAGTCGGACCCGTTTTTCTTTAGAACTTACTGTTATTACTACCAGTGACTAATTAGCTTTGTGAAATTGAATACAATGATTCTACAAGAATAACTATATCTACTGCAAATTTCACCAATGCGACTGAAAACAAAACCTCTTTGAGTATTTATAATGTTAAATGTTCATTGTAACATTTTCTAAGAATTTTCAGCAGTGACAATATACTTATAACTTGCCTGATCCTTTGAAAAAAGTAAAATAAAAATTAACAGTGCCTGCTTGAGATGTTTATGAATATGGTTTCTTCAAGCGAGCTATTCAGTTTTTTGTTGCACATTGCAGAATTCGTTAAAAAGGATCCGAAACACATTAACTTCTGCAAATAATTACACGCCTACCAATGGTAGAGTCTGAAAGATGTTTTATTAAGTTGAAAATAGTAAAATCATGATTAAGATACAATATGAGCCAAAAAGAACATAATTCTTTTGGTAGTGTGTTCTATACAAACGTAATACAGTAACTGACAAACTTCAATAGTAGAGTTATCGACTTGTTTGTTAATCAAAATAACAGGCAAGTTATTCTATAAATTAAACAATGAAATGCCTTATTGGCTATTTTCCACCTTCAAACTTTCAGTTTAGGAAGTTAAAAACATCTTAAGTAGCCAGTAAACAAAAATAATTCCATATAATTACTTTCAAGATATGTGTTGGCATTGGCTTGAATCAAATTGCTTCAAGAAAGCTGTAAACTGAATAGGCTGGTCAGCGTCACCAGTAAAAATAGGCTAGAGCTGCCAGTGGACAGTCAAACAGTGCACTGTCCTGTGAAACACCATACTCCTGTTCACAACAGTCTAAAACTGTGGATCTAAGATCTAACAATAAATATTTGACATAACGGATACTTCTATTAAAAACCATTTTCCCTCAGACATCCAAGTTTCCAACACGATAAAAATTCCTCTTTGCAATGCCATTTTTTTTTCCCAACAAACCCTTATTTTTATATATATTCGTATTATGCAAGTGGTTATTTTATTGTCACATGTAAAAAAATACTACATTGAGTGTTTGACCCAAGAGAATGGTATTTTCATTATAAATTTTTAATTCTAAGAAAAACAATTCAATCAAATAACTGTCATCTATAAAACCATATATCATTAATATGACTGCAGTTTGTTTCTAGTTATCAAACAAGAAAACAGCTGGTATTTTTTTTCCAATTGTGCAATAAAGTACTTGTGAATGAAAGTCATCAGTAGTTTCTATTATTAGCTTGCCTTTATCTTTTTAACAAAAGCAAATACTCTAAATAAACACTTCCCAATACTAAAATAAACAATTGTATAAAAAAAGTAAAGATTAATCTTGATTATGATTAATCATGACATATTAAATGGTGTATGGACCTGGAGCAGAATCTAGATAATATAGAGGAAAAGAAGAATCGGAAAACAGAGATGTCTCTTCCTTGATTTTATATGTTGTTAAGTCATCATTATTGCTTAATGTATAACATAACATATTTATAGTACCGTCATCATAAACAGAAGTTAACAAGAGGTTTAAAATGGATATGCACTAGTATACAAATTCTTCGTACAAGAGGTTAAATCAGATATCCCTAAGAGGTTAAAACAGGAATTCTGCTATAAGTTTAAATACTCCAAACAGATCATAGTTTTTCCATGTAGTTCTTGAAGAAACTGTTCTTGATATTGTACCGATATAATTTATCAGCAAAGAGTCTCATCAACAAAGAATTCTCAATTTCTCTGAAAATTTTCACTCCGTCATCTATTTATCGAGCCTCTATACAGCTCTATGCAGTAAACAGAGAATTTTCATGCATAAATCATTCCACCTTGGAATATGTAGATGTCAAGGTTAGGCTGTTTTAGAATAGAATTATTCACAGTGTTCAAAATGATTTAAGAGGTCCATTTGTTACAAGTTGTCATTTGAGAAGGAATATATATATATGCAAAAATAGTGAACTTCAACAAAACAGCTGTTTATATGGCAATACTGTTTATAAAAACAATATTGGGTAATAGGATCTATACAGTTAAAAGATAAAATAGGTACTCCATCTGTAGACTGTTCTGTCACAAAGACCAATCTAAAGACTAAACTCATACTTAATTAGAAGTCCATGTAATGGTAGTTATGGAAATGCATGTCTTAATGGCAAATAAAGACATAGACACATATTGCATGAAACTCATATAGTTTTTCAGTAGTGTAGACTACGATAATGAAGTCAGTGGTGAAGTTTCCCTTAAACCTTTTTTTAACCATTAAGGATATTTTTTTTAATATAACTTTAAAGTTCAAAACTGTACAGTATCAACTTTTAAAATTGTGTACAGTTTATTTATATAGCACTAAATCGTAAAAGTCACCCAAATAGAAAAACAAAATCAGATTAAATTTACCCCAATTTTTGTGCAGAATAAAACTCCACAAGCCGCCTCTCCCATTTGAAACTCTGAGCGCCCCTTTGGAAGGTTAAGTACCTTAAGGTTAGCACTTTTAAATAAAATATCTTTTTATAATATCTGTCATTGATTAACATTCCACGACTGTGATAACATCAAATATATTCAAACTCACTATAAAATGGTAAGTATTGTGACCATGAAACGCATTAAGACCAATTTAAAAAAAGAATGTTGAAATCTAGTTACAGATATACAAGTGTCCCTAATAAAAATAATACTTTATAGATTGTAATTAATAAGTATAAGTAGCAAAGAATGCTAACATTAACACAACACTGTCCAAAGTCCAAGAACATTAAATATTCATTGTTAAAATCTACTCATTCAGATAATGTTTAACTCTTCTAAAACCAATGTTTATTCACAGATAAGTCAACAGAATAATCTTTTTCTTATTGATTCTATTCTTAATCATTTCCTGTTTTTTCAAAAGCTTCAAATTTCAATAAAAGATATGGAAAAATTTAGAGAATACATTGAAGAAACTTTTCTACATTATATTAATATATTAATACAAGTGGAAGAAAAACATACTGTGATTGTAACATGCTGATAATTTCTGGCTGCAATTCAGTATGTTGCATGATGATTTGTTTCTTAATTAATGTAAAATCAGCTTTGTTTAAAAGAAATTTTTTTAGTTTTTTAAAAATGTTTCATCGACAGAGCTAGTTGAAAGGCATGCCATGTTGAATACCAACGCAAGCACTTTTTTCTGGATGCACAAGGGTGGGGATATTTCCGAATCATGTGGTAGGTTCCCGTGGAAGAAGTGTTGTCCATTCTCTCACGACGCTTCTTAGAGAAGGATTGAGATGGGCTTGCTATCGTCAAAAGTTTTGTTAAAGTTTTAATAAATGTAATTTTCTAAATTTACTATGAATGGGAAATGTTTCATTAGTGGCTTTGTTAAGTTTAGTTTATTGTTTTCTAAATTTAAATACGTTATAAAAGTGAACTTCGGTTAATTTTTGTTATAAAAGTGAACTCGGGTTAATTTTTATATGTTTTAACAAAGCTATGTAAGTTTAAGTAATTGCCACAGTAGGTTTTTAAATTTAATTTTTCGATATTTTTGATTTCGATCAAATTAGTAAATATAGGATACCGGAGTGTATTAACTTAGCTTTGTCTCAAAACATTTTTAAAAGATGTAAACTTGAATATTTTAATTTGTAAATTAAAAACTTGTAGAAAACAAATTGCGTTTTAAATGTAATATTTTGACTATTTTAATGTAACCTGTCTTTATTAGAGCTACTAAACAGACAGCCAGTTTGCCTGAGTTAATAGTAAGATACAATTGTCTAGGCTAAACAAATGACCAGGCGAGTCTCTGTAAGTATAAAGAATAAAGGTAGTGGATAAAGGTAATTAATGTTTTTTAAATAAGTTAAATCACACCACGGCTATATTTGCAAAATACCAGGTATTGTATAAAATATAAACGAGGTTATATATATATACATCTCATAGAAAATGTGATGCACTATGATCAATAGACCATCAAAATCAAATTTGAAATTCACGGCTTTTCTTTGGTTTTCAAACATTTTCATGTTCATAAATAATTCGTTTTTTAAACTATAAAAACTCATTAATGCATTATTTTTGTAGATTAAGAATTATAAAAGAAAATTAGACGGAAAAATATGAAAAATAAATTCTAAAATTAAACAGGAAGACATTATAGTACATTTATTACATTATTTGGAAAACATTAGTATTGTGTTATTTAATCCGGTTGCTATGAAATGATCTGAAGGAAATTATTATTTTACAAAAACACTTATACGTAACTAATAGACTATATTTTTCCTCTTAATTCAAAACCACACCACCTTAAACATTTAACTTTATCTAGTTATTTAAATCTACTAAATTTTATTTAAGGAATTAATGGGGATTTGTTTATTTTTATGTATAAAAAGAACATTAATATTAAACTTGTGAAGAATTAAGTAATTGTATGGTGAAATAATTTTTCCATTGCCCATAATATCTACTTATTTCATAACAATCAGTTACATTTATATAAATTTTTTTAAACAGAATAATAGTTTATTGTTAGCTGCCACCTTAAATATTTTTGCTGTTCACGCATGTTACTTAGAAACATATTCTAAAAAAATGGAAAATTATCACACATATAACTCAATACGAAGAATGTTTCCTTATAAAACAAAACAATATTCCTAACAATATAACAAAACTTAATATTGGTGGGCCAAAATGTAAAATGTTGATTATCACACTTCACAAACACACCTCTGTATAAAAGTAGATGTTGAAGAATTAGTAATATCAATTACTAAAAAGTTACATTAAAAAAATATAATTTCGAAGTATCTAGTTGTAATAGAATGGTTTATACATATTAATTAACTTTCGAAACACAAGATAATCTGTTAATAATTCCAAAAGTGATTTGTGGTATAGACTTTTACATCGCCACAAGAAACAAGAAAGCAAAGTCTTAAATAAACCATTAATTTACAGTCACTGCTGTAAAAATGTTTAGTAAACATTGTTTTCTTATAAAAGACAAATCCATCCTGACTGAATACTTGTCACTATACTGTAAACACACACGCAAAAAACAATAAATTTTCCTATATTTTGTTATTTTATACAGCAGACATACCCTAGAAAAATATCGCGGGTCTAACTGCTTTACAGCACAGATTAGCTGATATGATAGGGTGTGTGTGTGTGTGTGTGTGTGTATATATATATATATATATATATATATATATATATATATATATATATATATGATGATGATGATGAATAGTTACTATCTGGAGTACATCTGTTCATTCTGCAGTCCATAAATTCGCAGTTCCGACGTTTCGCTATAATCTCATCCAGCATTGACGAGGTAAACCCAACAACAGTAGACTCGCTCTTTTACTGTTGTTGGGTTCACCTCATCATTGCTGGATGAGATTCTAGCGAAACGTCGGAACTGCGAATTTATGGACTGCAGAACGGATGTACTCCAGATAGTAACTATATATTATATTTTTCCATCTGTGAAGGAATATGTATCAGCATATATATATATATATATATATATAGAGAGAGAGAGAGAGAGAGAGAGAGAGAGAGAGAGAGATTTTTTGGACTAGGAGACTGACAGACTTACCTTGGTAAGAGTCCACTCTGTAGTCTTGAAATAGAAACACATAAAAGCACTTAACCAATGATATATTTCAACCACACAGTGGTCTTTGTCAATCAAAGAGAAAACACAAAAAGAAATATGAGAGAATGAAATAATATAAGTATAAGTTGTAATCACAGATAGTGTAGAAATCAGATGTCACAGATTAAAGATGTACATATATACATTGTAATGTTTTTATATAAAACACTAAAACAATAAATAACAATAATTCGAAATATAATAGAAGTAAATTAGAAATGGATAAAAAAGAAAATGTAAACAATTGAGCCATAACCTAAAAAAAAATGTATCATAAAATATTAAAACCAAGATGGCGGCTAGTATAATTATACAGGTGATGTTTTTCAAATGTAATTACAAATTACAGGTTTTTTTGAAATTAGGTTTTTAGAAATTTACAAAACCTAAAAATTATTGCATAGAGGATCAATACTTAGCTGTCCAGGAAAGAACATGAAAATCAAACAATCAGTGGGTTATGTAACAGATGTTTCAACAATGGAAAAAAAGTTTTATTCTTTTCTCTAGAATCTCAATAGAAAAATTCATTGTTAGAAAAGGTAGCCTTGGAGCTTGAAGCAAAAACTTAGTGGGTCCAAAATTTTATTAAAGGAAGAATTCAAGTATTAAGAAAGGTAGCCTAATTAAAAGTTGATAGAAGCCAATAGTGGTGAAATCATAAAAAAAGCATAGTGGTGAAATATTTGATAATAGAAATAAATTTAAAATGCTAGAAATTTGGACAAAAACATTAAACCTCAGATAAGTAATAAATTAAGAAAAGATTGTAAATTAATATTTAAGTTAATACTGTAAAACCATTCATATAAGCAAATTTAGTAAATTAAATTCATTAAAAAAAAATTTTAATATTTTTTTTCAAAATTAATAACTTTAGGCCTAGGAATTTCTTTTATAAAATTTATTAAAACATTAATTGCATAAACCAATTTTTAATTTGTAATAATTAATACCCACCGAATAACCTGAGAGAAAAAGTCTTGTAATATTTAACTAAATTAAGAAATAGAAAAAGTGTATTAAAAACATTTTGTAACTAGAATAATCAAAAACTAAATTAAACAAAGATTAATCGAATTATAAGAAAGTGTTTTTATTTATTACTATAAATGGTAAGTAATAAAAAACTAAAAGTAATAAAAAAAAGGAATCTAAATTTTACTGTTAGGGTCACAATTAGTTTGTGATTCTAACTGGCGCCCAACAATTTATTGTTTTCTAAGGATTATTATTATTAAATTTTGTTTTATTATAAAGAAATTATTTAAGTTATTCAAAAATATATATATAAAAATATTACAGCATGTTATTAAAAAATACATTTTACTTATGTTAACCCTTTTAATGCCAATGTCCGAATGTACGAACATTTTAAACCCCGCTGAGAAATGCAGCGCCCAAATATGCAGACATTTTAAACGTAGCCGAAAAATGCCAATGATTGTATATATAAAAATGTTTAGAAAGAAATTTACAATAAGGAAATACAGTATATACTTTTATACTAGCCAAAGCCAACCCTTGGCTGTTGAGCCATTTGGTGATGCGCTGACCAGTATAGATGAACAAGTGGGTCATCATCATCTCCGGAATGGTCGAGTGCATTGCATTTCTTCAGATGATCCGCATCCCACAGAGAGGGCATTCCGGTCTTGGGAGCACCGGTTAGATGGACGGCCAGGTAATCATGGTCGGTTTGCATTCTGAACTTGGTAACACTACAGCTCGTGGAAGTCCGTGATCGATGGGTCCTGTGGTAACAAGGTTTTCCCATTTTCTTCCTGCTGATTGCTATGTGAGGTGCAGTTTGCTGGTTCCGGTCGATAGTTGCATTGATGAGGGCTTTCGTGCCATGGATGTGCCTTTTTTGGCCAGAAAGTCTGCCCTCTCATTTCCATAGATGCTAACATGGTTTAGGATCCTTTGTAAAGTTATATGACAACCTTTATTTGCCAGGTGTTCCAGGGCTTTTCTTGTTTCTATTGTTTTTTTGCAGTGTGTATCTGTATTGCGCGATGAGTTTTGGATAGCCGCTTGTGAATCGACAAAGAAAACTGCCTGTGTAGTGGCTATTTTGTTTAGTACAGCTGCTGCTGCTCATTCTGCTGCTATTTCTGCATGGTAGTTGGTCTAGGAAGCTCCCACTGCTAGGTATCCCTCAAAATGTAGTAGGCAGCTCCGGTTGCACCTGTTTCCAGTATTGATAACTTATCCGAGTATATATGTAACCATTCTGATTGTGGGTACTCTTCATATATACTTTTATAGTAAGAATTGCAATAATAGTAATCAAAGTCAGCGATTATGACTGTGAAGGAACAGCCGAGGGGGAAAATACTTCATCCCCTAGGTTTCTACCGCATGCTAATGAAGTTGGAGGGGTGATGGCATTCCAGTAGGTGATTTTTTAGAAAAATTACTAATGAAAAGGTAAAGTAACTGTGCGGCCAGTACCAAAAGTAGTAGGAAAAGAAAAAAAGCCAATTTCCACTGTAAGCGCTGTCAAAAAGGACAGAGTTTTAGAGTAATTTAATTTATTTTGTGGATACACATTGATGACAATTTGGTGACTTTTTACACACCTATTTGATTAGTTGTTAGGATTAGAAGGAAAAATAGATGGGTTAGGCTCAGAAAATGTTTTGACAATTCTTGCAGAGTAAAAACATGAGATTTTATGAAAATTGGTATCACATTTACAATTACAAAGATATTAGTGTACTTTATATGTGTTTTAGTCCTTTTTAGTAATAATATGTGTAATAGCGTAACAGAATTTTTCAAGAGTGGATTTTGATACTCAAACTAAAAATAGGTTTTGAATTAAAATGTAAGTACATATTCCTTGTTATTTACTTTACCATAAATATTAGTTATCAGTATTTTTCTTGTATCATTTAATTGAAAAATTCCCATAAATAAAAATGGCTTGGCTTTTCTCATTCATTAGTACTACAGCACAAACACATGTAGTGCAAAAGTGACTTAACATTTCCCTTTTTTTACTAAAAGGGTTAAGCATTAATAGCATGAAAAGTGTTTAAAAAATGGAAGATAACATAAACATACCAAAACACATGAAAATGTATAAAATATTTCTTATTCTTAATCCATTAACGCCCATAATTTTTAAGATTAACTTTTTTTTTAATTTGTTAATAAATTGTTTGTATGCATGTACAGGAGCCAAATGTACAATTTTAAAATAATGTCTCTACCTCTTAGGAATCCTGAAGTATCCTAAAAATAGGATGCTGGGTCAATGGAGTAATATTACATAATTATAAAAATATAATCAGAAGTGATATTTACAACAATTATAATAATACTTATTATTATATATTATATTTGTTTTAAAAATACTGACAATTATTTTGTCAAGATGAAATGATATACTTGAAAATTGAATATATCATTCCTTGATGTGATAAAGGATGAAACAGTCTTTGCACAAAATTTCACTACACTTTTTAAAAAAGAAGTGTTGCATTGCATTTCTCTCTTTAGCAATGTCTTTGTCTTGTCTGAGTATAAAAGAAAATTATCTGACATCTGTGATGGATGTTCAAGAGTATGTATTGGCTGCTCTCCTATGCTTTGGAAGGGTGTCCTTTCAGATATGCAATGGCAACATTGCTTCTGAATTCAAGGACATCTATGGTAGAACGAAACACCTTCATATATATAATCCAGTCCTTTACAACTGACATGTAAGCGTTCATGTAAATAAACAGCATTATCACTTTTTGTCACATATAGAAACATTATAGTTCCCAACTAATCAGTCATGGTGGTCAGTTTACTCATGTATTTATTGCAGGATTTTATGATATTTGGTTATGGGACAGACACCTTCTGGCTTGATGTCCTGCTCCTTCATGATGAATGATGCAGGAGATAAACGGTGTCAAAATTTGTCCCAACTGTGACACACTTGTTATTCCACTTCACCAACAGAAGTTCACCTTCTGAATCAAAAATGCCCCTTGGGTCTCTGGACAAATCATTAAAAACCTTCAAAAGGACATTTGCACAAACGGTTCTGCCTCAAAATACCAGTAGTTCTAAAACAAACATCTCTCAAATGAACAAGCATATCTCTACTAGTAAAAAGATTGTCGAAAAATACCCAGTGGCTTTTAGGCTCTTGAACTGAACCAACATATTTAGAACAACACGGGACCCTAAAACCAAATATTCACTTTTGTTTTGAGCTACTTCCTTTCCACAGTATAAACTGAAGTACAAAAGTATCCACTCGACAGAACTACTATTGATTCCCCAAAAAGCTTTATGGCTAGTTTGTTTGAAATGCAAACTGGCTTTAGTTTCACAAATCACAGAAAAATACCTAAGGCAATGAATCTTCAAACACACAACACAAATTCTAAGAACCAATGTGTCATCAAATAAATCACAGAAAGCAAACAGTTTTTTTACAAACTCAGCGCCGACAAGAAAAACTGTTAGCTCAATGTCCCAGCATCCCTTAAATAGGACAGCATGATTCAAAGACCTCCCACACAAAGAAGAAACGGAATCACATTCTATCTCCTTCAAATATACATTCTGTGAAACATAATAAATATGATCTGGGAGGAATTTCAAATTTGAAATGTTATGTCCATTATAAAAAATATGAAAACCACGCAGTGTCCGTCGAGAAATAATACCTCGGAAAGAAACTCTTTTAAAATATAAGTAATTATTGCTTAAATGAATGAATACTTTAGAACTTACGTGCTGACGTATTTCAAAACAATCTTTTCATTTACGAAGCTAACCGTCTACTCTGTGAAAGTATTCACTCAGTTATGCAATAATCACTTATAGTTCAATCAGTGAATTCAAGATGATTACAAGCAACTGCTGCTTTAAAATGTTTGAAAAGGGACATTGAATAGAAAAGTAACTATTATATTATTAAATGTAGTATCTTCTATCATAAATAATAACCTAAAAATAATAAGTTATGAGACAAATTTTAACAAATTATATGCGAGCATCCTATTTATAGGTCGCTAGGTGTTAATGGTTTAATAAAATAGACCACTATATTATACTAAATCAATAAATACCTATATAACAGTATAAATAGGAAAAATACCCAGTTTCTACAGATTCGGTTATAAAATATTTTAAATTCATTAACTATAAAAGTAGGCTTCATCATAACATCAGATAACACTCATCAGTTTACATCAATCTATTACACCACAATTATAGAACAATGTACATCAAATTCATCATATTTTCTACTAAAATTATTTAAAGTATTTATCCAACCAAACAACCTACATATTGTCCAATTCACAAAGCCCAATTCTATATAAAGTCATGTGTAATGACCTTTATATGGGCATGCCATGTGATAATTACAATTATAACATTTGTGATAATAATTACATAAATCTGTGCAATAAGTAGAATGTAAATGATAAATATGTACAATTTTGTAATTTTTCACACAAATATATTTCTCAATATATGAATAATTAATTTTAAAGTAACACTGAATTAAAGAGATTCCAACAAAAATTGTAATCATTTATATATTGAAAGATGTAATGATAAAAATTGAACCATAAAAAAATTAATCAGCACCATCATGACTAAATATTATCAACTCAATGTTTATTCAAATATATATGGCATAGAGGCCTGAATAATTAACTTGATAAAAGTTATAATATAAAAAACATTGAAATTTTATAAAAACCAAACTATCTTAACCTGATAAATTGTAGCTTTTATGGACATTATAGGCATATGGTAATATTTTATAATATAGTGCTGTTTTATTAACCTTCGAGAGGGCGTATATGAAGTTTTTTTCCTGCACATATTATTATTTGTGAAGTAAATGTTTTTCCAGCTGTCAGAAGTTTATTTCCGGATTGTTACTCCACAACCTGCATTCTAGAAAACGGCCCAACCTATTTTTGTTAATTTTGTTAAAAAACTTCGAGCTTATACAGAATTACACACAACATTATGTTTGCCAAATTGATATGTTCAGTAATTCAATACTACATCTACTAAATTAATAACATTTATAACCAAATCTATTCTAACTAGATTCTTTGTAGATATGTTGTAAAACAGCTATATCTTATTGTAGTATAAAGCAGCGCTCTAATTTATCACAAAACTTTGAATTTATAATATTTTTCATTGTTGTATTTAATTCCAGATTTTCTAAATTTTAAGGTCTATCAATTTTTACCAATACTTCAAATCATGCTTCATGACTAGAATCTTTAATTACATACAGAATACAACACAGTTGAAGAGGACCCCATACTTGGTCAAAGATTACCACTATCATAGATTTTAAGTCATCCCACAAACATATGAAATCAAATGAAAATAGTTATACGAAATCAAGTTGTCTTAGACGTTTAATCTTTCCATTTTTTTCAAAGCTTTCTACATTTAACTTTACCATTAATAAAAATTATTATTTGCTTTATAACCAAATCTACTCTTAACCTATTCGCTTACAATTTTTTTACACTGACTGAGCCATTAAAAACAAATTTTTAAGACCATTTTTAAAGGTTTTTGTTGATTACTTTTTTTCAGTTCATATTTGTCTCTTATGGAACCTATTGATATTTTTTTATTTACAAATACATTTACTTTCAAAATATATACAAATATTTAAAATGTATTTTCTTTTATAATTTAATAATATGTAAAAAATTAAAATGCTTCAATGAAAAATATCAATATTAATTTCAATTATCCTAAAGTAAAAGCATAAATTACCTTTGAAAATACTTCAAAATATTCTTCAGGGTGCAAAGAATATGTTTCAATTTCACAAGAGTCAAGAAAAGTTAACTTTTGTGTGGTATAGTTAGGTGAAGTGCGACGAGGGACAGTCCATACTCCCACCGACTGGTTTTTTGGCCTTTTAGTGGGCTTAGGTGGTTTGGAACATAGAATTTTTTCTTTAGGCCTACCCCTTCTTGGTTTACCCCTATCTCTAGTACTAACTCTAATAGGCCTAGGACAAGGATCAAGAAAACTAGGGTCATCAGCTTCCTCACTAGCAATAGGAGACAGAGGGGCAATTATTCCATCACAGTAGATTTGATCGAGTAGCTCAATTAGATTGGATATCTGTGAGCTTTCATCATCTGAATTAGATGGTAATACAGGCCTATCATGGACATTTATATCAGAAATCACATTATTTACATCTAGTGGAGTCCTAGGCCTAACTACAAGAGGGCTGCTCAAGTTGTAACTTATCACTTATTGCAGAACAAGGCAGATTACATTTTTCATGATGTGGTAAACCTGTTATATTACAGTCTATTATGGTTTTATTTGATTAATTACTTACATCTACATCTATTTGAGATTCAATGTCCAACTGTCCTATTTCATTATCACTCTCAAATATTTCATCAAACAAATCACTCTCCCTGTCACTGTCACATTCTCCAATAATTCTTTCAATTTCACAATATTTCAACTCCTTCCCACATTCATCAACAAATAAAATATTAAATCCACTCACTTTTAACTTAAAAAGAACACAAATAACAAATTAAATACCTAATTAAAGAACACAACCTAACAATTAGGTTAGCTTATAAACATATCCCACACAACTACGATGTAAACACAACATTACAGACAATGTCAGCTGATCGGTTGCCAGATTAAAACGTAATTATTTAAAGAACGGACAGTTCAAAGAAGATAAAAATACTACTATTGGAAAACATAAAGCCTGTAGAATATGATGCATATGCGATCTATTGGATTTACTGAGAACTAACTCGACACAAATGAGTTATATTGGAGGACGGCAATTCACCGTCGCTTCACAGAATGGCACACTGGGTCGCGACGGCGGATCACCGTCATTGTAAAAGAATGGGTTAATGGATGTATGTTGATTCATTGTAAAATACAATTTTGTTTTATAAGGAAATGTTCACTTTATATAGCTTCTTGTGAGTTAGTGGTTGTCATTTTTCAAAAATTAAAGCAATGTTTATGGTTTGCAACATTTATAAATTTATTATTCATTATATATTTGGGTAAAAATATGGTCTTTGGTTTTTTTTTATATAAAGATTTATTTTTAAATTACTCATTTTATTGTGTAAAACACGAATATCAACTTTCAATTCCGTGGAAAATATGGGAAGTTTTTTTCTTATTTGAAATGTTAGTCTATCATGGCATGTATAGCGTGAACCGGCTGTGCGGTAGCTACAGTGTACTGCACTACGTCTAAGTCAATTTATTTTAATACTCAACTTAAAATGTAAACATTGAAAAATGGACATTTTCCTGGGAACCGAAAAATTTTATAATACATACATAGGATTTTTCCCTCCTTCAAACAAACACTCCATTAGACGGACAACGGAAAGCCAATGGTGCCTTTTTTGCTTTTTGCACCTCTGATATGCGGACAAATGTAATGCTAAATGTAGTGGAAATAACTACGTATACAATCAGAATTTTATAGATGGCTCCTCACAGATGTATAATCCTATGCGAAAAAGTAGTAGTAATTCATTATGCTGATAGTGAAAACTGTGATGTTCAGAAACATTCAAGTAAAACGAGTGCAGCAGAAATAATAAAAACAAAGATATTATTTTAAAGTAATTCAGGGAAAACGGAAACCAAAGTGTGCGAAGAAACTTTACTGGGCACGGATTGGGTATAACAATAGATAAGGTGGTTTTTGATAAGTTTCAAAAGGTTAGAGATCAAAAAATTACAACTTCCGTACCCATGATCCAAACAAAGGCCTTTAGAAGTTTCAAGTGAATTCGGGATAGACAATTTCAAGCCATCTAATGGAAGGCTCGAAACATTCCATACACGACATATAATTTCTTTTAAAACAATTTCGGGCGAAAGTGCTTCAGAAGATAAAAATACAGTGAGTGAATGGGAAAACAAATTGCCAGGAATTATCAAATCATATGCACGTGAAGATGTCTTCAATGCCTATGAAACGGGACTGTTTTTCCGTGCTTTATCCGGAAAAACTATGTATTTTTAAAACGAATCGTGTGTTGGATGGGGGAATTTCAAATGAGCGGTTAACTGTTGAACAGTCCCACCATTCACCAGAACAAACAAAATCTTTATTTTAATATATTATAGGCTAGGCTCTACAGTAATTCACAAATTTTTAAAAAAATGTATCGTTTAGTTAGATACTGTAGCCTATTAAGTGGATTAGCGGATTAGAAATAAGTGTCTAGTGAATAAAAACTGCAATCATTTTTGAAATTCGGCTTCTCCTTACCACTCCACTAAACGGACACCTCTCATGGGCAAACAAAATATCGAGAACTGTATGTGTCTGTTTAACAGAGGTTTCAATGTATTTAACTCTTGGTTATAAATTTATACTACTTACTATATACCTACATTAAAATATACCTATGAAGTATCCAGTCATGATAGATTTAGTTATAATTTTATTTAACATTACTATCTACCTATATTAGAATATATCTACGAAGTAACCAGTTATTGGAAATACATTTTAATAAATGAATATAGTAATGTTGTACAAAATTACAACCAAATCTAAACATAGTGCAGTGTGCTGTAACTAATGCATACCAGGTTCACGCTATAGGCCTACATGCCTACAGACTAAAATGTGAAAAAAGTAACTTTCCGTATTTTCCACAAAAAAATGTTGATATTCGTGATATACACATTGAAACGAGTAATTTATAAAAAAATGACGAACGTCATTAAGGTTATGTTTTTGGTATTTATTTCTCGTGCCCACGTGTACGATCTTAGCAAACAAATTATACCAGGCGACACAGAAAGTCATCAGGAATACGAAAAAAATTATTACAAGCTTTGGTCACGCCCCAAAAACTAACAATTTTGGAAAATTGTAATTCCTCCGTACATGGTGCTAATAGTGCTGCAAATTGCCCATCCCCAATACAATGCACAAAAAATGAATACAAAATATGTCCTGAAGCTACATTGATAATTAGTATTTGTTAATGGCACGGAGGGTTAATTTTATATACCTATGAAGTATCCTGTCAGGATAGATTTGGTTGTAATTTTAAATGTTTAACCAAATATACATATGTAAGGTTAGAATAGAGATCACGTGACGTCACCTGACAGAAAGTATTACTCCGTGGAATTTAAGGTCTAATTAGGAAATGTTGTATAAAATTACAACCAAATTTATCCTGACTCGACACTTTGCAAGTATATTTTATAAAAGGTATATAGTAATGTATAAAATTACAATCAAATTTATCCTAACTGGAGACTTTATAGGTATATTTAAATATATGTATATGTAGTATGATGCGCTGTTGAAATAGACACATAGTACTCCTTACTACTCCGCAGTGGATGTTATTTATTTCCCTGAGCAAAGGTATTTGTTATTTTTTATGTATCTTTGATGACTTTCTGCATCACCCAGTATAATTTTTTTCACTAAAAATCATCCATGTGGGCATGGGAAATAAATACCATATTTTTACCTATATTTGTATGTAACATATGTTAAAAAAAATTCAGAATTATAGAGAAGCTAAACTTTTAACAAAAAACAAGTTCCCTATGTAAACTAACCTAATATCAAGCTGAACATGCTTTGTATACTTTGTAGCTATGTAATATTGTAACTACATATTGTAAAAAATAGAGCTCTGCTTTATTAAAAACCACTTGGTTTATAAAATGTCATGGGTATTAATTTTCTTTTCCCACGTAATCGATATTGCCAAAATAAATTATATTGGATAATGCAGAAAATCATCAGAAACACAAGAAAAAAATACTTTCGCTCACAACCCTGCGGTATAAAATCAAGTTTTTATTAATACGAAACACAGCACTATATCCCAATATAGCTACATTAGAGTATGGCTATAAAGTATTTCGTTAGTCCATATAAAAATATATTATTTGGTTTCTATCCAAAAGTAAAATCATACCTTGCCTATAACTCTGTATTCTTCTTCCGTGTTGCAATGTAAACATGTAGCCTATACCAAAATTCACTTTTTGTCACTTTGCTCTTTAATAAGTTACGTTGTGTTCTTAAAACTCATTTATTATTTTTTCACTACCAAATCCAACTCAAACAGATAATTTGTAGCTATATTTCAATATACCTTCATAACAAAAATTAAAGGTGTTGGAGTAATGGTAAACTATCATAAACCCTTTTCTGCCCATCTAAAACCTTGCCCTGGGCAGTATGATACATACTTTTCTTTCAAAATTTATAATTTTCAAGGTGTAGTTTAATAAATCAGTAAGTAGTGGTTTTTAATAGACGTTTTTGTTATATTTTCCATGTATCTAATAACTAACTGCATTGCTCGGTATAATTGTTTTTCCCCAATATTGATCAAATAGGGTGTAAAACTCCAGATCACATAATTTTCTGTAATATGTATAAAATCAATGGTTAAAATGCTGAAGCTCGGCCCCATACGATATTTTAGGAAATTGTTTAACACCACCAAATATGACGATATCCACAAGAAATTTTTTGTTATTGACTTCGGAAAGTTACTTTTTTTCAATTTAAAGTATGGTAAAAAATTCAGCGCGGATGTAGTTGTGAATGGGCGTGGAGTGATAAAAAATGTTTTGTGCGATACAAAATGTTCACAGTGCTGCGCATAAGGTTGTACGCATCGCGGTACGTCACGCAACCTTACGTTTGTAGATATTTGAGAAACAATGTATTGGCTTATTTTTTATACATATATTTAAGTATACTTATAAAGTCTCCAGTTAGGATAGATTTGGGAAATGGTTTAACACCACCAAATAGGACGATATCCACAAGAATTTTTTAAAAATTGATCTCGGAAAGTTACTTTTTTTTCAATTTAAAGTAACGTAAAATATTCAGCGCGGATGTAGAAGTTGTGAATAGGCGCGGAGTGATACAAATGCTTCGTGATGTTACAACTGCATTTCAATGTATAAAATTAAAACCAAATCTAACCTGACTTGACACTTTTTCAGTAAATTTTAATATAGGTATACAGTATTGTATAAATTTAAAACCAAATCTATCCTAACTGGAGACTTTATAAGTATATTTAAATATATGTATAAAAATTAGGCGAAGTTGTGAATATGCGCAGAGTTATACAAATGCTTCGTGATTTTACAACTGAATTTCAATGTATAAAATTAAAACCAAACCTAACCTGACTTGACACTTTTTCGATAAATTTTAATATAGGTATACAGTATTGTATAAATTTAAAACCAAATCTATCCTAACTGGAGAAGTTGTTTCTCAAATATCTACACACGTAAGGTTGCGTGACGTACCGTGGACAATGCGTACAACCTTATGCGCAGCACTGTGACGTAAGTATCACTCCGAGCCTATTCACAACTTCTACATCCGCGCTGACTTTATTACCCTACTTTAAATTGAAAAAAAGTAACTTTCCTACTTCAATTTTAAAAAAATTCTTGTGGGCATCGTCCAATTTGGTGGTTTTGAACAATTTCCCAAAATATCGTATAGTGCCGGAGTACTGCATTTCAACCGTTTTTGTTACATAAAGTTTAGATTGCTAAAACACGAAATACAGTTGTAACATCACGAAACATTTGTGTCACTCCGCGCCCATTCACAACTTCTACATCCGCACTGAATTTTTTACCCTACTTTAAATTGAAAAAAAAGTAACTTTCCGAGGTCAATAAAAAACAATTCTTGTGGATATCGGCCTATTTGGTGGTGTTAAACAATTTCCCAAAATATCGTATGGCACCGAGCTTCAGCATTTTTACCAAATCAATATTAAACACCTCCTGAGGCTATATTCATAATTATTTTTTTTGTTATTGCCACGAAAGGTTAATTTTATATACCTATGAAGTATAGAGTTAGGATATATTTGGTTGTAATTTTATACATTCAACCAAACAAATACATGTGAGGCAAGAATAGAAATTACTTGTCACCTGGCAAAAAGTGCTTCCTGAAAGCAGACATCTAATTAGGTAATGTATAAAATTATAACCAAATCTATCCTAACAGGACACTTTATAGGTATAGTATATTTAAATATATGTATACGTAGTAGGACACACCATTGATACTGCGCACTAAAATATCAATCCCTACAGAAATTTGCAAAAAATGAACCTTCCGGGGCAAAAAAAATTATGTATTTTGTGTTAGGGCTTAATAGGGAATTTTTATTATACACATATGGAGGAAATGGTGCAATTCTTCATAACAACGACAAAAATAAAGTGAATTGTGTCAAGAATTACAAAAAAAATCTAAAACTTTTATTTAAGATACCTTATAATTTATAAAAATGTAAACCTTGACCATCCAGAATTAATGTTTTGGAAATGAAGTATTAAGGCTCTACATTATATTCTAGAATAGGCACATAAGAGATTTGCCCATATAAATATGGACCAGGATTAGGTGAAGTATGCCTATTTAAAGATAAATACAGGTTTCTATTACAATAAACTGTCAATTTAAGGTTCTAATTAGTCTGACCATAACAGGTACTACATATTCATTTTAAAGTTATATGAAATACAACAAAGTAATTTTTTGCAATAAGAACAGTTTACTGTTTAAATATAAAATAATTATTTACAAATATGAACAATTATTTTGATTAATAATTGGCTGACAATTAATTGTACCGCCCACTTTAACCGTTTAAAATGAATGACGTTGCTGTGGCTATCCTAGCCTAAAATTAAAGGTTAATGTACAAGACTTAGTAGTGTTAATGAATGTTTCACTCAAAATGAAAAATAAAAATTGTACATACCATGATGTCCAAAAGCATAAACTTGTTGTTGCACTGATGGATGCTTCTGTTTTTGCATGCTCATGGCAACGTGTATAAAAGAAAGATTTGAGTCCTCATAAGACCAACCATAAGTTTGAATCGTTATTTATCCAGTATCGAAATAAGGTTTTATAACAAAAACACACTTGAAAAACACTTTACATATTAAACATTCGTATAAATATCATTTCCACAAGTAAATATATTATTTACATGTAGATGATTACTGATTTAAAATGCACACAAAAATTAAACCACCTTTACTTTAGATTCAAGGAGAAGGCTTCGGTCTTCGTTCATTTTCGTGAGCAATTTCATATTCCTTTCGGGGAATTTCGGCGGTAGTTTTAAATTACAAATAGGGGTAAGGAACTATTTCAAAATTTAAAAATCACACACAGCAACTAATGTCTACATATTAAAAGTGCTATTAAATAAATTTCAAATAGCATTATAATTAGAAGAACCCAACCAAATACATTTAATATATTAATATATTGACTACTTTCAATAATACGAACAGCAGTTACTACAGACGCCATGTTATTTACAGAAAAAATCATAACAAATCACTGCTAACTATATTTTATATACTTATGAGTAAATGTTGAATATAGTATTTTGCTATAACACCACATTATACAAAATAAATAAGTTTTTATATACCATAGCAAATATAGTTATTCTTATTATGAAAACTATTAAACTACTTACTATTAGGCTGCTATAAGTGCTAATTTTTAAATAAAACTATTGAACTGCTATTAGAACGACAGAAATTGACTGTTTATATTTTGTTTAAAAAATTCGCTTTTCCAAATTTTTATCAATATTCTCAGTAATTAAGTACCAATAATATTCATAGAACTGTTTCAATGCAAGCTACTTATTTCATATAATTATTAACTAAAAACACTTGTAAATATGTTACACTTGCTTATAATAGCACTTACTTGTATAATTGTTGAGGAAGACCGATTTGGAGGCATATTAACTGATCCCACTCCACCAACAACTGTCAAATTCATAGAGCCTTCAGAAAAAAATATTTCTGCCTCAGCCAAGCAAGCCTTTAAATGTATTATATGGGCCTTAAATAAATGAAATGTTTATATTATTATAGTTAAAAATTGGAGCATTTAATGCATGCAAAAATTTTAAATATGTACTTGTACATATCAAATGTTTATGATTTCAACAATATCATTTGATAAAATTATTATTATTTAGCTGGCAGGGTAGGTTTTATAAAATTACTTTGGTAACTAAGATCTTCAAATAAAATAAGTACTTACATACTTTACTCAGTAATTGAACTAAGTAATTAAACAATAACTGCCATACCTATAATGTAGGTACCTATGACATATTATAATATAATGTGAAACATGTAATATGTTTTACATTAACAAATACCAAAATTAATACTTTTCTGTAAAATAATAAAACTTGACTCACACCATTACAAAAAAATGTAATAAAAAATATATATGCCAATATAGAATGTAATATATAGGTAGCTAAAACTTTTTAAAATACTCATTATACCCAAAACCTGAAGTGCCAGATTTCACAATGTTTTAGTGATTCACAATGTTGACAGTGGTTGTTGGTGGAGTGGGAGAAGCTACAGACCAATAAAAAGGCTATATTTGCCTTACATTTCTTCGCCGTCTTGGACCCGTTAATATGCGTTTCGGGAGATGTGTCGCATTGTCAACTCAAACCGTCCTGTAAGGGCCGTCCTCAACTATCTTAAAAGTAAGTGCTACTATAGGCAAGTGTAACAAATTTACAAGTGTTTTTAGTTAAAAACTAGTAGCTGACTTGAAGATGGAATCAACAAATATACATATTAATTACAGATTGTATACTACCACACTCCTTAACCCTTACTTATTAAAGTTAAATCTACATTAAAGTTATCTACAAATATTGCCAGTTTTTACTCAGAAATTTTTGTGTAAATAATGTTGTCAACAATAGATCAGTTTCCTCACCAGGTTTCAATACGAAATCTTAAAGGAGATTATTATTGCTGTATCTTGGTCTGTACTATAGGTGCTAAAAAGACCATGAATATATTAGTTGAAACCTCTACAGGCAAGTTCTCAGAGCAACAGTTTCAAATTAACGGGGCATTAACACTCAGCCAGGAGCATTGAGAACTCATGGGAGCATTACAAACTTTCTTTTAGTTTCAAATTAACGATTTTGAATATTCATCGTTAATTATACTTACGTACTAGCCAATGCCCACCCTTGGCTGTTGAGCCATTTGATGACACACTGACCAGTATAGACGAACCAGTAGGTCATCATCATCTCCGGAATGGTTGAGCGCATTGCACTTCATCAGATGATCCGCATCCATCGTATCATGTCCACAGAGAGGGCATTCCGATGTTGGGAGCACACCGATGCAATGTAGATGGGCGGCCAGGTAGTCATGGCTGGTTTGCATTCTGAACTTGGCAACGCCTACAGCTCGTGGAAGTCTGTGGTCGATGGGTCCTGTGGTGACTAGGTTTTCCCATTTTCTTCCTGCTGATTGCTGTGTGAGGTGCAGTTTGCTGGCCCGGTCGGTAGTTGTATTGATGAGGACTTTCGTGCTTTGCAACAAAGGCATGCAAATGGGTTGTGCCATGGATGTGCCTTTTTTGGCCAGAAAGTCTGCCCTCTCATTTCCATAGATGCCAACATGGCTTGGGATCAATTGTATGCTATAAGCCAACACCCATTCGCCAGGTGTTCCAGGGCGTTTCTTGTTTCCATTGTTCTTTTGCAGTCTGTATCTGTATTGCGCGTAAGGTTTCGGATAGCCGCTTGTGAATCGACGAAGAAAACTGCCTGTGTAGGGGCTATTTTGTTTAGTTCGGCGGCTGCTCCTTGTACTGCTGCTATTTTTCCATCGTAGTTGGTCTGGGGAGTTCCCACTGCTAGGTATCCCTCAAAATTGCGACTGTAGTAGGCAGTTTCGGTTGCACCTGTTTCCGGTATTGAAGATCCATCTGTGTATATATGTAACCATACCATGTAACTGATTGTAATCATCTTGAATTCACTGATTAAACTGTAATTAAATGACACTTAACAAAGTGAAAACCTCTACTGGCGGCATCCCCGCTAGGTAAAAAAGTTTGTCGATATGAGGTTTATGAGTGTAGAGGGGGTGGGTTAAGTTGGTTGTGTGCTATGTAATGGAACAGGATGTTGTCTTCAAAATGTGTGTGATAATTTAATATGTTTTCTTTATCTGTTGTGTAGTGTTTGTATATGTCATATTTTTCACTTTGTTAGGCACAGTTAGTTTTTTACTTTGTTTTAACTTATGGAGAATGTTTAAATTGTGTATGTGTGTGTATGTGTGTGTTGCTTGTTTTTTAGAAAATATTTATCAAAAACAGCATCGAACAATTAGACACTAAGAAAGACAAACTTAACCACACCCTATACAAATTACACCAATCCCTCATAACAATACTACACCACACGGAACTAGAAGAAATAATTCAAAACACTAACGACTACACACACAAACAACTACAATTTATTAGAAACAAGCAAAATCTAAAGCTACCCAACCTCACAACACAAAACAATATCACTATCTATACCTACCACGAATTTCACCCTTGCACCATCAACACAACAAATATCAGTTTCAATACAAACGAATTAACATTACTAAACAAAGGCCTAAAATATAACCCACGCCCCAAAAAATACAACCACAAACTAATGTCGAACATTCTTTTGGACACTCAAACAGCAATTCAATATACAGATCCCACACACCATGAATATATTAGACAAGACATTAAACATAAAATGCCCAACATAAACAACCTAAACAATAAACCTATCATAAATAATGAACTTTCAACCCTTAAATCAATTATACAAAAACGCGACAAACACAACCTAAACTTCTTAAAAGCAGACTATGGTAATTCCATCGTAATAATGCACCAACAAGACATCGATAGGAAAGTAAACAATTTCATAACGGAAAATAAAATAACTGAAAGCATATCAGACCCCACACCTAAATTTCAAACAGAAATTAGAAATCTTCTAAATAAATTCACCGAAATCATGAAAACAGAACAAAAGAAATATTACAAACAAATAAAACCCCAAGCCCCCACATTAAATGCTTTACCTAAAATCCACAAAGAAAATACACCCATCCGTCCACTAATCAATCATACACAGGCACCATCACATAAGCTAGCCAAATACATAAATATATTTATCAGAGACAACATAAACTTCCACAATCACACATCCATACACAATAACATAGACCTTATTCACAAAACTAAAGACATCCACATACTACACAACTCCACTATTGCATCATTCGATATAAAAAAAACATCTGCACTAATGTACCCATTGAAAAAACACTCCAAATACTACAAAACATGCTCACAGCAAACAAAACTCCACATAAAATTACTCACAAAATTATAACACTCACCAAACTCATCACAACACAAAACTACTTCACATACAAACACAAATTCTACACACAGAAAGACGGCCTCCCTATGGGTTCCCCCATCTCAGGCATCCTAGCAGAAATATTCCTACATCACATTGAACAACAATACATTCTACAAAACAACAAACATACACAAAAAATAATTTATTTCCACAGATATGTAGATGACATCTTAATATTATACAACGGCAAGAAACGGCAAATCAAACAACTATACAATTACTTTAATAACATACACAAAAACCTCACATTTACCCTTGAATTAGAAGAAAACAATAAAATAAACGTTCTAGACCTTACCATCACCAAACACAATATCAAAATATACAGAAAACCAATTTCAACAGCCACAGATACTGTCATACATAATGCATATAATCACCCACACAACACAAACACTCTGCATTTAATCATATGTTACACCGCCTAATCAATATAACTATGGTACAGAAAGACTATGACGAAGAACTTAATACAATAAAATACATCGCTCGATAAAACGGCTACCAACATACACTCATAGACAACATACACATGAAAATTAAACATAAACAATATCACCAAATGGCCACGCTGACAAACCACACAAAAAACAACAAATACATATCCCTCACCTACCACAACAAAACACACAAAAAAAAACTTCCACATTCAAAAAACTTCATTACGAAATATCTTACAGAACAACAAACATTTTAAGATATCACATACAACCCTTTCAAAAATAAACAGACAAATACAATCTATCCGGTATTTACAAATTAACAAGTAACGAGTGACCCAGCTATTTAATCGGCCAAACCAGTAGATCATTCTACAACGGTTTGAAGAACAGATCACCCAAAGAAACCACACAAAATCAAAATCCAGCTACGCAATACACCTAAAACCACGCAACACACATACGGACATACATACTAATTTAAACATTCTTCATACATAAAACAAAGTAAAACATTAAAACAAAATAAAAAAACTAACAACTTTAGAAAAATATGAAATACACAAATAGTGCGCAACAGGTAAATAAAACATATTAAATGACTACACACATTTTGAAGTCAACACTCTGCACCATTACATAGCACACAACCAACTTAACCCACCTTCTCTTCACTCATAAATCTCACACCGACAACCTTTGAACCTAACGGGGACGCCGCCAGTAGAGGCTTCGCTTTGTAAAAGGAACAATTATTTCAAAACCCGTCAGCAAGTAAGCCCTTACATATTCACGTAGTTAAGTATCATTTAATTACAGCAAAGAAGATCATTAGAAAACAAGGGCATTCTAATGATAAGAAAGTTATCAATAAACTTATAGGACATCTAAAATATTTAGGTAGGTAATTGTGTATCGGCAACTGCGAAAATACTCTAGTTTATGGGGTTCTAGCTGCTTCAAGACAAAAAAGTGTACACCTAGGGCCAAGGGAAACATATTTATACATGTGTTGTACAAAAACAGACTTTCTGTGGATAATTTGTCAGGCAATAGTTAAATGCTATCATTTAGGAAAGGAGAGGAAATTGTTGACCATATCTACAAAATTTTCTAGTGATTTGACAAATAAAATAGAGGTAACTAAAACTTTAAATTTAGTAAATTTGTTAAAACTTACTTATAGTTATTTAAAAAGCACTCATGTAGGTCAATGTACATTGTATGGAAATATCATACGGAATTTACAGCATCATTATGTTCTGAACCCTAATCCAGTCAAGTCAAATTCCTATCCTTTTCAACATTTATCAGTCACAGAATTTTTCTTCCACATACTATAAACAATCTGGAAGATGTATGAAACAAAAGAAATACAAATTATTTTATGTAAGAAGCAAAATTATTTCAGGTGTATGCTAAACATTGTTAGCACAACATTTCCTTGAGACTTAGCTTTCCCTCAATTGTTTCATCTTATTAAGCTTTCCGAATTGTATATAGAATCTTTAGGTCTATTTATATTATCTTTTAAGTGTGAATATTTTAAAATAATTTTGAATAATTAATTACTTAGGATACAATATTTACATTAAAAGTTATGTTTGAAACTTGCAGTTTTTGTGCTGCGCGAAACACGTCTGCTGAATAAATCAGTAAGTAGTGGGTTTTTTTGCCAAGATAATACAAACAAGTGTAATTTCTATAAAAACCTCAAGATGTACAACTCCAGATACACAGAATAATCAACATACCCATGAGTAATGAAGACAAAATAAACGAACTAAACACAATAAAACACATAGCCCATAGAAACGGATACAAATACACCTTGATAGACAACATAATGCGCAAAAAACAACACACATAACAACAAAAAACAATAACACTCAAACACAAAATATATAACACTTACATATCACAACAAAATATCACAAAAAATAGCTTCCACGTTCCGTAAACTTAAACACAAAGTAGCATTCACAACAGTTAACACAAAAAACACCTACACAGTTCAAAAACACACCAGGATAAACAGGACAGGGCAAGTGTATACAAAATTACATGCAACAACTGTCCCAGCTTTTACATAGGGCAAACAGGGAGAACATTTACCACAAGATCGAGGAACACGTAAAACAGATAAGAGAGACACAACCCACATCAAATTTTGCCATACACATACAAAACACACTACACTCACAGACTGACATAGACACCAATCTAAAAATCCTACATTACATCAATAAAAGCAAAAAAAACTTAACACAGTAGAAAACTATGAGATATATAAACACCATAAATACTACCCACAACACATTCTAAATGACAAAACACACTCCCAATCAAACACTATATTTGAGCACATAATTAACAACAACTCTATGAACAATAACACACCACAGAACAAAAATACAACACAGACTCACACAAACACAACACAACTAAACAACAGTCTTGTCAGTAATTCACAGCATTGAAAAAGCACTGACCTAGCACAAAATGCATCTGCTGAATAAATCAGTAAGTAAAGGTTTTTTTGGCAAGATAATACAAACGAGTGTAATATTATGTTTGGTTTGATGATTTTTTTAAAAGCTAAACTAAGTTTTACAGTGTTATTTGGATAATCCTTGAGTGAAGCAAAACCATTGTTGCTGGTAGCCTATTAATACAATATGGTAAATGTTAATAATTATGTATTTAATTAACAAACACCAATTCTCTTATAAATATTAAATTTAATTTTATAGTAACCTACTTTATTGTGTATTTAGCTTACACACAAACTTTAGCTTGACTATAAATATAATGTTTAATTTATTAACTTTTATGTAATATATATAGCCTACTTGTTTACTTACTATAATTAAGGCGGGTTCCCACAATGCCAATCGAAGAGACAATTGTCAAGGACAGTTGTCTATGGCCAGTTGCGTGAATGTCTGAGGCCAGTCCAATTAAGTGAGAACTTTCTTACATGGTAAAATTATTGCCATGGCAGTTGGTGATGAAAAATGGCGGAGTGCTTATAATCTGTTGTATCTCATGATAAATTGAAAGTAATGAGTGAGGATCTTTGTTGGGAATTTATCTCTGAGGCGTGTGACGTTCTTGAGGAAGAGTTAAATAGGAAGAAGGAGTGGACAAGGATATGGCTTTTGAAAACAGAGTCACAGAGTGTCATCACAACTGATAAAAGAATTACGAGTGGAGGATCCGTTGGGATATAAAGCATGTTTAAGGATGAGTCCGGAGAGTTTTGACGATGTACTGCAGCTTATTGAAAGTAAAATATCTAAACAAGACACAATAATGAGAAAAGCACTGCCTCCTAAGTTAAAATTAAAAGTAACACTATCATTTCTTGCTACAGGAAATAGTTACAGAAGTCTGCAGTTCTTCCGAGTTTCAAAACCTGCAATAGCTGACTTTATTCCTGAGGTGTGTGAAGTCCTGTATGACAGCCTTTAGGAATGTATAAAGATAAGATAAAATAATGTAATCGCTATCAGTAAACTAATTGGTGTTTATTAAAAAACAAATTAAATGAAACATACAATGAAATTAAAGTTAATGTAATAAATAGTAGAATCAATACAGTCCAACTGAAAAATAATGGAGCACTGCCTATATTTAATTATTTATAGATATATAAATGAAACGTTTTAACACAGTATATTAATTAAACGTTCACCAACACTAAACTGTAACTTTAAAGTATACTAGCTGTCCTGTTTGCAACCAAGAGTAGAAAAAGTACATTGTCCAGGTGTTAGTGTGGGCGCTACAGTCATGCCAGTAGATATTTCTTCTTCTTCTTTTCCTGGAGTTATCAAGTATACGTCACTGAAGCCAGTTGACGCATGAGATACGTTAGCAGTAGACATAGTAGACAAATCTTGTTGGGTAGATGTACCATAATGGTTATTAAAACGACAATTTGTCAAGACATTGTTTATCTCCATTTTGGGCAGTTATTGCCTGAACAGGACTTAACAAGTCAATTGTGCTACCACATTCTGGCCATAAATATCCCACTAATTTTCAGTGTTACCTATGCATGTAACTGAATCACTTAAAATTTTCAATTCGCGAGCAGTAGAAGTGATCTGTTGTATTTTAGACCGTGGTTTGAATTTCTTCTTTTCCTGGTCGTCTGCAGATGTTTGATGCTGAGACCTGGCAGGTGACAAACATTTTTTCTGAGTCGAGTTGTGTGGGTCACCCACCTGATCATCCTATTCTGGATTACCCTCCTCAGCCGTCAGGTCTGTAGGATTGTCATCAGGCGTGTTTATGGATGTATTGCAGTCATCATTCATCTGGAACTAATAGAATATTGCTAATAACAATTCACAAAAGAAAAAAAAAAACCTATATTTGTCAATCAAAGTTTTTAAACTTAATATCTGAAAAAGCATAAATATCAATTACAAAAAAGATACACAAATTTGTGGTGTTTTGTCTTATACGAGATGGTGTATACATTTCTGAGATCAGGTCGGAGCATCAGCAAAACCAAGCATGAAACACCCTAAAAATTTGCACTTGTTTCTCTTTATAATATCTTATTTTTACATATTCATGAGCCTAAATCTCAATTATTGATGTTACTTTTATTTCAGTTTAACTGGCATTAACTAATTCATTTATAAGTAAATTGAATAATCTTAATTAATCCTAATGTAATTTTTTAACAGGTTCCTCAGTGTTGAAGAGTGTAAAAACATTGAGCAGGGATTTTGAGATCGGTGGAGCTTTCCTGGTGCTACGGAGCGAGGATTGGTTGATGATGATTACCGTTTTGTTTTTGTTGATGTCGGAAGCAACGGTTCTATGTTGAATGACACAGTTTTTCACAATTCTTCTCTATTCCAGGCACTTGAAAGTGGATTGTTGCCTACAGGTGGAGTTGTTGTTGAAGGTGATGCACTAAAAGAATACCTTATGAAACCGTATGCAGAAGAGTTGCTGGATTTTAAAAAAAAAGTATTTAATTACACAGGCTGTCAAGAGTGAGACGCATAGTCGAAAATGCATTAGGAATTTTAGTGAGTAGGTTTAGAATATTTGAGAACCCATTCCCCTTATACCTGAGAAAATCAACAAGGTAATTTGTGCTGCTTGTGCAAAAATTCATAAATTTCTACAGAGAAAACTGGCCTCAACTTACATGCCTAGGGATGCAGTTGATGCCGAGGATTTTGACTTATGCCGTATAATTGAAGATGGCTGGAGGCAAGAAACAAACGGGTTGCAAAGTACATCACAAGTAGGACCAATCAACAAAGCAAATTACCAAAGATAAATGGGTTGCTTTCAAAAGTTATTTTGCCAAAATAAAATGATACACTAGTAACACAGCAAACACAAAGTTGAGTTTTTAAAGTAGGATCAGATCGAAAGAAATCATTTTCAGTTAAATGTCTTTTGTTTTAGTAATAAAACTTTCCATTCGTTAATTTACCCGCCCACTGTAGATAAGGCTGCAATTATTATTTATTTTTTAAATACAGTCGAACCTCTGTATAACAAAGTCGATTATCCAGAGAAAAAATTCGTCGTAGAGAGGTATTCGTTATTGAGAGGTTGTGTTGTCAAGAATGCTCCCACCCCATCTTACTGCATTACGCATACTGCACTACGTGCGGTAAGAAAAGGGATACAGTATAATATCGCAAGCGTAGTTAGTGTAATAGGCCAATGTTAATATAGGATAATATTTTATAATGTCTCAATTTATTTGAAATTCAAGTTGTTAAAAATGTTTTATTGCTGTTTTCAGAATGTTTCTTCATTGTATTAGATATCCACATTCAATATTGTCCATAAGGTCTACTCTGTATAGGCTATTATGATAAGTTATCTAATGCTTGTGAAAACTTACTAGTAAATATGTACACTCACCAATTCATTTTCAGTAAGCATGACTTGAACGAAGTGGAATTTAATCGAAGCAAACTGTAATTTAGTAACTGTATTATTTATTAACCGTATTACATTTATTAACTGCCTATACTGATTTTATTTGATTACACATAATCTTACAGTATTTTATTTTTATATACGCAATTCAATTTCAAACAACACAAACCGTTATATACACTACACAGACCGTATCCGGAGAAAAAAATACTGTATTAAATTAAACATAAAATACGATGTACAGTAATACTGTACTGTAAATACAGTAACTTCGTATAGGTACTTTTTAAATCGTTTCTAGTTTTCAAAGTTTTACTTGAAAAAGATAGTAATTTTTTGTTGCACTTTGCATTTGAATAAAGCATCAAGTTCAATGAATGTTTCACATTTATTCACACAATAAAAATGTTGTCTGGTACATCATCTTTCCGACCATTCTTGGTTTCACCAACCATTCTTGGTTTTGTTGACCTTCCTGCTGAAAATAAACAATTTCCTGGAAATGCCATTGTGAGCTGCCTATACAACACTACATTCCTTCGGTTGAAATGATGAAAAAACTTCGTTATTGAGAGGTCCGAAATTTTACATAGAGGTAAATAAGCAGTATAACTTCTAAAATGTCACGGGACGGGGTAAAAATTCGTTATATAGAGGATTTCGTTATCTGGAGGTTTGTTAGATAGAGGTTTGACTGTATATATTATTGTGTGAGAATAATAAGTTAGTATACATATATGTTTTTACATTACCAGTGGGTTGTAAAATTATATCAAGTATATAATAAATAATATTAATACATACATACAGTTATTTTTATTGTATGTACTTACTGAAGTATATGTACTTACTTACATCCTTTCACTATAATCTCCTTCATCAAGTTAAAACATTTCAGGGTTGGCACATACACATCAGTTGATCCACATCCAGGTTTGACACTTTTCTGTTGTTTTGAGAACTCAATGTTAAATGTACCACGGAACGAATTTATATTTGATTTTACCTCTGCTACCTCGAACCTTCAATGTTTAAATATTCGGCCATTGTAGCAAGTACTGTCTAGCAAGCATTTCTGTTCTTATATAATTCATCTCTTTGATCATACACGCACCTACGCTCCTCGAATTTCAAATTTAAACCATCACTCCATTTAGGAGCAATAGTTTCCCAGTAAACAATAAAAAACATTAAAATATACTATTAAAAACCCAAAAATAGCCGTCTCGACTGACTAATGCAAACTGGCTCAAAACAAGAAATCTACTGCTAATGTTCACATAGTGCCAATTGATAACCCAATTATCCTCCAATCATTTGTCCTCTGTCTACTCCTGATAGAATTTCAGGACATCTGGTAGGACATTTGGCACACCAGTTGGCCAGAAGTGTTTACACGTAGCCAATAATTTTATGCCAGTAAGCTGTTTTTATTAAGTGTTTTGAATTTTCTAATTAAAAAAATATTTGTGTAAATGTTTTGTTGCTGAATTGCCTATTCTTGAACTTTTGCAGCTTATGGATGTTAGTCAATGGCGAGGCATGTGGCCAGACTACAGATCTACTGATAACTAACTAAATTGAAAATTATATATCTTTTTATGAAAATGAAACATATAAACTCATAAGAGACACAAAACCATTTGTAATTGGTCGAAAAAAGGCGGTAAGTAAGTTTAAGGCTTTTATTGATGCCAAACTCTATCCTAAAAATTTACTGCCTCAGGTTCAGAAAATTTATCCCTACTCTTTTGACCTACAATGCAGGATAAGAGAATTCTTACATACTAGGATAATTAGAGGTGGAGAAAACTTTAATAAATTATAAGGAAATTTTAGAACAAATAACTATTTATTAATTCACATTTTTTTTGACTACTTTTATTTATACACGGAAACTTTATAAATGCACCCAATCACTCTAATTAGCTCTAATAATAACTAATGAGTTTGCTAATAGTTTATTTATAATTATTATGCACTAAAAAAACTGTCATTAACACGTTGGCTGCGGCGGGAGCTTATTGGCTTCCGAATGACGGCTTCTCGGGTGCGGCGGAAGCCTAGAGGCTTCTCTTGTCAATATTCGTTAAATGTCGGGTTTACAACTGCAGTTATTGCTTTAGTTTCCTGTTTCTTTCACAGCGTGGTGGGTGTGTACGTGTGTTTCTTGTGTAGCAATAGTTTCCCATTTCGCTTACCAAAGGACGGTATATTATTCATTTGTTTTTGTAAATAAATAGTGTTAGTTTTAGTGTTTTATCTCTGTAAAATAATGGCTGGTACATCTAGGGACATGGTTTTGAATGTAAATAGTGCTTTGAACGATGTTGGTGACTACTCCGAGACTAGTTCCGGTGATGAGTCCAGTGACATTGATGCCGCTGATCTAGATGGTGAACCTATATCTACAGACAATGAAAGTGAGTCAGATGATGATGATTCAGACAATTACAACCCTACTTGGTGTCATTATAACACTATTGGTATGAGAGACATACCATTTACTCGACAGAATATATATATATATATATATATATATATATATATATATATATATATATATATATTTATATATATATAACAATAAATAGGCAAAAGTGTAATTTTTTTACAATGGTATCTTCTAGCGGTACTGTGAAAGGCTATCGGCTTCCGATAACTGTGACGTCATAATATTAGCTGAAAAACATTCAAAATGTTTTTTTTTCTTCTGATAAATTATTTGTTTCATTATTATTTACGATATATGACAATAAATAGTCATAAGTAAAATTTTTCTTACAATTTGACCTTTGGCTTCCAAAAATTATGACTTCATATTATCACCTGAAAAGCATTGGAATTATTTTTTTTTCTAAAAACTGTCTTTTTTCATTAAATTAAATAAAAAAATTGTAAACAAAAATTTCAGGACCTGTACAAGGTATGCCCAAGTTCCGCCGCAGCGAACGTGTTAAAGCTTCACTCTTTACTACACTATAATAATAGACTTTACCAGAAAGATGTGATTATTGTTAGACTTTACCAGAAAGATGTGACTCTGTGACCCTCTAAGTGGTGAAAGAATGTTTAAAATTGTCATGTGCCATACGTTACAAAGGGGCTGCACCCGCCCATTACAATATGACTCTTTTGGATAAAAATATTCATGGTGGAAATG
Organism: Prosapia bicincta; assembly: GCA_036971475.1. NCBI lineage: Eukaryota > Metazoa > Arthropoda > Insecta > Hemiptera > Cercopidae > Prosapia > Prosapia bicincta. The sequence continues at coordinate 148,329,444 of JBAIZL010000002.1, forward strand.
TTCAACTTTTCCATAGGTGATAATCAGATGAATCAGGTGATAATACTCAGATTTCTATGCAAATAAACAAACATTAGTAAATAAGTATTCTTTAAAAATTAATTTTTCAGTTACTGCCTAAACAGCTGTGCCTTAGTTGACATAATAGAATTTAATTCCATTGTTATTTTTACAGATGAAAGATAATGAATTGCTTTGAATGTAAATGAATTGCTTGCAAACATTGATTAAAACAACACCGCCCTTGGAAAGATGAATCTAGAAATATAATATGTTTACTTAATTTGTTGTTATCACAGGTAAAAGGGTTGAGGTTTGCTACAAAGCCTTTTTGGCTATAACAGACAAACTAGTGAAAACGGCTAGAAAACTATTTCTGGAGGGCAAAGCTCCAGATGATAAATTGGAAAGTCCCAAAGTGCAAACACTCTTCCACGTGAAACGAGAGATCTCTTAAGCATCACATCAAAAGTTTCCCTACCAAAATCTGTCGGTACTCATCCAGAAAAACCAAACAGTACTTAGATGCTAGACTATCTGTTGCTTCAATCTACCGCCTATTTAAAGAAAAAATATCCAGACTTGAAGTGCATCTACAATTTCTTAAATGAGTTTTTTAATAGCAATTAAAGCCTAACATTTGTCAGACCACAAATTGATACTTGGTCAACATGTAAAGAGCTTCAATTGAAACTGGAAAGCCCGCATTTATGTGAAAATGTAAAAACAGCAACCGGCGCAGAGCTTATACTCCATAAGAAAAAAGGAAAAAAAGTTTTACAATGCTTTGAAACATGAAGCTGAAATGTGGCCATCCTGCAAATTCCAATACAAGAAACCTTTTAGATCAAGCAATTGATCCTTAAGTGTCTTGTACTTGTGATATAAAACAAAACACAGCGATGATTTTTCTCTATCATGAGGGCACTGCCAATAAAGTACCTAACAAAGTCTTGCTCATACCCAAACTACTAATTTTAAAAAAGCTCAACAGTATTTACTCATAAAAGAGGACTCTTTCCTTCTTTGCAATAGGAGTTTTGCAACTATAAAAAGAGACTAATTTTACACTACTTAACTAAGTGAATACGTAATTGCTTACTTGCTGACGCGTTTCAAAACGATCGTTTCTTTTTCGAAGCTAACCTTCTACTCAGAAACCAGTAGAAGGTTAGCTTCGAAAAAGAAACGATCGTTTTGAAACGCGTCAGCAAGTAAGCAATTACGTATTCACTTAGTTAAGTAGTGTAAAATTAGTTTAATCAGTGAATTCAAGATGATTACATCAAGAAACTTCTATAAAAAAAGAGCTAAAAATACACGATAACTTGTACGATATAGCAACGGTAATAAACCAAATTGTACCAAGTAGTAAACCGAGGAAACTTATTATCAAGGAGGTAGATGCCTCAGAAATCTTTGCATTCAAGAACTGATGGCAAACTTACTACAAGAAAACCGTGGTTTCTGAGGAAATTCGTACCCGACATGTTCCGAAAACAGCAAAAATTAATTAGCTTTTATTGGAATCAGCTTTTTGACTCACATCATATACAGCAAAGCTCTACCTGGTACTGTTATCTCTAGTACTACAGTAAACAGCATTGGTAAACACACGTTCTGACTTGCGCATATCTCTCAAGAACATCACAGCAACAACACCAAGGCTTTCCTACCCTGATGGAAAAGTGCCAATTAAAAAAGCAAAGCTCGCTGATATGGTTAAGCTCCTGCCTTATATTCCTAATGAGTATAGAGAACTTTATCAAGAAATAGTGAACTGGCTGACTACAGAAGAGGAAATTGATATCAATATCCAGGATAACTGATTTTGTTCATTTTAAGTTTACAACAAACTTTTGAGTACAAAGTTTGCAAAGTTATCTATAATTTTACCTGCATTATTTAACTGTTATTAATTTTATTTATATCCAGTATCCAAAATTATATTGAGTATGAAATTAACAAGTTTTGACAATAAAAAAACATAAACTTAAAGGGTGAATAACTGTATGAAGCAACTGTGGTGTAATGTTTATTTTAAAAAAAATAAAACCTCTAAACCACAAATAACATTTATTTAAACCTTATGTACATTTCGATTGCCCAGAAGGTATTTAATTTAAATACCTCTGAAGATGATTGCTGGGCAATCGAAATGTACATAAGGTTTAAATAAATGTTATTTGTGGTTTAGAGGTTTTATTTATTTAAAAATTAAAGGGTGAAAATACAATTTTGTGAAAAGGGTTTCAGTCTGGGAAAAAAAATTATTTGCACATAGAGGTATATGTACTTTTTTCATCACATGATAAGTGCCTAATATCTATAAAATCTAACATATTTTTTGAGAGTCTGTATCATATGAGAAGTTTATTTTGGTTTTCAAATTGTTTTTATGACTTGAGCCCTTTCTGATAGATTCAGATGTATTGTGTTAATTTCATAAAGTCACAAAAAGGAATAGATCTAAATAGTTACAAGTTTACAACAGAAAACTTGCAAGAATTTTGTTTAGGGCTTTTACTTAAGTTACTACAAATATTTTATGAATGGAAAAACCTTATAATTTCCATTACTATGCTATATAAATAGCTATACAAAATATTGTTCTAAGTACAGTCTATAAACTAACTTATTTATGAGCTTTAACAAGTTTATAAAGAAATTTGGAGGCATTCTAGACAGGTCATACACTCTTTAATAGATTTAATTAAAATACAGAGAATGTTATATTTGTTGATTTCATCTTCAAGTGAGCAACTAGTTTTTAACTAAAAACACTTGTAAATTGTTACACTTGCCTATAGAAGCACTTTTAATTGTTGAGGACGACCGTTTCGGGAGATTGTCAACTATAAAGTAAGTGCCACTATAGGAAGGTGTAATAATTTTCAAGTGTTTTTAGAGAATTTTAGCTATAGCAATTTAAGTGGTAATTATCTTATTCAATTGTACTAAAATCTTATCCCCATTGGAATGATTCTTCATAAGATAAATTCTTCATATTTAACAAAGAATATTTATTTGATTAAATTATAAATGTCTTAACATTTCATTTTGTAAACATAGGCAATTACCTAATCAATATTATAAAAATTAAAGTAATTAATTAGCCCATCAAATTAATTACTTCATCAAGAAAAGCACTTTACTGCCATTTACTGTTTTCAACTAATTAGCTTTCAAATTAATTAAAAACTTACATTACCTTTTCAGCTCTGTTTGACAGGTTTTATTTTGATTAGTTTGTTGATTTAAAAGATCTAAAATGCATATGAAAATTTCGTAGCTCTCATTTTGTTATTAACTTTTCAAAGTTAAAGTACTGGTAGGTGATTTCTGGATTAAAAGAGTACATAAGAAGTTATGAAGGGTATATATAAATATTTATTTATAAGTAATAAAAAAGAACAATTTTATAAAGTGATACGCCCTACAGTGATACTATTAAAGCTCTGGGGATTTTTTCCATTTTCAAACACATTTCAAGGAAACGGTGAAAAATTAATATTTAAAATATGTAATATTCAAATAATAATAAATATGTTATTTTATGGAACTGTTATAGTGGTTTACATTTACCACGCTTCAATCCGATTTGATACATACACAAGAATAGTGAGTGGATGTTTAATGTTTCTCCTTATCATCATTAATCATTTTACTGATCGATATCTGGTAGAAACTATTAAAAACATTGAAGAATATGACTTATTATTCAATAAATCTAAAAATGGAAAAGTATTGTTACGTTACCGTTATCGTGGAATAATTTGGTTTGTTTTAAATTTTTCAATGAATTTTCTCAGATTTGATGTTATTATTCTTTTTATTAATATTAAAAACTCAAATATTCAAGATTTTGTTAGTCAAATTTATGTCATAATTACAGAAGGACCTTGGCATATTCTGTTTGGAGGGATTTTCATCCAACTTTGCTATGAAATTGCTTTAAGATTTTTGGAACTGCGTAAATCATTAGAAAAAGTTTTAAAGTCAAATATCAATGAGAAAAATGAAATAATTGTTGAAGAAATACGAATCCTTCATGGAAAACTGTCAAATATTACACAAACGTTTAACTCTGGTTTTGGATTAAGGCTGGCTTTGTATTTACTGAAGCTCATAATGTTATTTTTATCAAAGGTGTATATTTTTGTTTTCAATGATGTGCCGCTCACTTGGATTACTTTCTTTTCAGAGCTTTTTGAATTTTTTGTTGCTTTTATCATCAGTTATTGTTCAGAGCTAATGCTATTACAAGTAAGTACATACAGATTCCAGTAATTAGTACACACAAATTAACAACGACAATACTTCTGTCCTTGTTATGTGTCATGTTTTTTAATCCTTTTTCTATAAACCTTATAAAATATTGTTCTTCCCATTTAACTATAATTTTCCTGTTGATTGTATTAGAAACAAGATGGAATTACTCTTAACTTCCACTCTTGCTGTATCTGTCTATCACAACCTCTGATATGGCCCATATTTCTCAAATGAAGTGAAAATAGTGAAATTTTTTACACTTTTAAAGATGCAAAGAATTTTTTAAAAAGGACACTTTTCATACCACACAAAATTAAGTATTGCATTAGTTGTCTTCTGTGCTGAAAATGGGACACATCTACCAAAACAAGTCGTAGTCATGAGTGTAAACACTAACTTTAAAAATATTTTATATTTTTACATTCAAGAAGGTTATATTACATAGCACACAACCAACTTAACCCACCCCTTTTACACTCATAAATCTCACACTGACAACCTTTGTACCTAGCGGGGATGCCGGCAGTAAAAATTTTACTTCGTAAAAGGAACGATTGTTTCGAAACGCGTCAGCAAGAAGCCCTTACGTATTCACTTAGTTAAGTATTATTTAATTATACTAAAATATAATAATAATTTGTTACTGTAATTATGCAATCAATTAGAATTAATGATGTAGATTGGATAAATATTGACTACTAGACATTATACACAGAACTCGTTAAAAACTGTCTAATGTTAAAAATGTAAGGAAAGTACTTGTAACAAAATAATTGAAGAACAGAACGATCGTAGTCCCCCGCAACAAAAGTTTCAGTATTGCATTTTTTAAGTTTGAAGTAATCCCTCCGGTAATAGGATGTTTCAGTGTATGATTTGATATTAATAAGGCTCATATCCTTATCTCCCTCCATATAAGAATGACCTCTTATAGGGAAAACTACTTTAACACTTTCAAACCGTTTCAATGTACTAAACATGTAGTGTAGGAAACGCATTACTGTAAACTTCTTATTTTGGTATGAGTCACAAAAGATAACTAGATGTTTCACTGTTGGGCTCAAAATATGCTCAAAGTAGTGTTTGAGCATAGAGCAAACATTATCAGCCCCCTTTTTTGCAACACTCTCATCATAAGTGTAAAATATTGAAGTTGAGTCTGACAATACATGAATGTTAAAAGAAATGAAATTCAATTGGCGTCGATAGTACACGCCTGAAGTAATATTAGGAGTAGGCAAATTTTTCTGATAATCGACAGCAATTGCCTCAATCTCTTAATTTTTGTTGGATTGTTTAAGAGTTTCTTTTGATTGAATAAAACTTTTCACTTCTAGCCAAATGTATTTTTTTCTCTGCCTTCTTTTTATCTAGTTCTACCGCTAATGAAGTTTTAATTTCTTCGTCAGAAGCCTTAGTAATTTTATCTTCTAACACCAAAATCTCTGATTTCATTATGTCACAACCACTACATGTATCTTTCCGAGGATAACCACATGAAATATTAAAGTTACCATAAAAAATATCACAGAAAGTTGTCAAACCGACAGTGTGCTCTTTGTTAGATTCGTTATACATTCTGTATAATTTTGCTTTATCTAACTCCTCAGTCAAATAACCCTTGCAGAATCTTTTAAGGAATAGTGGAATTTCCTCCCCTTAAGAGATTTAATAAAGTTAAATACTTTTGTTTTAGTGAGTCACGTGGAGTGGAGGGGAGAGAATTGGACCTTGATCACTCTTGCCCACCTGCGTTTGGACTCAGATCGTTTTTTGCCCGTCAGCTCCAATCTTTTCCCTGTTACAATTCAGTTACTATGATCTTAGTTGCCAAAACGATGTTACAGGGAAATACTGTCTCCAATAATCTACATGTTCCCACGGTAACCTGTGTTTGGCTTAAAAATGGACTTTGATTGTTCTTCGCCGTGGCCCTTCAATTTTATGTAAAACATGAATGTGATAAATGAGGGCTGAATAAACTAGGTTTTGTTGTAGTGTAAATGTTAAATCAAATTTTCCCACTCCAACCTAGGATTGATTTATTCATGATGATTTTAAACTCTTACTTCTGATTTTTTGAAATGTTAAATAGTTAATTTCAGTTGGGACATTTTTGAAAAATTTCAAGGTGTTGAAAATTGTTTACATTTTGTCATGAGTGGTTTTTAAGGGTTGAAAAATTGCAATTATTCGCAAAGTATATTCTCCAAAACTTTAGAGTTTATACAGTACTATGGGTAAACTTATATGACATAACGCGAAGTTTAATAATTTGCCAAATTCAATGTTACTGTTAATAAACATACAAGATTTTTGTTTAACCAAGCTTAGCTTAACTAGGCACTTTGTAGGTACGTTATTAATAAAATAGATGTATTTTATTGTAGTGTAGACATTGGTGATCAGTTTTATAAAAAACATTTACTATACATGTGTGTGTATGTGTGTGTTACTACATTGAGGTTTCAATTTTTATCACTATTATGGTTTGTGGTACTTTAAATCACTTTTTTTGGTTAGAATATATTTTTGAGTAAGATATAAAACAACAAAAATCAAACTACGTACAGAAAACCCTGTCTTATCCGAAATAATGGGGGTGGTACCGTTTCGGATAAACAATGTTGAGTATTATAAAGTATATTTCTTCAAGTGAAACAGTTAAAACTGTTTTACTGTAAATATTACAGTAGTTGTATTTTCTACAATAAATTATAGAAAAATAGGATTGCTTTCATTGTCAACCTTTCATTTAAAAAGCTTCTAACTTTGGGAGCTAACTGTTTATGAAACCATTCTGAAAAAAGCTCCACTGTCATCTATGTGGTTTTTTGAGCTTTGTAAAGCTTCTAACTTTGGGAGCTAACTGTTTATGAAACCATTCTGAAAAAAGCTCCACTGTCATCTATGTGGTTTTTTGAGCTTTGTAATAGACTGTGGATGGTATTTGGGGAAATGTTTTTTAGAGCTCTTGGTTTTTCGACTTTTCCAATGCACATAGGTAGCCTGCATGTGCCTGCAGCGTTCACTACCATTGACAATGTTATTCTTTTCTTTTTCTATTTTATGACCAGGCGCTAAACGCTCCTTTTCCAAGTATTCTTTTGGTAACATTTAAAAATTTAATCCTGTCTCATCCATATTAAGTACATGATCCTTAGTGTTTTTGTCGATCATCACTACAATTTCAGTTTTAAAAATATCAACAGCATTATTGTACACAGAGATTTTTCCAATCATTAACTAAGTTGAAGAATACTGTAATGGTCCTTGAACCGATCCAACCACCTGTTGCTAGCAACAAAATCCTTTCTATCTTTGCCTAAAATATCGGCAAGAAGTTCGGTCTTTTCTTAAAGAGCTGGTTTGGTCAATGGTACACCTTTATCAAAGGGGCTGTTGAGTTAACCAAAGAAACAGTGCTTCATTATCTTGTTCTGCACTTTTGATTGTTATCTTGTTCAAAATTTTGATTGAATGCTCTATTAGTTTGTCCTTACTCTTAATTGAATCACAGTGGATATCGCCAACATTAAAATCTGCAACAACGCCTTTTTTTATAAATCCTACTCTCAACGTATCTTACTGCTTCAAGCTTGTCTTTTATTTCCATATGTAACGTTTTCTTTTAGAAGACATGGCACAAAAACGAAGTTTTGTACAGTAATACTACAGTCCTTACAAGCAATCTGAACTTATGTTGACAGTAGCTAATGTCTTAACTGACATTATGTTCTTTATTACACTACTGTACACCCTATGAATAGTAACTGGAGTAAATGATTAATAGACAATACAACAACAATTTCCCCCTCTGCGGACAGACCGACTTGGCCGGCAGGATCATCTGGCGTATTTACGGAAATTTTCCATACTCAGCCATGCGTTTCAGTTAAGCGAGGTTTTACTGTAGTCTTTGTCAGTATTATCATATTTTATATATGATAATAAAATTTGTATAATTGTGAGTCGTAGCATATTTATTCTTTTATTTATAATTTTATTTGTTGGCGATTCATCGTATTTGCTGAATCAATAAAAGGTTACTTGGCCTTCTTTTTATGTTTTTATAATTAATTGTTCTCTTATACATTTCTAATGCAATGCCAGAAATTACACTTTACGAATATAAAACTTGAGAGATTGTTATAAAAGATATGAGATAAAATAACCGATAAATAATGGTGTTATAGGGAAGATTTTGCTGGTATTATTGGTCTCCATCTTGAAATCGAACATTATTTTACACTTTAATAGAGTGAAAAATATTATTGGAAACACAACTAGATGTAAAATTAACTCAACATTCAATTACATTATAATTCATACAAACTTTTTATGATCATTAACCCCAAAACTTTCTAAATATAATCAAATTTAGTTTTCATATCACTACTATATAATTAATTCAACAAGAGTTCAATTTTGGTCCAAATTTAATAATGGAGCAGATCTCTGAATCTAACAATAGATATTTAATGTTTACACTTTCTACCAACAATGTATATTTACAACTTCACTTTAAAAATGTTCCCAACTAATCAGAGTATAATCATAAAAGTAAATGTACTGTTTAATTTAAAACCTACAAGGACTTACTTCTTCAAAGAAAAACTGATAATAAGCCAATTTAATTAAGACATTGTAACTTTAGGGCATTGTGATAAGCAGATTAGATTCAGTAATATTCTTGAATTTTGTAGTTCAATACGTTCGGTGAATATTAATTAATCACTTAAACAATAGTTTATGACTATCCGAACTTTAAAATTTGTAAATTTGTTAAAACTTACTGAGACAAAACGTTTTCGATCGCTATGTGGCGATCTTCAACAGTCTCTTCTGCTAGGAGATGTCGGGTCAAGCAGTGATGGTTTTAAAGGCAGGTTTTCAATAGTATCAAAGAGTATGTGTGATTTGTATTGTGTTTGTTCGTTTAATATGTTTGTACTTTGGGTTTTTGTGTGTCTATAAATTTCATATTGTTCTAGTGTGTTGAGTTGTGGTCCTTTTTTGTTGATGTGTAGGACTTCTAAGTTATGGTAAATGTCTGTGTATTTGTGTCCTGTTTCTTTTATGTGATTGTAAAATGTTTGAGTTGGTGTTCTGTTTGTGTTCCTCGACTCTTTGTTTGAAACAGCGACCTGTTTGTCCGATGTAGAATTTGTTACATTAGTCACAGTTTAGTTTGTATATACCTGGTGCTTGTAGTTTATCTTTGTTGTTGGTGTCCTGTTGTATTTTGTATTGCAACTTGTTATTAGTTTTGTATGCTATTTTGTATCCTATTTTTTTAAATTTGTGGGCTATTTTGTTTGTTGTTTTGTTTATGTATGGTAATGTGATGTATTTGTTTTCCCTGTCTGTAGTGTTAATGTTAGTGTTTTTTTGTATTTTGTAACATAGCTTGTCTATTATTGTTTAAGTGATTAATCAGTAATATTCTATTAAGAGTGATGCACAAGAGTCCTATTACTTCCTAATTGTGACATATTTGTCAAAAATTAAGTGTTCATGTTAACTTAAATACAAAAATCTTTGAAGAAAAATAAGATGTTGAAAACTGTTATAAGACAATGCTCTATTTTTTTATATTTGTTACAGAACAGAAAATTAGTGGAGTTTCTAAACTCTATTTCCCTGATTAAAATGGATTGCAAGTCAAAATTTCAGGTAAGAACAAAACTGCCAAAACCTTTTACAATACAATTCAGTGAATAATACATTTAAAAATTAAAAACAAAGAAATATAATATACAAACAAAAAGAATTAGTGAAATTCGAAATGATTACAATATAAATTGTATATTCAGGCAATAAAATTTTTATGACACTAAAGGCCACATTTTATTGGTAAATCTTAATATTTTACAAAAACTAGCACTTTTAATAGTAAAAGATATCATTACACCGTGTTTGGGCTTTTGTGCGATCAGGATTATGAAAACTAAAACACATCACTTTGTACTTTTAAAACAAATACAAAATAATACTGTTGTGTCTTTAGATGAAATAACACAAATGATGATTATCATCTCATTTGTATATCAGCAGTTATATAAAAGAGTAGTATATACATTTTTTATACAAAATAATTTAAACAAAAAATTAAATCTACTCAACTAATAACAAAGGGAAGAGATAGAAGAGAGACTAGTACATTGAGGTGAATAAAATTTCTAAATTTTAATGATGCAATTAGTTCTTTTTTATAATTATACACAACACACTTGAGTAAACAAGAAATTGATTATTGTAGACAAGTTTTAAATTTTCTGACAGTTGTAATTAATATTTTTCAATTCCTTTTATTACATCACACACTATATTTATCTTATTCAAATTTTTAATCATTAATAAAATATTTTTTATTCATCCACTCAAGTTCAAATACACTTTTTAAAACTTGTAGTGGGTGTCACTTCATGTTAATACGTTTTAAATATTAATTCATTAATTAAATTTAGTGAATTAATTTTAGTTTTTTATGGGAGAAAAACTTTTCACAAAAGGGGCAAGATAGGCAATATAGTTATTTCTACTCATTAGGCTTAAAATAAGTGATAACATACGAGGTGTGGCTATTAAATAACGAGACTAATGGTACTACGGATCAAAAAGGCATGCGTCAACTGCCATTGTTCAACAGCTGTTTAGTGTGAACCTTTCCCTTTAGTATGCAGTTAGCTTGCTTCTGTAAGCAACACAGTTTAGGCAAAGCCTATGTTGTTGAATTATTGTTGTTTTGCCGGATAAAATGGTTGGTGTAATAGTAAAGCAAAAAATTATTGTGAAATTTCACTTTAAGCTTGGAAAAACTGCTACTGAAACTTATAATTTACTGAAAGAAGTAAATGGCAGTGAATGTTTATCATGGGCATAAGTTTTTGAATAGTTTAAACAAGAGCAAAAAAACTCGATTAAGCAAGTCAAAATTTAAAGCAATGATGATTGTTTCTTTTAAAATATCCATTCGATTTTGTACCTTCACTGGGTTCCTGAAGGTCAAACAATTAATCAAAATTACTCTATGTGAAAGAGTAAGGAAAAATCATGGGTTCTCCACTAAGACATTGTGCCAGATCTTTCTGTGTTATCTCTCAAGAGGTTCCTAACCAAGTACAACATCCCAGTTTTAGAACATCCTCCTTATTCACCAGATCTTACACCATGTGACTTCTATCTGTTCCCTAAGGTGAAATCTCCATTAAAAGGAAGAAGATTTGAGTTTGTGGAAGGTGGAACAGAGAAAGTGGTAGGTGTCCTGAAGAAGTTGACATCTAGCACTGTTTCCAAAAATGAAAAATTCACAAAGTAACAATTGAAGGTGATAATAAGTAGTAATGTATAAAATAAAAATAAAATTGTTTACGTCAGTCTCGTTATTTAATAGCCACACCTCATATGATTTCATATAACAGCTGATTTTTTGTTATATGTTATGTGCTAGAATAGCTGTATTAACACATAGGTTATGTTACTTTATTTGTATTAATTGTAATTATTTAATAAAAAGTAACTAAAATAACATTTTTCAGGCTCGTAGTACAATTTCAGTACTACATTTAATGTAGTGGTAAAAACCACATGTGCCTAAAAGAAATTAGGCAAGAAAAATCTTCACACCAACCACAATGGTCTTCAAAAAGACATGTGTTAAATGTAGCACTGGAAAAAAATCAAGTTCGCATGTTATGGATTTGTTTTGTCTGGATGTACCACTTAGCCTTGGAAAAAATAAAACTTGCTTCCAAGATTACCATGACTATGAAGTATGGTGCTACAAAATGTGTGCCACGTTCGTAACTAATTATATGTAAAGTAAAGTCTCAAAAATCCGAGTCCCGATTTTTCGAGGTTTTGTTAAATTCGAGTCTATTTCTATTTCAGACTATTTTATTTATTTGAAAGGAAATCAAAAAAATTACAGTTAGACAAAGCACCACCGTCACATCCTGATGAAGATAAACTGTGGTCTGATGACATCCATGCTTTATTTCTACCAACAAATGTTACAAACCTAATCCAGCCAAGGGTGTTCTGGAATGTATAACAAAAAATACACAAATTACCTTCTACAATCTCTCTCGGAAGCGACTGAAGGGTAAGAAACCATTGTAGGCTTTCTAAAAAAAATACTGTTAGGGAAGTTGAGTACTGTATAGCCAAATCATGGAATGAAAAAAAAAATCAAATAAGTCATAGAATAAAGTTCTAAGTCATAATAAAACTTTTTACTGCGTCATTGATACATAAGAAGAAACAGACTTGACACTTTTTTATCAAGAAACTTCCAGGTTTTGAAAATGTCGATGATACGGACATATGTCAATGGATGAGTAAGGACGGACGTAATAATAAAACATGTTACTACTAGTGAAATGGTACAAGAAACTATTGAAGACGAGAATAAAGATGAAGATTCGACCGAACCAGTACAAGAAGGGAAAATAAGTCACGGTGAAGGAACAGCCACCTTGGAAACTGCAATGCTCTATATTGAATAACAGACACCACACCAACAGATCTGCTTCTGCTAAGGTGCTACAACGACTATGCAACACTGCAGCTCGAAAACGATCTAATAAGCAGAAGCAGAAGGCCCTCCAAGTATTATTGTATTATGCTTCATTAAAACCCCAGTTTTTTTCTAATGCACAGGAATCTATTTTTGTGTAATCTGAGTTTTTGGTATTCCAAGACGGTCTCGGTCCCATTTACCTTGAATTATCGCGACTTTACTGTATAAGGATATTCATTAAAACCATTATTTTTCATATTTGTATATTTAGAACTAAATACACCTGAATGAGAAAATAGTTATATCATTACTATCCTGTACCAGTAGGGTTAAAATTTGATTTTCTCTGTACCAAAGAGTTAAAGTAATTAACCTGATGTCTTTCCAAAAAAAAAAAAACACTGACAATTTAGTGTTTTAGGTTTGTCTATAAAAAACCTTGTTATTTTAAAACAACTGCTAAAACTAACACTTACAAACACTAAATAAATATTCAGGTGTATCTGATGAGAAAATAACCTGGATGAATTTAAATTATACAATAACTTTTTGAGCAGGATTTAACATTTTTCGTGTATTCCTTCTAAAGAGACTTGTAAGTCCTTCACTGAGAACAATTTCATGACTCACTTGCATTAATTTTAAGTGATAATGGTGGGCCTAGAACAAATATCTGCCATTTCCCTGACTTTATCTTTCCACTCACTGATTTTTCAAAATCTTGAGAGCATTTGGTTATGGCTGATCAATCACTGGTAATCCAGTTTCATTTACTAGCAACAATGAATTAATTGACACCAAGAACCCCTTCAAGCAATCCATTCAAAAGATATTTAGCATAATTATAACTCTCATTAAATGAATATTTAGGGCATTTGCATTGTATCTTAAAAGATTAACTCTTTTCCAAAGTTCACACGTTTGAAGGATAGCATTGAATAGCATTCAGAAGCATAGCAACTTTATACAAAGTTCTGAAGCTTAGCAAATGTTTTTTTCAAAATACAACAAAGCTACTACCAGACACATTTTACTATGTGTTTGTATCTATAAAATTAAATTTGTCAATGCTATAAACAACATTTGTGCAAAATTATGGATGGAAACTGTCTTCTTGCCTAATCATTTTTACCTGTTTATGGATTTAACAGAAAGCATTTTTATAGCCAACTATAAACCTTGAACAAAATTGTTCAACTAACAAAAGAGTAGAGGATTTTTGTTCTTTCTGAATTTCTTAATTGAATAAAATTTGGGATTTTCTCTGGTGTCTGGATGAACCAATAAGGTTTTTTGTTTTATATTTTATTTAAATATTTTATTAAATAACTCCAATACAATTTTACAAATATTAATTAGGAGTAGCATTAGCTATATTTCAGAAAAAAAAGAAGTTTAATTTAATTTTTTGTTTCAAAGTAAGAAACAAAATAAAGCTCCCATCATTTACAATAAATTATTTATTACAATTTCAAATTACTTGTGATCAGACATTTTATTAATTTAAGTTGTTAACTTACACTTGAAGGAAGTGTTTTCGTCTTACGACTTCTTCAGTCTCACAGACAAGGTTGTTAGGCTGAAGAAGTAGTAAGACAAAAATGTTTCCTCCAAGTGTAAGTTAACAACTTATATTAATAGAATGTTTGGTCGCAAGCAATTTCAAATTGTAGTAAGTGATTAACAACCAACTCGTCATGAACAAAGATTTTAAAATTTAAAAAATTATTATAAAATTTGTCTTTTATGGTGATTGAACTGATGTCCTAATAATTATAACACAAGATATAGGCCATTACAGTAATACATTAAGAAAAAATTTAAGATGGAACATTAACCAACAAATACATGTAGTATAAAACATAAAAATTGAATTTAAAATTATCCCAATTAATTTTTGCTAAGTCAATAGAGGGAGAAAGTGTACAACTCTATGAACTAAAACAAGTGTTTATTTTGTGTAATTACAGATATTTTTACTCAGAAGACAAGCAACTTCAGAGAGTTCAGCAATAAGTGCTTGGGGAATGTTCAAAGTTGATAGAGAGATGTTTGCTACAGTAAGAAAAAACACAAAACAGGATGATAATAAGAAAGCTTATGCATGTAGTTTTACAAATTGTTGATTTTATTATCAGCATCTTGTTCTTTGGTAACAGATTTCTAGCACCAATGCACCAATCCCCTTTGTTTATTGTAGATCGTATGAGCAAGTTTCTAAAGAGATAGACTTATAGTAATTACTTCCAGTCAAACGTTATCTATCCAATTTTCCATCACGTTGTCTACTATATTGAAAGAACAGTACACGATATAATAATTTTAAAAAAGGTTAAATATTTAATCTTTCTCTCACTCTCATTTTGTAAATAAAAAAGTGTTAAAAAAATTTATGATATTGTCATTTAGAGATGACGGCCAAATGAACAACATAAAATGTGTTAAAATTCAATCATCCATTCCTTGGTTAAACAACAATCCTCTTACAAGACAAATACAATAAACATTTTCAACAACCAGAATATTAAACAATTCACAAGTAGAAAGAAGTATGCCCTATGGAATCTATATCTTCTTGTAACCATGTTTATTCGCAAAATAGAAATAATCTTAATCTTTTAAGAGCTATATTATAGTTGATATAACTCTTAGAGTTAGAATTACCAGTGTTCCAAATTTCTAAAAGCCTCTTTCTTTCTTTACATTCATTTGATTCCCCTCTTCTGGCTCTCTTTACTTTAAGCGTTTGGGAATTCAAATGTATACCTATATTTTCCAACGGTAACAAAAATGATTATATTAAGAATTGCCTCTTTCTTTGTTTGGAATATAGAATATCGTCATTTGTTTTATTTATATCTCTTTTTGTTCAAGTTTCTAATGAATAAAAGAATTACATTAATGTTTGTGTAATATTTCCTTAGTGACATATAAAAAACGAAAAACAATAAAGAATACAAAATTCAAGTCAATAAAGAGAACAAAAATTGCTATTTTCAGAGAAAAATAGGAACTTAAAATTATTTTATAAAATGTCTAAAACAGTATTGTTTTTTAAACAAATAACTCTACTTCAACATTTCTGGTGGTCTATATTTCTATATATGTATGCAGTAAAAATATCTAATATTTTTATTTAATGTCTCTTATTAACTATTAATTTTTTACATAGGCTAATGAGTCATCACAGACAATTTTACTTTTTTAAACACTCAACGTTTCAAATTTCTTTCCGAAATTACTTTACAAGAGCTCAATTTTAATTAAACAATTATACAACATAACTTACGATGTATAAAATACATAACATTATATAAAACATAATAAAAATCAACAGATTATAAAACTATTAACATTCATTTACAAGTCAAAATTTTTTCTATCACAAAAAAAAATTGATATCACAAATTCTATCATTGTGATAGAAAAAACTTTGACTTGCAAATGGATATTAAGAGTTTTATAATCTGTTGATTTTTATCATGTTTTATATAATGTTATGTATTTTATAAATTAAGGTTATGTTGTATAGTTGTTTAATTAAAATTTGAACTTGAGCTCTTGAAAAGGAATTTCGGAAAGAAATTTGAAATGATGAGTGTTTAAAAAAGCAAAATTGTCTGTGATCTGTCATTAGCTTATGTAAAAATATCTCTAAATTGTGAACGAAATTATATACACAAATATAAAATATATTGACCAATATTATATGACAAAATTGTTTTAAAAGTTTAAAAACAAACTGAGTTGAAAATTATGCTAAAAATATGATATACAGTACAGTCTCACTAATCCGGACTTGATGGGACCGGACCCGGTCCGGATCAACGAAAGTCCGGATTAGACGGAAAAAGCCAAACAAATGCATACAATATGTGTTTTAGGTGGGAAAACATATTGAAATTGTAGTTTTAGTGAAATTGAGGCCTAAATATAGCTTACAGTACAGTATTTCATAGCTTATGTAGCAAAAAATCCTATAATTATAACAGAAAAGTCATGACATAAATAAATATCTAAGCACCTTTCTCGTTGAATAAAAGTATTCACATAAAGTTATTTACACTATACTGTATAAACGCACAAAAAACTCAAACAAAAATGAAACTGAAACAAAAACAAACTTTAAAAAACTTAGTGAAAAAAGTCCGTAATGTTCTTTTGTTTTAACGATGAATGACGTCGTTTCACAGTACGATCTCGTAGGCGTTTCAAGGTCAGTAGCTCCGCAGTTGACGTATCACTTTGTTTCTCAAAGTAAGTCATCAACCCCTCCAGCATTGCAGCCGCCTCATCATGAGTTAGGCTGACAGGTTCGTCTGTGTAGTCTTCCTCTTCCGAGCTGTCATTTTCTGCGTTTGCAGTGCACACCGCGACGATTTCGTCCTCGTTGAGCACTTGATGACCAATGTCATTATCACTGATAATCCACTCGGAAATATCAGTGTCTTTCAACTCGGCACAACCCTCCAATTGTTGAAAAATCTGAACAAATTCATTGTCGTCATTAGTAGGTTGACTGTCAGATTTTCCACTTTCCTGTGGCATTTCAGGCCACAATTTTTTCCAGCTTTTTTGTAGTGTAGACGGTTGAATTTCCTCCCACGATTCTGCAGCCATATAAATGACATCCTTTATAGTCACTTTTTTAAGATTTTCAATAAATTTTGTAGCTGGATCTGCTTCTTGTTGTTCCAAAAGCGATAAAATTAACTTTTTCCTATATCGCCGTTTTATCGCTTCGATCACGCCCTGATCCATCGGCTGAATGAGAGCCGTTACGTTAGGAGGAAGAAATTTAACAAAAATGTCACCATGACGCAATTCTTCTTCATTTGGGTGGCATGGGGCATTATCAATTAGTAAAACCGCTTTTCGAGGGAGTTTTTTCTCTTTTAAAAACTTTTCTGTTGTTGGAACAAAGTTTTCAAAAAACCAGTCCTTAAAAATTTGACTGTTCATCCACGCTGATTTTTGGAACTTGTATTGGGCCGGTAGAACACTTAAATTTACATTTTTAAAAACCCTAGGCTTTGCGGATTTCCCTATCACCAAAAGTGGAAATTTTAGATCGCCAGAAGCATTACTGCAGGGCAGCAAAGTCATACGTTCTTTCTTAACTTTATGGCCTTTTGCTACTGAATCTAATTTGGAAGCTAAAGTTTTTTTTGGGAACATTTTATAATTTAATCCAGTTTCGTCAGCGTTGAACACCTGACAAGGTTGTAAGTTTTCATCTCTGAGAAACTTGCCAAATTTGTCTTTGAATTTTTCACTTGCATCACTGTCACCTGACAAAATTTCACCACTTATTCCGAGTTGACGGATGCCGTGTCGTTCCTTCCACCGTGACAGCCATCCCACACTGGCAGTAAAATTAGGGTCTCCTTTTAACTTTTCATTCAGTTTCAGCGCGATCGTTTGCAAATTTACACCCGATAAAGGAACACCCTGTTCCCGTTGTTGGCAAAACCAAACATACAAAGCATCATCTAGGGTTTCATTTTTTGGTTTTTTTAAAGTGCTTCTGCCGCCTAAACTGTCTTTACTAACCATTTTTGCACAAAAATCTTCAATTTCCTGTCGCTTTTTTTTCCAATCGGAAACAGTTTGTTTTCCCACACCTAACTCTTTTGCAATTTTAATAAGCGATTCACCTCCATCAATACGAAACAAAGCTTGGAGTTTTTGTTCCATTGTCACTGTCACTGACTTACGTTTAGTCGCCATTTTCACTGAACACTGAACGAGACGTAAATAAAAAACACAGATCAATATCGCACTAGAATTAAATGACAACTGAGCAGATATCTTGCGAGAAGCAGGAAAAGTGGCATCTGTCTGACAAAACAACTGACCTGACGCCAGACGGATAGACTGTTTATCCGTTTAGTCAGCGGTCCTTTATCTTTTGTTTATCGCAAGAAGTCTCTGATGTCACGTACGTTGTAGTGTTGGGTGATCTAATTTGTATATATTTTTTCAAAGAAGTTTTTTCTACTTTAGTAGGCAAAAGAAACAAACAAGTGGTACACCTATTTCATATTTTAATGAATAAATTATATTATTTGAGTATTAAAGTAGGAAAACCCCTTTGAAAAATAACAAATATAGACGTATAAAAATAAATATTTTTGTGGACAGCAGACTGATTGTGCACTGTAAAATACTATAACTAAACAAAACTTTTGGGCCGTCCGGATTAGCCGGAGGTCCGGATCATCGGAGACCGGATTAGCGAGACTGTACTGTAAATAAAACAGAAAACTATGCAATGTAATCCTGTAAAAAGTGTTAAAAAAAGGAAAAAATTGTGAAATTATATTTGCTCATACATATCAACTAAGATAATAAACACCAGTGTGTAGACATCATTTACTCTGAAAGAAACAAAGAAGGAGCACATATCTAATATTAGCTGTCTTCATAATAAACTCTGACAACAGGTCTTAGCTCCTTTTTTAAACTTTCATGAATAGTAATTTCATTTATAAGATATTAAAAGATTAATTTTGTTTGATTCTGGCTTTATTTGCTTTTTAAGTTTTTCTACCTCTAACAGCTATTGGCATATAGTAAATAAAGGAAGTATTAATAAATATAATTTTACTTAACTCTTTCAAGATGCTTATAAATAAAATTTCTGAAGATCTAATGAATTTTTTGTACATAAAATGAGATCAAGCCTAATTTATGAAGTTTTAAAAATGTATAGTTAGTTGCTATTTATCTTCCTATGTTATTTTATCCCTTAGATTTTTCAAGTGCGAGTTAAAAAGTTGTGTTAGTTGTATCAAAACTTGTGTTTTATTTCTCATTTTCTATAGACATGTTTGATTTTTTTCAAATCCATGTTCCAATGGTTGTCCTAAACCTTGTTCCAATGGTTTAGCTCCTTCACTTCACTAGCCTTTTCTATAGTAATTTCTATAAAACTTATATCTTTTTTTATTAAAGTCTTTATTTATCATTAGTAGGAGCTGATCTCTTTTTCCAATTGTACATGTTTTTTCCTCAATTTTCACTTATTATATCCTTTTTCTAAGAACTGTGTTCTTGATATTTTTTTTTTTTTAATTTATCAAAGGAATAAAATGGAATAATGAATTGTAAAAATATCTCTAAGCTTTTATGACTATAATCATCAAATTTGTAATACATGTACTATGTGTACATTACTCTCATGTGCACCAATGCTATATTATGATGCTAGATTTTTTTTGCAATGCTGATAAAAAAACCCATATTTTAATACTAAAATTTTTTTTACCATTTCAAAAACTTTTTTATTTTTATGTGAATAACTAAATGCTGCACCTAAAATAAACAAAGTTATTACTACTGTAAATTTTACTTCCTTTCCAAATTTGAAACTTTCTAAAATCATTCTGTTATTTACCAATAACTTTAATGACATTTAGGGAAATAAATTTATATAAAATTAATAGCATTACATTCTACATACATTCCTCAAAAAGAATATATACATACAGTAGAATGTAGATAATTCGATTTTTTGGGTTGGTAGCTTGAAATGTATGCTCGTATTGCTGTCAATGTAAAATAACTATGGATAATTTGAAGTTAATTGTTTGGATATGGGCTAAAATTCCAGGCGTCAATTTAACATAACTATGGATAATTCAAAGTTCAACTTCTATAATTCGAAGATATTTGTTTGGATATGAGCTAAAATTCCATGCGCACTTTGATCGTCTTCCAAGAATTCTCTGTGTTCGGATCGAGATCAAAGTTTATTGTTACAGTAGTGTGCCTCTGCATATGTTTTGGAAGTGATTGTGTTGAGTAAACCATATGTCTTTGAATAGACCATACGTTCCGTACAAGAGATTAACCCTTAACGATAAACGTTATTTGTGAGGTGGAAAACTGTCTTAAGAAGAAATGTGACATTGCTAAAGAGTATATGATAGCACTCACTACAGTGCCTACATTTTTTAAAAATAAGGAGAAAATATTAAACAGTGCTTTGAATAGAAATGGAAAGGACTATAAAAGATGTAGAGAACCAAATAACCCCAAAGTGGATGAATGTGTGCTTAAAGTGGTTTAAACAAGCTAGGGACAAAAACTTCCCATTATCTGGTGCCCTTGTTTGAACAAAGCAAAAGAGTTGGCTTTAAGTTTGAGGAAAAGTATTTTCAAAGCCAGTAACGGTTAGTAGGGTGGTTTCAAGGAAAGAAACATCACCTTTAAGTTAATTAGAGCTTAGCTAGTGAGAACAGTTCACAATGGTAAACATTAAAACAGTTAACTCAAAATCTCACTACACACTGGTTTATTGAAACATACAGACTAGTTTCGACAGCGATATTGCCTTCATCAATGATTGACTAATAGTGATGAAGGTGAAATCGTCGCCGAAACTAGTCTCTATGTTCCAATAAACTAGAGTGTAGTGAGATTTTAAGTTAACTCTTTTAATTTTCAAAGTTGTGAACATCACCTTTATTTAAACCTGTTTGTGGTAAAAGTGCAAGTGTAAAATCAAGACGCTGAAAACGTTTGGGAGGACAATGTTTTACAAATGATTGAAGAGACTCCAGTAAAAGACATTTTTAACATGGACAAATCAGGTTTGTTTTTTAAATGTACCCCGAACAAAACGTTTACTTTTAAAAGGAATTGCTGCAGTGGAGAAAAATCTGTAAGGAGATAGTAACTTTATTAATTGGGGCCAATATGGAGGACATCAAAAAGTTGCCTTTACTGAGGATAGGCAAATCTGCTAATTCAAGATGTTTTAAAAAACATAAAGTTCAATCCACTTGAGTACAAAGGAAATAAACAAGCCTGGATGACAGCAGAGCTGTGTAAAGAGTGGCTGTTAAAACTGGACAAAACATTCCATAAACAGAATAGAACACAATCATCCTATTTGTTGACCACTGTGTTACATACACTATCCCACTTTCATGAACAATGTTAAGGTTATTTTCCTACACAATAATAGTAATTATAACTTTTATAAAACTACTATGCCTAAGTTGAATGCTTATTCAAACTGGAGGGTTTAATCTGGATGTGTGGTGTTTTTTAAAAATAACATTGACCAATAAACTGGACTGCTTTTGATTGAACCTTGGGCATTGTCCAACTTCCATAGCTCGAATGTTTATTTATTTAAAATGTTTCTATTAGTCCCTTGTAATACAAACAATTTCTTTTTATAACAAACTCCCAATTTATAAAAGCAAGTTGGATGTATCTCACAATTAGACTTAGGGCAACAGTATTAATTTTTGTTTAGTGAAGCATTTTGTCTACAATAACTCTTTCATCACATCTAAGTAAGTGTACAATTGAATACGTACCTCCAATAAAGCTTATGGGTTCTGAACTTCATGAACAAATTCTTAATTTGCCAAATAATTCTCTAATTTCAACAGTGTGGCATGGGTCAGAAATATTGGGGTCAAAACACAACACACAACTTAGGGTTTGTAAACTAACTAGTAAGAAATAAAGATGGCATATCTAGCAGCTTTTTATTTTTTATCATTACGTTAGGATATAGGTTTGTAATCAACTGTTGTGTAAATCTTATATATATTATTTTATGTGCCTAGTAGACAATCCACAGAACCAATCACTATAAATTAATTTCTCATAACTTCAGTAGTTATAGTGCCGCATCATTGTAAAAGAAATACACTAGAGTCTTGATAATTCGAGGTAGATGGGACCGAGACTCTCTTAGATTACCGAAACTCGGATTACACAGAAATACGTTCCTGTACATTAGAAAAAAGAAAAGTTCTAATACTATAACTAAGAATGCACAAAATACGTTTGGCCTATAGAACTTTATTGATTATAGTACTTATACATTATTGTTGCATTGGAATACATTGTTCGTCACGGTTGCTGCATTTTTTGGAAAAAGTTGTGTCTTCTGTGTTTTCCTTATCAGATAGTTTTCGTGCTATGGTGTCGCATATACGTCCTAGCACAATTCCATCTGTTGGCGAGGTGTCTGTCTGTTGTTAAATATAGCGTAGTGCAGTTTCCAAATGTTCATTCCTTCACTGTGAATAATTTTTCCTTCTTGTACTGTCTCGGTCAAACCTTGATCTTTATTCTCGTTATCGTTGCCTTCAGTATTTTTGTTTACTATTTCAATTGTCATAACATTTGTTATCTTAAATGGTTCACATCGAAATTTTCACAACCTGGAAGTTTCTTGATAAGAAATGTCAAATCTGTTTCTTCTTGTCATTCAATAATAACAGATTCATTATGACTCAGAATTTTATTCCACGACTTGATGTTTCTTCATTTATTTTGTTTCATGAATCTGTTATCCAGTACACAACTACCATTAATGTATTTTTTTTCAATATTCCAGAACACACTGATCTATTGGCTGGATTAGGCTTGTAACATTTGCAGGAAGATACAAATCATGGATATCATCAGAGTACAGTTGATTTTCATCAGGATGCAACAGCACTTCGTCTAACAGTAAAATAGCCATCCGAGGCGAAGTTTTTGCTTTTAAAAACTTTCAGTTTCGGGCACAAACTCATTTAAAAACCAATCTTTGAATAGTTCTCTGTTCATCTAATCAGCACTTTAGTTTTTATATGAAACTGGCAATGCTGACGTCGAAATGTTTTAAAACTCTGGTGGCTTAGCTGATTAATCCCACTCCTTAGCCAACTTGAATTTAACAGAACCTCAAAACATTGTCACTCGGAATTTCGAGACTGTACTGTAGTTGTAAATAGAGTACTCTATTTATAGGTGTATGATAACTCTATTATACTAATAGGTGTGTCTATTACTACAAGTATGAAGGAAATGTACATAATATGTGGTGGTGATCAGTTGTAGGGTTAATACATAAGTAACACTAACAATTAGTATCTAGCAATCTATAAATTATATACAATTAAATAAAATGCAATGTTTATATTCTGTTTCAGTTGTTTGTTGTGGTGATAACATATATAATAACTGTGCTGCAAATTCCACCAGATATAAACACATACATCTTAGCAGACAATGACTACTTAATAAACATAAGCTTTTAATGATAAATTTTAGAAGTAATGCCTGTTTAAAATAATTTACATGAAATGCAATAATTAATAAGGTGAATTTTCTTCTCTTCTTTAAGAATTTATTCTATTATCATGCACGGTATTATTGTGATTTATGTCCCATATTTTTACTGCTAAAATTTCAGTTTTGGAAAGCATAGTTCAGGGGTATTCTTTTCACAGCACTGAATTTTTTCTCATATTTTAACAATGTTAAGCTTTAAACTTGAGAAATATGAATAAGAAATTCTGCATGAAATTTGAATACTTCAAACAAATTGTTGGCAAAGATTATAGTGCTATTTGTCTTTTACTGAGTTAGTTTTAGTGACATTAATAGACCATGTATTTGAATAGGATGAATAAAATTATTATATGTGATATTATTGGAAGAAATCAATTGTACCTAAAAAAAATGGCTGAACTCTTTTAGATTACAGAGAAATTGACTGTGAATAATTTTACACAATTTTAACATGGGTAAAAAATTTCTGAATTTTCACTCTTTTCAAAAGCATGTAACTGAACAATAGTACTGACATTCTTGGGCATGTAAATCAGAACCTCAATACAACCAATAAATAACACTTAATGAGGTAAAATTGTAACAAGACCCAAATCTTCCAAAAAATAAAAGATAATGAATGTATTTTTCATTATCTAAATCAACATATCCTTGAACTGAATGTCCATATATGGACCAGTTCACTAGTCAGTACTAAAAAAGTGTTGAGAACCTATAGTAAGTACAAAGATATTTACCTTGAATATTAAACAAAACAATCAAGGTTTCACTTCTTAAACAATCTTACTTACTTCTCACAGGCATCCAGCTTTAAGAGTACATCACCCGAAGGCCTAATGTCTTTTCCAGCCCCCAGTGTTTCTTGTTCATGAGAATGTCTTGTAATGTTGTCACCTTGGCCCTCAGGAAGTCCCTCTTTGGTATGGAATATGTGCAGTCGAAAAAAATGTGCTTTATGCTTTGATATTCATTTTCATAAACTGCACAGATTGGAGAATTTAAAAAGTTAATTCTAAATATATATTTCTCCGCCACTAGATGTCCAGATCATGCTCAAGCTGCAAAAGCCGCAATTTGTCCAATATTTCCCTGAATTTGTCCTCATTTAACAGTTCAAGCTGAAATGGAAAAAGGTGATCACCTGTGGCCTCTTCTCTCCAAGATTCAGCTAAACATTTATGGAAGTATTTATTTGCCAACCTTTCACAACACATGAGTGGATACTTGGCTTTAAATGTTGGGTACATATGGAATGCCAAATGAGCTGTTTCATCGGACCACTCGTTTCCTGGTATTCTACAATGAGCTGGTACCCATTGAAAAGTTATGTCCTTCAGGTCATTTGCAAATTTCCTTATTTCAGCAATGTGAAAGGAGTAGTCCCTTGTGGATGAATTTAAGAAAGCCTGGAGTTAGTGAATATGCATATTTCCTCCTCCTCTGTTTTGAAGCAACTTGCCAATGCAGCATTTAGCGCCAGAAGCTCCGTGTCCATACTAGAGTGCGAGTTTGCAGGAATGTAAAAGCAGATTTGTTGATAAAACCTGCTCCGATTATTGTTTGTCAAGCGAGTCATCAGTGTAGATTCTAATATGACCATTGTACCTGGGTTATATCATTTCCAACGTTTCAGTTTTCAGAACTACTGGGTGGTCCTGCTTGCTTCTTCTGCTTGGCAGGTTCAAAGTAATTTTCATCCCTGACCTGGGTTTCCTAATGTTTTTAGACCCTAGATGACTTGTGGTAAAAAGCAGGTATATGGTTAGGGGACAGAATTTGGCAACATGTCAGCCAGATAATTTGTTTTGTGACTAAAGGATTGTTTAATTGGGTTAATACCCTTTCCTGCATTGTGAAGAGGATGAGCAGGCTAGAGAGTCTTTATAGCCAGGAGCTTAAAGAGTTTCCAAGAGAGCATAAGAGAGTTTCCAAATTGAGGTGGCCCAGCGAGCAAGTTTTCACTGAAATTAAGAGATGGCCCATTAAGAAAATTTTCGGTTTGAGGTGATCTAGAATGAATTTGTCCAGTAGTCAAGGGAGGTTGAGCAAAAGGTGGAGCGGTTTTAAGGCTTGAGTGGTGTCGAAATCGAAACTGTCATTGAGATTGAGAAGGAGGCTCTTCTTCATGTAGCAGCATATTAAGCTTCTGTTTACACTGTTGGCATGAATTTGTCGAAGGACATTTAGCTTGAAAACTTGCACCCAAGCAGTTGAAGCAGTACTTATGTAGTTTTACTTGGCGGCGATGTTCAAGAATTGAGAGGCTATTGAACATTTTGCAATAGAATATTTTATGCGTGCCAGTATAAAAAAAACAAATGGTAGTGGGACTGCCAGAGTTAGAGCGTGAAGAAGAAGTTGCAGGTGATGGTTTGTGCAGTCGATATGATCTAGAAGTGGGTGAAACAGGACGAAGAGAGTTGGGTGTGTGAAGACATGGTTGAGTGTGTGAGAAAGCATAAGAAGTAGAGCCCTTATTAACATTAGTTCCAGTACCTTGAGCTATGAGTACCCTTAGTATTGGTCGACTATTGTTTAAATGAGTCGCTGGAGTCTGCAAGAGCTCTATAGCACTTGCCTGTTTGGTAACAAATTTATTTAAGCACTCAAAAGACGTACTGTAGTCAGTTAGGTCTCAAAACTGAGATGAGTTGAAGGGTCCAGATTGGTAACAGATAGTTGAAAAAGCAGAAAGTTGGCTGTCTGGCAAATTCAGTGCCTTAAGGGCACTGGCTGCATTAGAACGAGTTGAAAGGCATCTGTTGAGTTCGTCCCTTCATGAAGTTAACTTTCCATCTGCTCTTGGACCCTGTTGAAGGTTTCTTAGATGGAGTGCACCTTTTTAGTTACAGCCTCAGAGACAGAGTCATTGCTAATAAACCCAGAAATTTGCTCAAGGTCAAGAATTAATAAGCTAAATCTTGCCTCACAATTTTTGAAGATGGTTTCCATGGTTTAATAGAAATAGAATAAATTTCTAATAGAAATTAAATAAAACAAAATTAAGAGAAAAAGATGACAAAACTGTAAAATAGGTGGTCAATTTTTAATGCTCTAAAGCAGGCATGCGGCCCTCGGGACGATTTTTTGTGGCCCTTAGACGGTTAGGATTGAAGTCAAAATATTTTATAACTTAAATAAATATTATATTTATTTACTGAGTGTTTTGAAAATCTGTCGTCGTTTTACTAAACTTAATTAATTACTCAAACTACTGAAGTTAAAAACCCCGCCCGCTGTATCTTTGCCTCGGGCTTTACTGACGTTTAGCAAGCAATAGTATCGGCAACACCGCAACAAAACGCAACTTAAAGTGTGACGGTGGAGACGTGCAAAAGGTAAGAAAGAAGGGACCGCCATATGTTTGATATGTCGTGAAACTGTACCATTTCGCTTGGTAGAAAATCCATGGGCAATGAAACCAGCTAATGTAGCTCATATTTCTGTTTTTGGATATGAAGGGATTTGAAAAGTGAATTAATTAATCTTCACAACGATACGGAACTCAAAAGTATTTTTGAAGAAAAGATGAAGAATAAAGCTCACTACGAGTTTCGGAGGGTTGTTGAAAAGGACAAATTTTTTAACTTACTTGAATGTGCTCAGAAAATATTGTGTTTTTTCATCTACTTATGTCTGTGAATCTACATTCAGTAAGCTAAAGTTTGTAAAAAACAAGTACAGATCTAGGCTAACAAGTGAGAATGTTGAGAACATTTTAAGAATTTCAGTTTCTTCCCAACCTGCCAACATGGATGCCATATTAGAGGACTGTGAAAGATTTCACCCACCAACTTCAAAGAATTAATTTAGTAAAAAAAAAGACATTTTCAAACTTTTGTATGCGCAAAACAGTTTATTTATGTTGGTTATGTAATAAACGTATGTTATAATCATATTGTTTGTCAGTTATTTAGTGCCTCTTGTACTTGCGGCCCTCAGGAAAATTTTATGCAAAATTTGGCTCTCAAAGTACTCCTAGTGAGGACTCCTGCTCTAAAGCATCCGTGCCCGGAATGACCAATTTTGAGTTCAGCCCCCAAGTTTAATGCAAAAATAGACAATAATAGTTCTGGAGGACCACACAGGTAAAGTTAAAGGCAAATCTGTGAGTTGCCTTAAAGTTATAATCTAACAAAGAGTTTAGGCACAAAATTGGAATAAAGGGATTAAGTAGAAATAATTAACTTACATGGAGTAAAGGTTCTTCATAATTGTAGTTGATAAAGCCTGGTGTGCACACCGCCTTTCTACTTGAACTGTTCACTGAAACACTTTAAAGGGGATAATTTAAATGTTCACTAATTTACTAAATTCAGAGTTTTGCTAATAAAGGTTTATTGTGTAGTAATCAAAAAAAACCTTAAATTATATGAAATAACAAAGTGAGATTAATAATTATAAAAGTTTTAAAAGAATAACTTTTATTTGAGAAAAATTTACATTTATTGGAAGAAGGATTTTGAAGATGTGAAAGAAGAGAGCCCAAAATGGTGAGGGAAAAGAAGCAAGAAACGCTTTCAGGAATTGCGTTCACACTGAAAATGGCAAGAGTATTGCACAGTAGATCGCGTAGTACTTTGACAGAAAGGTTAGAAATATCCTAATTTTAAAAAAACTGTGCCAAACATTTACCTTGTAAGATAACACTAGCAAGAAAAAAAAGAATATTGAATCTATTTACTTTCTAACAAAGTCTGTCAATTTCTTTTCGGTTAGTACCCACTTCTAACCACACGTTGGGCGCCAAATGTAATAATTTTGTTTTATTATGATATTATATGAATGATTAAAATGTATTTTTTCAATAATTTTTCTTTAATAAAATTTCTCAGTTATTTTGTTCAAGGTAGGTTAGTAAATTTTCTAATTTATTTTAAGATGAATAAATATTCTAGAGCTTTCTTTTTTTAATAACAAGTTTAATGTATCATAAAATAATCTTTCTTAACAATTATAAGTTGTATTAATAAATTACAATTTTTTTCTTTTTTAAAGTTTTACAAATTTGCTATTAGTTTCCTCTATTATTATAATTACTCGAAATTGTATTTCTCTTTTGGGCAGCAACAGTTTTTATTTAATTTAGCCTTAATTGATTTTAATTTTGGTTTAGCACAAGCTCTCTTAATCTCGGGTTATCTGGTGGGTTTTAAATTTTGAATAATGAAATCTTATTTGGCACTCTAAAATACAAGAACAAAAAAAATTCTAAGCTATAAATGTTATAAACTATGTTACAAATTAATTTATTTCTAAGTAAAATTGTTCCTTAATATTCTTTCTAAATGTTTTCTTTTATAGTTTAATTTTATAATAAATTCACTGGTTTCTTTTCTTTTATAAATGTCTGATTGCAAAATTTCAAAATGTAGTGATGGATCTAGCCTAGATACTTAAGTGTTTTACATTGCAGATTCCACTTTTCGGCCTTTATCAAAATATTTAATGAGATCTTTTTAAATAAATAGTTTTAATTAATTTTCTTGAAAGTATTTTGTAGTGTTAATTGAATTCGAGACTAACACTCCCGCACTAAGTTTAAATTCGTTAAATTTTATGGGCCAATTCTGAAACACGTCTGTTTTGTTTGAGTAGGTTTGTGCAACTGAAACGACGCTAAGCCACGCGTTTAAAAATGGCTAAACCAACTATTTCCTTTTTTTAATCGTTGTTACCGGCTTTATGGATGCTGTATTCACTGCCTTTGGTACATTTCATGTTCTTAATAACTAGATTTTAATTTCTTTGCAGGTAACTGCATTTAAATATTATTTCTTCCGACTACATTTAAATTATCAGCTGTTCTGTTCACAATGCGCGCGCACTTCACTGAATACGTTAGTCATCCCGTTTGGTCTATTTGTGCAATCTTAAAACGTTTTCACTTTCTTAACACTTGAAGGCTTTTTCTTTTATTTACATTGTTTTAGTGTTCTTTTCAAACTGTTACACATTAAATTGTTTCTATTATATTGTTTTTTTTTATAGTGGTTATAGTTCTAAACTTGTGATTAAATGTTACAATTTTGCCAATTTAGGTTATACACAATATCAAGAGCACAGTGGTACAATATATTATAATAAAAATATTGAAAAGAACCCCAATACCACAAAAATAATCAGAAATAACAAATAAAACAAGTTACTTAAGATTAAACCCTTATGTACATTTCGATGACCATGTCATCATCATCAGAGGGTCTTGTTACAAATCACAATCTAGCACACAAGAAGTTACAAACTAGAATGATACCAATCGTTCTCCGCGGTCGCTATATATAGGCGTGAGGTAAGCTCCGCCCCCTCTCCGCCCTCGACCGACAAATAACGATCGGCCATCAGGAACCCAATAGGTTATGTCAAAAATTACATTATAATAATACATATGTAATAAAAACTACAGCAATAACAATTAATAAACTAAAAGTAATTAGATTAAAACATCGTAATTTGAAGAAAGCTATTTAAGTAAAGTATATAATGGTGAGTAAGGAATAGGTCCTTTATCTGCATTCATTAATTTACAATTTGATTTGACTATAAAAACACTTTCATAACTATTAAGTAACTTTTTTGAGTTTATACATTTAGCTAAAATAACATTTTTATCTAAATCATGCTGATTGATCATGCTTGAGAGATAGAAGGTTGAAAAGCGATTGTAAACAATGAAGTCAGAGGTTATGTTTGTATAAATCCAACCCAAAACACACACATTTCGGAATTATTACAAAAGTAAAACACAAAGACACTGCACACACAAATAATAGTAATTTGTTTATTTAAATAAACACTGGAAGGTTTGTTAAGGATAGGAAAGTTGAAACAGTATGTTAACCAAATTAAAACGGGTAAAAACAATTTCGTTGGCGCATTAGCTGATTTAAAGCCAAGGAAGTAGGTCAGTGTTACAGTCGACTCTAGTGGAAAAAAATCGAACTAAATTACATGCAAGAAAAGGTTTGGAGGTAGAAAGGCCGCCATGTTTTAAACATTTTAAAAGTAGAACGAAGCGTCAGTCTAGCGTGGGGTAGCCAAAGGAGTGGACCTTTTCTGAGAAGTCAAATTTCCATTTGAAGAATTTCGTCAAAATTATATAGATTTGTGAAGAAACTTGGCCAAATTTCTACAAGGATAAGTGAATTTAAATCTATAATACAGTATTAATATAATTTGAAGTAACTAAAAGGAATTTAAGTGTGTTAAATATAAAATTTAAAGAGAAATGAATCCTGTATGAAGATCCAGCCAAACTTCGATAATTTATAAGTTAAGTACATAGCGCTATACAAATAAACTTTAGTGAACTTTTAAAATTATAAGGAAATTTAAAATTGTACATTATTAGAATATCTTGAGATCAAATAATAGTTTAGTAAGAAACTGATCCAGTTCAAACAGTTTAGGGACCTTTTTGCTTATTCCAAATTTAAGTTTTTTCATCAGGAAGCTATTTATTAAAACTATTTTCTAAATTTAATCTTATCAAAATTTATTTAATTTAACCAAAGAGTTAAAAGATATAGCCCATGCATAAAACCCCCGAGATATTAAGAGATCTTAGAAAATAGCCTAGGGTATAAAATTTTGTAACTAAAATTGAAGGAATTGAGTTTAGCCTATTGTGTTAAAACTTGTTAAGTTTTATTTTTTTGTTCTGTTTATTGTGTGAATTAAAAAAAAAATGTTATAATAAAGAATTTAAATTATTAATGAGTTATGTTTTTTGTGTTACAAAAATATTTATGTTATAAAAAAATAAAATTACAATATATATATATATATATATAATGTAGTATATAATGTAATATATATATATATATATATATATATATATATATATATATATATATGAAGTTAATATATTACTATTCTAAGTAATTTTATCCACCATTGGATTCGACAATGGTCAAGTGACTGAAAGGTGCCTCATCACACAAGGTAAAATCATTGCACTTAATGGTGGATAAAATTACTTACAATAGTAATATATTAACTTCATAAAGTCAGTGCAACGGAAAAACAATGGATAACGTAAAATATCAAGAATATATATATATATATATATATATATATATATATAGGAATTTTTTGGACTTGATAGGAGACTGACAGACTTACCTAAAGGCAATAGTCCAAAACTGCAATCTCTTGGAAATAAGCACATATAAAACACTTAATACACTTTTATTTGAAATATTTCGATCAACATGATCTTCTTCAGTCAAGAAAGAGAAAACAAAACAAAAGATTGAAGTGAACCACAGATGTGTATAAACATCCAAATGTCACCATATATATATATATATATATATATATAGTTTTTTGGACTAGGAGACTGACAGACTTACCTTGGTAAGAGTCTTGAAATAGAAACACATAAAAGCACTTAAACAATGATATATTTCAACCACACAGTGGTCTTTGTCAATCGAAGAGAAAACACAAAAAAAAAGACCTTTACCAACCAAAACTAACCTATATATATATATATATATATATATATATATATATATATATATATATATATATTTATATATATATATATATATATAGGTTAGTTCTGGTAGAGCTTAAGCTCATTTAGGAATTTTTAACTATATAGGAGACTGACAGACTTATTTTGTGATAATAGTCCAAAACAGCAATCTCTTGGAATTTAACAAACACGTCACACTATTGAAATATTTCGATCATACAATGCTAATTTTCAATCAAAAAAGAAGATTTTTCTCCTTTTTTATTACCAAAGAAAATTTAACAGATTGCCATCTAGTATAGATAAAAATGTCTCGCCTCATATCTCAAAATAGCTTTTAGCTTTAACTCAACTAATGTGTGTGTATGTATTTATTGAATGTATGCATTTACGCTTGGCTTATGGACAGAAAAAAATATAAATGTTAAATTAATGCACAAAGAAAAAAGGTCATAAATTACAATGACAAATTTAAAACTTATACATTTTTATTGTATCGCAACAAGAAATATAACAAAAGAAGAAATTATTTTGAATCATTATGATTACACAGAAGGTTATACAGTAGTAAAAGACAAAAATTCTAAGTAAAAAATTGACAAAAATGATAGTTGCAGTGATTGTTGTTCAGGTCAGAGTTCTAGAAAATATGTATAGTTTGAATGATCGGAGTAAAGATGGCCCTTGAAGAAGGAAAATCTAAAATTAAACACCATATTTTACTATAAATAAAAACATTATGCATAAGTTTATTATTTAATTATATCTAATAACTTTATGATCTGCAAAAAAATAGTAAAATGGAACACAACATATTATTAGAGCAAACATATTTTGGTAGACTGTACAGTTCAAACAAAATAAGAAGTTGAAAAATAAAGACATGTGCAATATCTATTTTGGTTTCTGAATTGAAACCAAAATGTCAGTGACACAGATATTTAACCATCAAAGTTTATTTGACATGAGAAGACCTCAACAAAACAATATTTATATGATACAGCGTCTATTATACTGTTTTCGTGTTTATAAACTCTTTATTGATTAAATTTTGTATAAAATTACAACAATTTTTGAGATAATTTTATTGATAGTTGTCTTGCCTGGAGAAGGTTAGAGTTAATATTGTATGTTGATTTAGAAGTGCAATAAATTTTCCTACTCGCTTTTAAACTCCTGTTTATGGAAGTAGCAGGTGGCAGAAGTTTAAACCATCTGAAAAGGACCATTAACTCATTGTCTTTTATTGAACCAAGAACTTTGTGAGATTTATTTGTCAGTTTCTCTTTGTGATTGAGAAAACAAAAAGTGTGTTCACAAAATATCATTATTTTAGTGTTAATGTGTATCTATTTAAGGATTACAGACAAAACTATTACGACGGTAAGTCTGTCAGTTTCCTCTCTAGTCCACGCACAGACATATGATATATTTTGGATTAGATAGTAGACTAATCTTGACCTATAGACTGGTAATAGTCTGGTCTGAAACCCTAAAATAGTCATACATAATCACTAAAATAATGAAATATTTCGGTCATACTGTATTCTTTGCCAATCAAAGAGAGGAAGTAATGTAAACCACAGACGTGAATCTTTCCAAATGTTACAGATGCATAGATGTAGAATTTACAAGGATATTTGTCTCACATATCTCTTGTTCAAAATTAATGATCATAACTTAATTTAAAGTCTGTCAGAAGGAAGGTGAATGGAGTTAGGTTTTCACCTGTTAGGGGGTTAGGTATACTCTTGGTATAATAACTTCCATCTTCTCAGTTCTAATGTTTTGCAATCATGGGGAAGAATTTTAGTTACCTTTGCGGTATAACAGTCTTCAAAGGCATGATGTTGTAACTTGTAGCATGTTGAGCAGAGTCCTTTTGTCGACATCCCTCTTCTTCCTCTTGTTCTTAATCACCTTCTTCAACTTTTTTAGGGCCTCACACTTGATGGTTTCCCCTTGAGGCATATCTTCATTTAAAATTATGGATTGCCAATCCCAAAACATGGACGCCCTTATTTTTTTGGCTGAAATTGTAGTTTTAAATTTTTTGACAGAAGGTGAAGAGTTGTGACACCCTGTTGAGACTGCCTTTTGGATTCAGACATGTAGTGTGCAACCCTAGTTTCATTTCCAGTAACAATGAAACAAAGAAATTCAAAAGAAGAAGAATCTCAAAAAGCTATAATAAAAACCAGAGAGGACTTTCTAGTGTTTATGGCAATATAGCCTAATTAATTCAAAAAAATTATATATATGAGCATGGACTATAAAAAAAAATACTGGAAAGTAAGATGAAAACAATGCAAAAAAAATTATAAAACTTATAGAATAAAAATAAACTAAATTTAATTAACTTGAATGTTTACCTTAAACACTGAGCATTATTTTCTGCAGTACATATTTGTTAAATTTATATAATTAATGATCACAGATTCAATTTTCAACCAACATGAGTTCTTCTTTAGGAAAGGTATTAAATCCTGGTACTGAGTGTGTATTTAGAATTTTATTTACTAGTGCCATTTCATTTTGTCTGTCAACAATCTTATCTTCAGGTGTCCAAGACATATCCAGTTCTAAACGGTATGAACCAAGAAAATCATCCTTCACTGACATTCCCCACTCCTAAAATCAAATCAAATCCTATTTAAATAACATTTAATTTAATTATCTTCGAGATAGAAACGGGGAGGGGATTTATTAAAGTATAGACAACTACAAATTTGTCAGTCACAGGCAATAATATTGGAAGATATTCACTTTAGTTTTTTTAATAATGTTTTTTTAATATACATTCTTTGAGGGAAAATATGTAAACCAGTTTGTAATTACTTCTAAGTACAATGGAGTTCCGATAATCGAAACTTCAAGAATTCGAGAATCCGTTTAATCTGAAATGGAAATTAGGATAATTTAAGGAATAAAAAATCTAATAACAGTAAATTACGTGTATTATGTACTCAAAATTACAGTACATATCAAAGATAGAGAATGTAATAAACAAAACAGAACAATGTTATACGTAGTTCTAAACTATATAGGTTAAAAAAGTCTGTTACATTTTTTTGTTGAAGAGAAGAAGACCTATCATTTGAAGACAAATTATGCATACGTCTCAGAAACAACATATCCGCTGGGAGTACTTTTGTTCTACGTAAAGCAGCCGCAGCGTGCAAGTGGGATACCTTCTGCTCGCTATTGTTGTCTCCTTCACTTTCAGTCTCATCTGAGATGTTATCCAGTTCTTTCAAAACAATTTCAAAGACCTGCTGATTGTTTAAAATTTCATGATCGTTGTTGTCAGCTTGTAACAACTCATCCACATCATTTATATTTGCGACCTCTCAGTTAGGAATATTTTCAACAGTTCCTGCACCTGTCTGCATGTTAATTTAAGTTTTCTTTGACAGTTAGGCTCGGTCATAGTTTATTCCAGGATTTTTTCTACAGATGTTCATTTGTAGATTCCCTTGATTCTGCTACCCAATGAATTACATCATTAATATTTATCATAGCTTTTGAATCAATGAGTGTTTCGTCTTTATCTTCCAGTATTTGTTTCAATAACTTTCTCCTGTACAAGAGCTTAAGATGGTGGAGTTTATGTTGATCCATGGGCTGGATGAAAGGAGTCTTGTTGAGTGGTAGGAAAACAGGCTTAATATTTTCACAGTGGGATGTGAAGTACAACTGTCTAGAAAAAGTAAGGCATGAATTGGTAAGCCATTTTCTGTACAATAGTGTGACTTCAGGAACAAAATGGATATCAAAACCATCCTTTAAGTAGTTAAGAGGTCATTCAAGCATTATTGGAGTTTATGTAGGCAGCAGGTGTGCTATTTACATTTAGGTCTTCAATGCCCTTGGTATTGGTGCTTTAAGAGGGAGTTTTCCTGTACAGGCTAAAACTGTTAATCTTTTCTTGCTTATTTTTAAACTGGTGCAGTTTTTCTTCTTTAGCAGCAACAATGTTTTTGGCAATGCCTCAAACCTAAGGCCAGTCTCATCGGCATTATGTGTTTGCTGTGGTGAATAGTTTCCTGCATTAATTAGGACAGCAAATGTATTTAAAAATTTAGTTGCAGCAGTCTCATTAGACAATAGCCAATCCCCAGTAGTGGCTAACTGAAATATGCCATGAAGCTTCTTAAAATGATCAAGCCAGCCTGTGCTAGCAGAAAAAAGCTTGACTCCTTTCAATAAATGATTTAATTGTAGAGATTTTTCTTTAATCAAAGCCCCACTAACCTGGATACCCTTTTCTCTCTCTTGAGAAAACCAAACAAACAGAGCACTGTCAAGCCTCTCTAGTGATGTGGTTCTTGCTGTTTCACGGGATTCAGAACGCTTATTCGTTGAAGAAATACACCACTGTTCTATTTTTGACCAGTTCTTCTTCCAGCCGGTGATTACAGTATTCACAACTTCAAGTTTCTCTTGTAATGTAACCAAAGTATGTTTCTGTTTTGAAGCCATTTCACTAAACTAATATATAGAAACAGTAGAATGAACAACACAGATTGTAGGTGGTAATGCAAGAAGTAGCGCACTAGCAAAAATACAGTTATTGTTAATCATGTTTCTCCCTCGAACTCATTGGGATTGCCAAACATAAGAACAGTTAGTAAGACAACCTCCAACAGTATGAAGTATGAATTTAAGTTAGCTTGCATTTAGAGTGTTAATTATCATAGTTATACTGTATTGTGCCATATTTTTAGTGTTTAATGATACACAGTAGCATTTTAGTACTGTTTAATATGTTGTATTCGTTAATCCAAAATGGGTCCTGTTTCAATAATTTCGGACTATTGGGACTTCACTGTACTTACAATTTTTTGTCAGACAAAGAACTAAATATAGCTTTTTTTTATAAAAGTTTAATTCCTCCAAACTAAACGTTTAAAAATACATAAAAAATATTTATATAAATTATGAAGCTAATAAGGAAATATAACTAAAATAAACAAAAAGTTCATTACCCAAGAGTATGTATGTGTTTACTTTAAATATGGAAATATCTAAACATCCTATGTAATTATGATGTTGCAAATTAAAAATATAACACCTGAAACATCAGCTTGGATCTTTAAAACAAATATTTTTTTTTGACAATATGTTAATTATTTGTCCTTTCACTTAATTGAAAATTGGCAATAATTATAAAGTATAATTATAATAAAGTCTTATACACAAAATAATTAAATTATTATATTCCTAATGGTATGATAAAAATTTAGAACTTCTAAGATGAGATCTCATGTTGGATAATTAAGCTATATCTTTCATAAATTAATAACATACGAATGCTATTTTATAAATCAATATTGAGTTATAGTGCCAAGATTTCAATTAAAAAAAATAAATATCAATATTTTTAAATTAACAATAAAATCAGGTACAGACGCGTATCCAAGGGGGGGGATGGGGCGATCGCCCCCCAACCCTCAAGAACTTTGGGTTAAAAATCGACAATATATTATTAAATTAGGACTTTCTATTAAATTAGACTTTTACTTAAGTTAATTCGTCTTTTATTGCAAAATAAAAAATAAAATTTTAATTTTTAATATGAAAATGTGACCCGTTCCCTCGCCATACGCTCGTAAACGTCTAAACGTTTTAACAACAGATAGCGCTAGCGAAGCTTAGTCTTGAACATATGATTTTCAATACGTAATTTTGCAAGCGTAATATTCGCAGTTGAGTCCGGAATTGTTCGTGTTGGAAGAATAACTACTTATATTAATTAAATAAACCGTTTTTATAATAATAGCTTATTATGAAATTAATAATATTCTCTAGCTATAAGTGTTATCGAAACTGGAATAATTATTTATTAAAAAGTCTAGTTTGCTACGAATCTTTATCACGTTACCGATTTCTAACGCAAGCGTAAAAAGAACTTTTTCTGTTCTATGTTTTTACATACACGCACGCACGTGCGCGCACACCCACATATTATATATATATATATATATATATAATGCATCGATCGCCCCCTCCCCCAAAGCAAGTCGCTGGACACGCGCCTGTCGGATTTAAAAAAATACATTTATGGTTCCATATTCGGGATGGTTTTCTGATATTCTTTAAAATACTATAACAAACAATATTTGCATTTTTCCTTTTAAAATAAATAATTTAATCAAATTACATGAAAATAATTTAGAAAATGACAACAAAATCATAGTTTGTCACTTTAATTGCACAACTTACAATAAAATTTATGTTTGTCAGACCAAAATAATTTTTATAAAGAGCATCAATCTGATTAGCACACTAAAAATTTTACTATTTTTCAATTGCTTATGATTATTTTGTCTATCAAATTTAAAGTTTATATTATGGTCTATATGTTTAAGAATACTGTTCCCTTTAGGTGCCACACAAATATTCACTATGTGTTTTTAGATTGCTGAGAGTTCATACTGCTGATGACTTACAAATGCCACCACTAAACCCTTAGTTTTGCCAAATACTAATTGGGCTGTTTTTAGTAGGAAACTAAAATCCAACAGAACTCCCTCAAAACTAAAGATATCAATATAATTTTTAAAAGTTTTATAGTGGAAAACACAATTTATGGTAGTAATACTGTAAAAATATTCAACGAAGAAAGGTTTCTAATTTACAAAAAATAAACATTTTTAAAAATGTTTAAAAGACTCTTTTTAGGGTCAATAACACTATATTATCGAAAAAATGTTTTATACTTGGTCTCATAACAGTTATATTATTGTGACAATAAGTAAAAAAACAGAAGTAAACACCATATATCTGTCCTAAAGCTTACTTAATAACTTTTCTTTAAAATTCAATCATTATAACAAATATAATTCAGCGTCTGTGTCATATTAGAAGACTTTTTCTTACATTCTGTGGTTATAAAAAAAGCTTTATTAATCCCATA
Organism: Prosapia bicincta; assembly: GCA_036971475.1. NCBI lineage: Eukaryota > Metazoa > Arthropoda > Insecta > Hemiptera > Cercopidae > Prosapia > Prosapia bicincta. The sequence goes on from JBAIZL010000002.1 coordinate 148,368,732, forward strand.
GAGAAACTCTTTCTTTAAGTAAATGCAAATTATAAATGAATAACCATCATAACAACCGTAAAATTTACAAAATCCGATTTTATTGCCCGATGGCAAATTATGTACGATACCTGTGAGTGATGGCATTGGCCAATGGCATTTTGTTTTAACTATCTTGACATTACATTAAACATAAACAATAATAAAATAAAAAACAACAGAAAACAAACATCGAACAATACCACAATACACAACAAATCTAACCACCCTCTGGACACACAAAATTAACACTTACAGTAACATGATAAATAAAGAAATAAAATAAACACAAGATAAAAAACAAAAATTAAATGAAGAACTAGATAACTTTACAAAAATAGAAATAGAAAATGGATACAACAAACACCTTATAAAAACATTTACAATAAATTTACAAAAAACTTAACCTCAACACAACACTGTAGTTGACAACACAACACAACCTGAACACAAAAACCAAAAAAATTATCCAAAAAATATAAATACACTAATAACAAAATAGAAAAAATAACAAATATATACAACAAAGAACACTACACTCCAACATACAAACCAAAACAACAAAATATCTTAATAACACAAGCCACAAAACAAATACAGAAAAACATAACCTATCTGGAATCTACAAAATTACATGTAACGACTGCAACACATTTTACATAACAATAAAAACTAGGTCATTCAAAATAAGATTTACAGAACACTACAGAGCATTCAAAACTAAAAATAAAAAAAACATCAAATGTTGCAGAAAACCTATTATCACATAAACATGATATAACAAGTTACAAAAATAACCTAACCATAGTTGAAATAAATGATGAACTAAACTCACTAGAAAAATACCACATCTATAAATACATACGCAATAACTTAATGAACCAACAGACAACATAGCAGACAGCTGCATCATGCATGTGGCACAAGACAAAACATATATGAGATCAACAAGTACTAACATAACGGACTGAACACCAACTCCAGGAAAATAGAGAAAAATAATTCAGTGATTCGACAATGGTCAAGTGACCGAAAGGTGCTTCATCACATATGGTAAAAATTACTTGCACCTATTGGTGGAATAACTGTGTACAGTTAACAATAATAACCTTAAATATATTCTTGAATTTTGAAGTCCATTACGTTCGGTGAATCATATTAATCACTTGAACAATAGTTTATGACTACTTGAACTTTGTTATATATATATATATATATATATTTCAAACCAACATAGGTTATTCAAATACAAGAATATTTATTATTTTATATCCAAAGCTTTTCGTTGGCAAGCAGTACCAGCATCATCAGGAATGAAAATTACAATCTTGCTGATGATGTTGGTACTGTTTGCCAACGAAAAGCTTTGGATATAAAATAATAAATATTCTTGTATTTGAATAACCTATGTTGTTTTAAATTATTGAACAAGGAAACGTATTTTATATTAATATATATATATATATATATATATATATATATATATATATATATATATATATATATATTTAGGTTAGTTTTGGTTGGTAAAGATTATTTAGATTTTTTGGACTAGGAGACTGACAGACTTACCTTGGTAAGAGTCCACTCTGTAGTCTTGAAATAGAAACACATAAAAAAATATATATATATATATATATATATATATATATATATATATATATATTTATTTATTTATTTAGGTTAGTTTTGGTTGGTAAAGATTATTTAGATTTTTTGGACTAGGAGACTGACAGACTTACCATGGTAAGAGTCCACTCTGTAGTCTTGAAATAGAAACACATAAAAGCACTTGACCAATGATATATTTCAACCACACAGTGGTCTTTGTCAATCAAGGAGAAAATACAAAAAGAAATATGAGAGAATGAAATAAAATAATTGTAATCACAGATTGTGTAGAGTAGAAATCAGATGTCACAGATGCACAGATTAAAGATATATATATATTGTTTCCATGAGCATATGAGTGATTATAGTTTATATAAGTCTGTCAGGGGAAAAGAGATAAGGGTATTTGGATAGAAAAAAAGAAAAATGGATTTATCTGATGTTGAGGTTAGGGGATTCTCTAGACTTGGTATACCACTGGTATGATAGTTCCCACCTTCTCAGTTCTGAGGGATTGCAATCAGAGGGGAGTGATTTAATTATTTTTGTGGTATAGCAGTCATCAAAAGTTGTGATGTTGTGACTCGCAGCATGTTGAGCTGTTGGTCTATCCATATTCATAATTTTAACATCATGTCTGTGGCCATTCATTCTGATATTCAGACCATCCGTGGTCAGGCCTATGTACTGAGCTGAGCAAAGTTTACATTGTAGCTGGTATATGACATTTTTTGATGTACAATTATGATGACCCTGTATTTTGAAGACCATTTTTGTTATTTGGCTGTTGAAGCTGGTATTGGACACGTTTTGCATCTAGGTCTATTGCATGGGAAGGACCCTTGCTAGGAAGTTTGTGTGGTTTCTCTGCATCAGGGTCTGGTAGTTTAGGATGTACTAGGATGTTTTTCAAGTTGGGAGGTTGCTTGTACCAAATTTGAGGTGGGTCGGTGAACAGATTTTTGGTGTGGATGGAAGCTTGAAGAAGAATTTTGAAGCCATCTCTCAATATTTTATTGAGTTTATGTAGACCAGGATGGTAGTCTGTTATTAAAGACAGTTTATTTTGTTCTGTTCGTGGTTTGGGGTGAACCGAGGATTGTGCTGACTGAATTTGGTTTTCAATGGGTCTTTTTGGGTATCCTCTTCTCTGGAAGGCTGTTGATATCTTTCTATTAAAATCTTCCAATTCCCTATCATTCGAACAGATTCTCTTACCCCTGATTGCTTGACTGTATGGAATGGATCGTTTTATGTTTATAGGGTGGTTGCTGTCGAAATGGAGATATTGTAGGTGGTTTGTCGGTTTGATGTGAATTCCTGTGTTGATATTTCCATTCTGGAGTGTTACCTCTACATCCAAAAAGGTGATGGCTGATGTAGATTTCTACCAGGTAAATAAATTTAACTGTGGAGAATTGTGTCAGGCTGTCTAAAAATGCCTCAAGTGTTGAAGCACCCTGTGTCCAAATTAGGAAGATGTCATCTATATATCTATACCAACATAATGGCTGGTGTGTTTGTGTCTTTAGAAAACTTTCTTCCAACAATCCCATGTACAGATTTGAGTACGATGGGGCCATTCTAGGGCCATTCTAGGGCCCATTGTTGTTTCCTTTATTTGAAGGTAGTTTCTTCCCTCAAACTGAAAGTTGTTCTTCTCGAGGATGAACCCGGTCAGGTTCACAAGAAAAGGTGTAGTGGGAAAAGGCTTGCCTGGGCGTTTTTTTAGAAAATTCTCTATTGCAGATAGGCCGTCTGCATGAGGGATGTTGGTATAGAGAGAGGTGACATCTATGGTGACCAAAATAGTTACCGGGGGTAGAGGTACCGGGGGATAGAGGTATATTTGTGAAAGTCGTTCTATGAAATGATTGATGTCCTGGGTATGTGATGGAAGGTTCTTTACTAAGGGTTGAAGGTGTGAGTCGAGGAAAGCTGAAATTCTTTCCGCTACTGAATTGCAGCCAGGAATTATTGGTCTACCAGGTGGAGGGATTATGTTTTTGTGGATCTTTTGGTAATATATAGAATTGAGGAGTAGAGGGGTTTTCTACCAGGACACCAATCATTTCATAGAACGACTTTCACAAATATCTGTACCTCTACCCCCAGTAACTATTTTGGTCACTATAGATGTCACCTCTCTCTATACCAGCATCCCTCATGCAGACGGCCTATCTGCAATAGAGAATTTTCTAAACAAACGCCCAGGCAAGCCTTTTCCCAATACACCTTTTCTTGTGAACTCTTACTAAGGTAAGTTTGTCAGTCTCCTAGTCCAAAATCTCTCTCTCTCTCTCTCTCTCTCTCTCTCTCTATATATATATATATATATATATATATATATATATATATATATATATATCTATATATATATATATATATATATATATCTTGTTAAAATTTTCAATCTTTAATTAAATACTTTTTATTCATCCACTCAAGTTTAAATACATTTTGTAAACTTATAGTAGATGACACTAAATGTTCATACAGATTTCTCAAATATTAATTCATTAATTAAATTTAATAAAATAATTTTAGTTTTATATGTGGGAAAATTTTTCACAAAAGGAACAAGGTATGCAATATAGTTATTTTGTCACATTCTGCTTAAAATAAGTCATAACATGATTTCATATAACAGCTGATTATATTAGTTTGTTTATATTAATTGCAATTATTTAGAAAGTAACTAGAATAGAATTTTTGGTTTATTGACTCAAGTAGGAACTAACTTAAATTTTTTTTGTTTATATTCCTTATTTAAAGCTAAAGTTTTAAATATATTTGTCTGGCTATAAAGAAACTGACTTTACATGAAAAATTACAAGTCATGAATGTAGTGGACAATTACAAGAAAAGGCATTGCAACTGATTTGGAATGCTGACAAATGACAACAATGTCATACTGATGAAATGAGTCCATTCTACTCTAATTAAAAATCTTTTATACACTACTATTTAGGTATAATATCAAGATCTGCTTTAACTATTGTACGCAAAAAACCTAGTTCTCTAATTGTGACACTTCCAATCTATTACCAGCGTTCAGACAAGAGGATGAATTGATGAGCTTAAACCAGGGGAAGCAAGGTTGCTAATCTGAGTGTACCCTTTCCAACTTCTCATTTGCTATTGGTTGTAGAAATAATTTTTAAGTTTATAAAATTAGGCAAGAGGCTAAATTCTATCCACTGTATGTTCATTTAGTAACTCTTGTTTATAAATATTATTTCATTTACATGAACAGAAATAATTTCTCTCTTCAATAAAGGTAATGCTCATTGTCCTGATTAAAATTAAATCCACAATTAAAAACTTCCCAACATCAGGAAAACTAGTCATTTTTCAGTCATACAATTGTTTATTTGAGGAACTAATTTTTCCTGAAGTATGATTTAAAGCAAAAAATCCTCTTCTAACACAAGATAAACACACAATAACTTTTAGTATGAATAAATAAAATCTATAAAAACTTACTTAGCAATCTTTATAATCTCCTTAGCTTTATGCAAACTTTTAGAGAAAGTGACCATTTGACTTTTTGTTTAAAACAGAAAAACACTGCCTTCTATCCAACAATGTGGTCTCAGGCTAGGACAATTGCCCACACATTAATTGCTCTTGTTAGGTTTCTCCATTAAAAATTTCCAATTTCTTGTATCATATACTCAGTGCTGAATAAAAAAGCCAATAAAACTGCTAGGGGAAAAGTAATTCTAGGCTTACAATTAAAGGGTATACATGATTATATTTACAATCAATCAAAAAACTTATTTTCACACAAATAATTTACATAATAAACTAAGCAGGTTACTATTTGCCATTGTGACATGGAGTCCCCGGTTATTCTTTTCCATTTGTAGATGGTTTTTGTGTTAAGAAATAATATCCACCAATTAACTATGTCATCAAATGTATGTTATTTGAAAGCAAAAAAAAAACCTCTCATATCCAGAGCCTCCGATATCCGGACATAATATGAAAATAAAGTAAGCGTCTTTATTCACCAAGTGTCTTCCGCCAGCAGCCGGCTCTGTTCTTTCTTGACTCGCCCAGTTGTGTTTGAGTCTCCGTATCATTCAGTTCACTAGTGTTCTACAGATTGGTGTTTTACTCAACTTCAACAGTTGTGTTTGAGTGTCTATATTAGTTATGTTTAGATTTCTGAAAGAAGGTCAATAGACCATAAATACAGGGTGCGGCAGTTAAACGGGAAGATTTGAATAACTTGCAAAAAAATAAGTTATGGGTATTCATTTCATTATTAACCGAAATTCATAGCACACTAGTGGAAATTAGTGTTACAATTAAAAAATTTCACTTACGTATTATTTTTTGAAAATGGTGCTAGCAAGATGTCTCCCTCGGTTTCCTATGCATCCTCGAAGTCTGGCGCAAAAGCTGGCCATAACTGTGCATAGCACATCCAAAGGAATTCTGTCTATCTCTTGCTGAATGCGCTCCTTCAACTCGTTCTTAGTTCTTGGTTGGTTACCCAAATAAACTTTCGATTTTAAGTACCCCCAAAGAAAAAAGTCAGGTGCTGTTAAGTCTGGTGAACGAGCAGGCCAAGGGATATCACCATTTCTGGTAATCACACGGCCGGGAAATGCAAGCCTCAACAAATCTAAAGCGATTTTAGCGGTATGATTAGTAGCACCATCTTGCTGAAACAAAGTGTCTTCATCAAGTGCGGGTAGTGCAAAAGTTACTAACATGTCCGCATAACGTTGAGAGTTTACTGTCACACTGTTACCGTTTTCACTTTCGAAAAAGAAAGGTCCAATTATTCCTCGAGATGACGCACCACACAGTAACTTTTTCTGAGTGGAGAGGTTGTTCATGAAGATTGTGTGGGTTATCTGCGCGCCAATACTGGAAATTTTGTTTATTAACGAATCCACTAAGGTGGAAGTGCGTCTCATCACTCATCCACATGTTATGAACTCGCTCTTCATCTTGCTCGATAACATTTAACATTTGTTGACAAAAGTGTAGCCGACTGTTGAAATCTTGAGATTTGAGAGCTTGGACTACCTGCATTTTGTACGGATGGTAATGAAGTTCGTTTTTCAAAATTCTTCTTACTAATCGATCACTAAGCACAAGTTCTAAGCTGTGTCATCTTGCCGATTTTCGCGGGCTTCTCACTAACGCTTCCCGCACACAATCAACGTTCTCAGGGGTTATGACCGTTTTAACACTGCCACCTCGTTTTCCTGTAGCACTAGCTGTCGCTTCAAAATTTCTAACCCAAAGACTGATAGCATTTGCGGAAGGTACGGGATCGCGTGGAGACAGATAAAATTTCCGACGGGAAGCCCGTTGTGCACAAACAGCACTATCATTGTTTTTATAAAATGCCTTTACAGCGAAAGCACGTTGTTCGCTCGTCCAATGATACATGGTTACTAAAATTTCCAACTGTCTAGACGGCCAAGGTCGCATCTCTCCCTCTCTAAACTCCCTACCAGGCCTGCCAACCATTTTTCAAATCTTCCTGTTTCACTGCCGCACCCTGTATATTTCTTTATTTATGCTGTATGTTTCGAGAGTCCATAAATATTCTTTAGAGAAGTCTAGTCTTGTGGGTGACTAATCAGAAAATAAACTCTCTTGAAGCAAAGAAATCAATCAAACAATGACGACATTCACGATTAGCTGGGCTGGTCTTTATATCCGCTACTAATAAATAGTCATGACTAGCTGACCTAACATGTAACCCGCAATAAGTTAAAGAACTATACATAAAGGCATGTAACTAAATTGTATGTATCTATATTGCTATTTAAATATAACTATAGTCTTCAACTTATTTACTTAAAACCATCATACATCTACTTCCAATTGGAATGGTTGTGGTTATGTAATACAAATGTACATCCTTGCATAACCTCTCCCATATCTGGATATTTTATTATCCATTCGCACTATATTTATATAATTTTGTTTGTTTCAATATTTGTGCATACCTAACCAATTTCCTATTTTTTTCCAGCCACTGGCTGTCTTGTACTTTCAAAAAACACCACGTTGTGGTGTCCCTTACTTATATTTAAAGTTTAAAACTGTTTATAGTGGCTATAGGTTATAGTGGATTTTGTTTGGTTTAAGTATTAATAATAAAATCCAGCTATTTTAAAAATAAGGAAACTATTCAATTAAACACCATTTGAGGAAATATTTCACCTGTGCTCATATTTTCTTTATAAAACAACTTACCTCAGGTGATAGCATTGAAAAGTACGACTGTCCCGTCTGCTTTTGATACAAATGGTATGTTTTTCCTGGTACTTTTTTGAAGTTACATGCCGCATGGTGTAGCTTTGCATTAGTATTAGCTTCACGTAAAACATTCACAGCTTCTTCTTGCAAATACCTAACTTGTGTCAATATTGACTGTAATTTGCTACATGCTGCAACTCGAATAAAACTGTCAGCCTATCAAATTAAAAAATCAAATTTAAAATTATACATTAAAATAATTTAATACTCACAAATTTATTACATATTGGTATAAAAAATTCTTACTAAAACGCTTGAACAAATATTATTATATGACACTTTCCTATAGTAGCACCTACTTTTTTATGTAATAAGAATGGCCATTTTTACTCAGACAGTAACGAATTTCTTGGTTGTTTTTTGTTAGGTGGAGGGGGAGTTAGGATAAGTATATTAGAGGTTATGATTAGGGACCGGCTGATTCCGATACTCGATTCTAATGGCATCAAGCTATCGTTGATACTCGATTCTCCATTGATTAAACTGCCTATTTCGATTCTTTTACACATATTATATGATACTGGACGAGGCTATGGGATAAGTAAACGAGGCTATACACATCGTCTTCACTTGACATCATTCCATTGGCATTATTATTCTGCCAAAATTGCTAAAACAAATATAGCATCCGTGGTCTTGGCTTAGCATTTCGTAATGGCAAGGTTTCAATATATTTTGCATCGATGGCTATCCATCGGTGGTTGCAACAAATACGTAAAACCTTTAGTCATAGGATTGTTTTATCCATTAATTAATTCTGTAATTCCCCTGAATTTCACATTTAGTATGGAATAACTTTGAAATCAGCAGAGAAAAATCTGTACTGACAGTCCTCTAGTTCGATATGACCTGACATTGAATACTTGTAGTTCGATACTTTTTGACAGTTTGATACCAAATAATATATATATAATATTATTATATACCAATTATATATATATATTGTAATTATTTCTTTTAATACAATTATATTATGAATGAATTCTTTAAAATGTATTTTTCAATAATTTTAATCAAGGTAGGTTAGTAACTTTTCTAATTTATTTTAAGATAAATAAATTTTCTAGAGCTTTCTTTTTTTAATAACAAGTTTAATGTATCATTTAAAACACTTTCTTAACAATTATAAGTTCTATTAATAAATTACAAATTTTTCTTTTTTAAAGTTTTACAAATTTATTATAAGTTTCCTCTTTTATTACAAGTCTTATTATTCTAAATTGTGTTTTTCTTTTGGGCAGCAACAGTTTTTATTTAATTTAGCCTAACTTGATTTTAATTTTGGGTTAGCACAAGCTCTCTTAATCTCGGGTTATCTGGTGGGTTTTAAATTTTGAATACTGAAGTCTTATTTGGCACTCTAAAGTAAAAGAACAAAAAAAATCTAATCTATAAATGTTATAAACTATGTTACAAATTAATTTATTTCTAAGTAAAATTGTTCCTTAATATTTTCTCTAAATGTTTTCTTTTAGAGTTTAATTTTTATAATAAATTCACTGGTTTTTTTCTTTTATAATTGTCTGATTGCAAAATTTCAAAATGTAGTAATGGATCTAGCCTAGATACTTAAGTGTTTTAGATTGCAGATTCCACTTTTCAGCCTTTATCAAAATATTTAATAATTTATTTTTAAATAAATAGTTTTAATTAATTTTCTTGAAAGTATTTTGTAGTGTTAATTGAATTCGAGACTAACACTCCCGCACTAAGTTTGAATTCTTCAAATTTTATTGGCCAATTCTGAAACACGTCTGTCTTGCTTGAGTAGGTGTGAAGAACTGAAGCCACGCTAGCACTAGATCTTCACCGGTGAACTAACTCCATCAACGCGCATGCGCGTGACGTCACAGATGGAGGGTTAACTGCAGCAGAGGGGGAAGTAGTATACTTCGTAGGTATACTTGAATAAAGGTAGATATTAATGTTGAATAAAATTATTACCAAATCTATCCTGATTGGATACTTCGTACGTATACTTTAATAAAGGTAGATATTAATGTTGAATAAAATTATTACCAAATCTATCATGACTGGATACTTCGTACATATATTTTAATAAAAATAGATATTAATGTTGAATAAAATTATTACCAAATCTATCCTGACTGGATACTTCGTACGTAAATTTTATTGTAGGTATAAAAGGAAGAAAACTCACTATGTAAAAATTAAATTTAACTTTGCCATTTTTATTCAAAAGACATTTATAAATTTTTTATAATACCTAACCTAACCTAGCCTATCACAACAAATATGATTCATTAAAACTAGAATGTTTCAAGAAAAAAATTAAAATGGAAGTTCGGGATTTGAACCCGGAACTTACGATTAAATGCCTGTACCTTAACCACTAGGCCACGGGTTTCTACTGATATTGTAGATACAGTTTCTCTTATTACATTGTGGCTCATAGCTTCCCCTACATTCTCTCCCCTCTCGAGGAACCGAGTTGAAGGTTGCGCATGCGTGTTGATGGAGGTATTTCACCGCTGAGAGTCTACTCACGCTAGCCAAGCATTACAAAATGGCTAAAACAAACTATTTCCTTTTTTTAATTGTTGTTACCGGCTTTACGGATGCTGTATTCACTGCGTTTTGTACATTTCATGTTCTTAATAACTAGATTTTACTTTCTGTGCAGGTAACTGCATTTAAATATTATATCTCCTGACGAAGTTCAAATTATCAGCTGTTCTGTTCATAATGCGCGCGCATCTTACTTAATATGCTAGTCATCCAGTTTTGGTCAACTTTTGTGCAATCTAAAATGGTTTCACTTTTCTTAACACTTAAAGGCTTTTACTATTATTTACATTGTTTTAGTGTTCTTTTTAAACTGTTACACATTAAATTGTTTCTATTATATTGTTTGTTTTACAGTGGTTATTGTTCTAAACTTGTGATTAAATATTACGATTTTGCCAATTTAGGTTATGTTTACAATTTTCTCTTTTTTCATAATTGGTTATTTTATGGTTTGAATTTACTTACATATTTATATTATATTATACATAGTGCCTTTCTTACTTGCTATTCCAAAATGTTACAATATATATATATATATATATATATATATATATATATATATATATATTGTAATAATTGGTAATTTCCTTTTATAATCTTAATAAAAATTTATAAGTCAAAAGAAATAACGATTCAATGCTGCTTTTGTTACAATAATTTTTAATATCTTAATATGACATTCCTTATTTTCTTTTACAAAGTCACTTACTAATTACAAAGTCTTATTTCATCCACAAAGAATTACAAAAATTAAGCTTTATTAGCCTAAGTCTAAAATTTGTTTATGGCAGCAAGAAGTTTAGTTATAAATTTTAATATTAATTGAATTTGATTTAATTACTTCAATTTGAGCTTGAGCTCTCTTTATCTCGGGTTAATAGGTGGGTTTTCTAAATTTTGAATAATAAAATTTGAGTTGGCACTTTCAAAAAAATATCTAAGTTACAATTCTTACAAGCTAAAATTTTTTACAAGTTATTTGGTTTCTAATTAAATAATTTCCTGAATAATGTCTTCTTAATCGATCAGTTCAATGATTTGGCTTAATGTTATTCTGTAATTAGGATTGAATACGATACTACACTTTCTGCACCAGTTAAAAAATAAAATTTCTACAGCCAATTCTGAACACGTCTTCCTCGTTCAAATGCTCTGTTCCAACTCCGACTGACGCTACCTTTTTTAGCAATAAAATGGCCAAGTCGTGAATTTCCGCTATTTTCTCGTTTATTCCTTGTAAGTAACAGCTTTACGGATGTCATGTTCACCGCCTTTGATACACTTCTTCTTCTTAACAACTGCACTTAAATTTCTTTGCAAAACAATTGCATTTAAATCTTATTTCCCAAACTGTTTTAGATTATATATCCACGAGAAATATTTAAAACGAATATCTTTTGCCGGTCATGCGCACGCAACTCTACAAATCCGTTCTACATCTTGTTTACTACAGAACATTCACTAGCTTGCTGTTTGAAAGTTTTAAGTGTATTTATATCGTTCTATTGTTCTATTTAAATTGTTATCTATCAATTACTTCTAATACATTTTCTTATAAATAGTGATTTGTGTGTTTTTTTTCTTTTTATATAAAATCTTGTGATTAGATATAAAATGTGGCCATGTGCATTTTTCTACACAAGTGAAATTAGGTTATGTTTACATTTCGTTCCTGGTATATTTTAGTAATTTTTTTTTTTACATACTGAATTTATTTATATATATTTATCTTATTTTGTAAGTGCCTTTTATATATATACTACTTCAAAATGTTACAATATATATATATATAATAACGTAAAATGAAAAGAGAAACTTCAAGGTGGCGATAACTATAACATCACCTTGCTTCCTTGCTTGCTTTATAATAAGAAATAGAATTATAAAAAAAAACAATTAAAATTTATTAAAATATGATATACTTAACTCCTAACAATACAATAAATTAACAATTAACATTTAATCAACAATCCTCTTACTCTTAACTCTCAATTTTCACATTTTGGGAGTAAACTCTTACTCTATCCTTCTTGCTTGTCTGCTGCCCTCTAATTACATATGATATACTTAACTCCTAACAATACAATAAATTAACAATTAACATTTAATCAACAATACTCTTACTCTTAACATCTAGTACATTAATCATTTTCTGATTCTTAGAATCTATTTTATAACCTTTTTTCTTTTTCTTTCTTTATTTTAATTTTAATAGAATGGAATCTTTCCAATCATAAGTCTTTTTATTTATCTATATAATCTATCTTCTGACAAAGTGTTTTTTTTTTTTTTTTTAATTTTAGCCTAACCGAGTCATAGCATGTCTAGGTTGTTTGTAGGTTAGGTCCTTGTTCTTATTCATTCATCCCTTCCTATTTTATTTTTATTTTTCAATATCCAGTTCAATTATTTTCTTATATCATTTCAGTTTATTTTTTTTTTTTATGAAGTTTAACATCTAATATTTTTTTAAAGGTTGCAATCCCATATCCTCTATTTGATCATATCTATAGCTCCTTCGATTACACTGTCCCTATATCAACGAATATAAATTTTGTTTTAATACTTATATATATCAACGCAGATTCTCCCTTACAATACGACGAAGTTTAAATACACAATTACCATATTTTTATTACAACGATGCTTTAATATTTATTATCATAGATTCATATTTCTTTTATAATATATAATATATACGACGAAGTTCCATTATTTATCAACGCAGATTCTCCCTTACAATACGACGAAGTTTAAATACACAATTACCATATTTTTATTACAACGATGCTTCAATATTTATTAACATAGATTCATATTTATTTTTATTCATTATTCGATGAAGTTTCCAATAAATTATCATAGATATAGTTACCATCCCTTAAAACTTATCTCCTGCTAACGTTTTCTTATACACATAGTCACCTAGAGTTTATTCATATTGCTTCCTTTACCTATATTTAATATCTCCCTTCCTTTTTTATTTAAATTTATATATTTTTATTTCTTTATTTTTTTTTTTTAATTTTTTTTTTAAGTGTTTGTTTAATTATTAAGTCATTTCTGGTCCATTGTCATTTCCAATTTATTTGTTATCTATCCCTTCTACATTCGCTTCCTTCTCCTAATTTTTTTTATCCTGAGTCATTTCTGTTATTACCATCTTATTATCCCTTGTTATTTTCCTTTCTCTCGACTTCTCCCTTACTATTTAATTTGTTCTATCTGAAATTTATCTGATTCTCCATGGTGTGCCTCCCTTGGTTCATAAAATTTCTTTAACAAGCTAATATGGAAAATTCCTCTAATTTTATTGCTTCTAGCATCTTTGATTTCATAAGTCGCTTTGCCATATTTCTTGGTGATCACATAAGGTCCATCATATATATAAAATAATTTTGCCATCTCACCTCTTATACCCTGTGGTTGCCAATTTTCTTTTACTAATACCTTGTCCCCAACATTTAATTCTTCTATTTTATGAGTTTTATTAAATTTCTCTGCTCTTTTATGAGCCTTCTTCTTAATTCTACTCCTAGCAATTTCTAAATGTCTTTCTAAATTTATTAATTTTGAACTCCAGCCAAAATTTTTTATTTCCTTTTGCCAAAACCTTTCATCCTGAATTCCTAGTTGTAGCTGGTTAGGTGTGTATCCTGTAGTCTCATGAGGAATTTCATTAATTGCCTGGTTAATAACCTCTACATATTTTCCCCATTCTCTAAGGTTATGATGACAATATGTTCTCAAACATCTAATGATCTCCTTATTCACCCTCTCAACGATATTGCTTTGTGGCCTCCTTATTGGAGAAAATATTGGTTTCATTTCTCTATTTTTTAATATACTCCAGCCATTTCTTATTATTAAACTGGGTTCCATGATCAGTCTGTATTCTTTCTACTCTCCCGAAATTTTCTATATAATTTTCTAAACATTTAATTGCCTCCCCTGTGGTTGCCTTTTTCAATTTATAGATTTGAACGAATTTTGTAAATACATCTAACATCACTAATAAATACTTATAGCCTCCTACAGTTCTTTGAAATGGTCCTATAAAATCAATTGACAATTGCTCCTTTGGTTTTTCCACTTGGATCCCTTTCATCTCTCCAAAATTACCTTGGGTTACATTTTTAGCTCTTTGACAAATATTACATGTTTTAATAATTCCCCTAATGCTTTTTCCCATTTTCTTCCAAGTGAAGCTCTCTGATAATATGGTATGACATTTCTTAGCTCCTGCATGCAGGTAATATTCATAACAAGTACCCACTATTTCTTTAATCATTCCCTTTGGTACTACTATTTTCCAACTTTCCCTATTTCTTTTATATACTAAGTTATTAATAATTTTATAATTTTGAGGATAATTTTGAATGTTTTCTTTTATTTCTCTAACTTCCAAATCTTCTACTTGTAATTTACTAAATTCTTTAAATTTTGTACACATTTCCATATCCATAACTCTTTCTATATAATTTATTTGTAATTCTGAATTTTGGTCTCTTCTTTCAAACTTATTTTTGTCACAAGGGTTCCTGCTCAATAGGTCTGCAACTACATTTTCTTTTCCTTTACAGTGTTCAATAGTATAATCATATTCTTGCATTATTAATATCCATCTATGCAATCTTGAATTTAAAATTTTACAAGTCTTAATAAAAGTTAAGGCCTGATGGTCAGTCTGGATCACAATTTTTCTTCCTAGGATGATCTGTCTTGCTTTCTGCAGACAAAACAATATAGCAAGTAATTCCTTCTCAGTGGTATAATATTTAACTTCACTTCCTTTTAATGTGCGGCTCATAAACATTACTGCCTTTTTCTCCCCCTTTTCATCAATCTGATAGATGTGTCCTCCTATGGCATATTCACTGGCATCTGTTTGTAGGTAAAATGTTTTCTGGTAATCTGGGTGAGTAAGTACATTTGTTTCCAAAAAATTTTTTTTTAATTTAATAAAATTTCGCTCCTCCTCTTCTGTCCAAATAAATTTGTTTCTATTAGATAATAATTTTAATAATGGTTGTACAAATTCTGAATATTTTTCTATAAATTTATTATAATAATTAGCCATTCCAATAAAACCTTTTAACTGTCGAGGATTTTTAGGTGAGGGAAATTCTAATATAGCTCTAACCTTCTCTTCATCCATTTTTACTCCATTTGTAGTCAATCTATACCCTAAGAATGAAATATCTTTTCTACAGAACTCTGATTTATCAAATTTAATGGTCATGTTGTTTTTTAAAAAAATTTGGAAGATCTTTTCTAGGTGTTTTTTATGCTCCTCAAATGTCTCAGACATACAGACTATATCATCTACATATATTAAGGTGAAATCTTCTAATTCCTCCCTCATAATACTGTCCATAGCTCTTGCCAATGCTGCTAGAGATGTTTTCAATCCATAGGGTGTAACAACAAACTGGTATGTTTTCCCTCTATGTTGGAATGCAGTATATTTCCTTGACTCCTCTTCCAATTCAACCTGCCAGAAACTGTTAGTGAGGTCCATGGTACTCAACCAATTAACTCTCTTTGCTCTGTGTAGAATCTCATTTATTCCTCTATAGCAATCATAATCCGGAATTATAATTTCATTTAGTTTTCTTGCATCTAAACATAATCTAACTTTCCCATTGGTTTTGATGACTGGGACTATTGGATTAATATATGGACTAGTACTTCTTTCAATTATACCTAACCTCAACATTTTCTCTATCTCTTCTTGTACCTGATCTTGGTACTTTGTAGGAATTGGGTAATTTCTTTGGTAAAATGGTACATCTTCCCTAACTTTAATCTTATGTTTATATGCAGTGCATAAACCGGGCTGGTCTGAAAATACTTCTTTATACTTCTCTATTAAATCACTCATCTCCTGTCTTTGTTCCTCAGTTACCTCTTCATTCCCTATTCTTTCAAAAATATCCTCTTTTTTATCTCTCCCTCCTCTTGTACAATTTTAATATAATTTTGACTTTGGTTTCCAAAAGTTTCAAATTCTTCCCATTTTTCCATATCATTCATTCCTTCCTGTTCATCACAACTCAATTCCTCCTCCATCTCATTTTCAAAATTATTCATCTCCCCTTTAAATTTTGTCTGCCCATCTACACTCATTTTTGATTTATATAATTTGTTTTCATATTTAAACTCCATCTCCCATTTTCCAAAATCAAGTTGTGCCTCCACATCCATCAACATATCCGTACCTATAATAAATTTTCTCAATAAGCCTGGCACCACTAGGCATTGAAACGGATATTTTACCCCTCCTATTTCTCCTATTACCATGATCATTTTGTTTATCTTTTTAGTTTTCTTATTTGTTGCAGTCCGAATGGTTAAATTTTTTATTGGTAGGATTTCTATTTTTCCTATTTTATTTTTATTCTCTAACATCCATTTCTCCTGGATACATGTTACGTTACTGCCTGTGTCTATTAATGCTGGTAAACTTGTATCTTCCATCTTAATCTCTATCTCTGGGTTTATTATTTTTTTTTCAATTCCTAAATTATAATTTCTCTCCTCATCTTCTTGTTCTAAAAATTTTCTACTGATTAATACATTATTTATAGTTAACTTAATTTTATCGTAGGAGCTTTTATCAAATTTTATCACTGGCAACCTCATTTGTTCTGTTTGATGCTCCTTTTCCTGATCCAAGGCGACGATACCAGTGTTCTCTAGTTTTCCGTTTGACTATGTGCACCATCCTCCTTCCTTGTCCCCACACATCTCCTTGTCTCTATCTGATTTACTTCCTTCTGGCTCCTGTCATTGGTTCTGTAATTCCTGTCTCCTCTATTTTCTCGACTATTTTCCTGCCCTGGTCTTGGTTCAACATTCCCCCTCATATGATTATCTATTCTTCTGTTAAAAAACTGGACATATGGCCGCCCTTCATTCCTATATTCATTCCTTCTATACAATTCTCCTGGTCCTGGAAATCTTCTATTTCCCTGCTGTCTCATCCCTTCCTCACCCCTTCTGGGTGGAAATCTATTTCCATTCTGTTCCTCTCTAGGGGTAGGCCTATTCCATGGTCCCCTGTTTCTCTGTCTTATTTCCTTATTTCTCTCCTCTATATCCTCCTCATTCAGCATCCTTTCCATCTCTCGGATCGTTTTTATATTTTGCACTCTTCTTGACAACTGTATCCTTTCATTAAAATGCCGGCTTAATCTCCGGACTATCTCGTCCTCATTTTGCGGTGGTGTCATGTTCTTTAAAACTATGACTCTTTCTATGAAATAATCTGCTCTGGCTCTTCCATTTCTCTCTATATACCTTTCATTTTCTATTCTCTCTTTGATGCCTTCCTGTATTTCTTTGGCCCAGTATCTTTCTATAAACCTATCTTGTAAATCCGCAAAATTTTCCACCTCCTCTCTGATTGATTCCCACCATCTAGCCGCTCCTACTTCCAAAGCTCTATCTATGATTCCTCTCCATTCATTTTCAAATCTTTCCCCTGTCCTACATTCAAATTTTCTCTCCACATACCTATCCAGTCTTTTTAGGAACTCCATAGGGTTACCATTCCTCCCATTAAATTTGGGCATCTCCTCCTGATTCCCGCATGACACTTGTATGATCCTTAGGCCTTCTCCTCCTTTACTTTCTTCCACCTTCTTTTCTACCTTTTCCATTCTCTGGGTCAATTCCCCTTGTTTCTCATTATTCCTCCTTCCTTCTGTTTCCAATCGGTCAATTCTATCATTATTATTGTTTTTCTCAATCGCTATCTCCCTATTTAAAACTCTTAACTCTTCCCTGTTCTGTATTGTTATTTTTTCTACCTTCTCTATCTCTTTCTTATTAATTTCTGTCACATCAGCTATTATTTCTTTTGTTTCCTCTAAATTCTCCTTAATCTTCTCCTCTAAGTCTCTTCTCATAACTCCTACTACAGCATTATTCTCTGTTCTCAACTGTTCCCTCATATCCTCTATCATTTTCTTACTTTCCTCCCTTATTTCCTGTGTTATGAATTTGAAATCTTCCTTCATCTCTCTCATTTCGTCTCTATTTTCCTCTAATTTTTTGTTTATTTCCCTCATATCCTCACTCATATCTTTCATTTCCCCTTTTATTTCATCTATCTTATCTAATTGTCTATTTATTTTTTCATTATTTATATTTAATTGTCTATTTATTTTTTCATTATTTATATTTAATTGTCTATTTATTTTTTCATTATTTATATTTAATTGTCTATTTAGATCCTCTCTCCCTTTTTCACTCATTTCCATGAGAGTTCTCATCATCTCCCTTAAATCTTCATTCTCATTATTTCCCTTTTTCTGTTGGGTTTGCATCAGTGGTAATCCCCTAGCCTCATCTACTTGGGTTTCCACCTCACTCTCTTCTATAGGCATATCTGTGCCTTCCGTTTCTGTCTCTAGTATTTCTAGGCTTGTCCCTTTTTCCAATTCTATTAGGCCTATTGTAGCTTCTTCCTCTTTTTCATTTATTTTTTCTTTTAATGTCACATATTTTCCTTTTGCAGCTTCCTCAACTTCTGTACCCTTCCTAGACCTACTATGTTTGTTATATTCCTCTAATTTTTCTGTTTTTTTCGCTTTCTCCCCCCTTAAATTATATGTACCTGTTTCAGATTCCATTTTTTTTTTTTTTATTTCTTTATCTAAAATTTCAAAATTCCCCTTTATGCTATTTAAATTTTGAAAATTAAAAAAAAATTATTGACTTATGGTTGCAAAGTCCTGAAAAGTAAACAATATTAATACAAATATTTAATTAATAATCTTATCTAAAGTGCCTTAAGGTTAATTCTTAAATTTTTTTTATAATCGAGCCCCACGTTTGTGTGCCAAATGTAATAATTGGTAATTTCCTTTTATAATCTTAATAAAAATTTATAAGTTAAAAGAAATAACGATTCAATGCTGCTTTTGTTACAATAATTTTTAATATCTTAATATGACATTCCTTATTTTCTTTTACAAAGTCACTTACTAATTACAAAGTCTTATTTCATCCACAAAGAATTACAAAAATTAAGCTTTATTAGCCTAAGTCTAAAATTTGTTTATGGCAGCAAGAAGTTTAGTTATAAATTTTAATATTAATTGAATTTGATTTAATTACTTCAATTTGAGCTTGAGCTCTCTTTATCTCGGGTTAATAGGTGGGTTTTCTAAATTTTGAATAATAAAATTTGAGTTGGCACTTTCAAAAAAATATCTAAGTTACAATTCTTACAAGCTAAAATTTTTTACAAGTTATTTGGTTTCTAATTAAATAATTTCCTGAATAATGTCTTCTTAATCGATCAGTTCAATGATTTGGCTTAATGTTATTCTGTAATTAGGATTGAATACGATACTACACTTTCTGCACCAGTTAAAAAATAAAATTTCTACAGCCAATTCTGAACACGTCTTCCTCGTTCAAATGCTCTGTTCCAACTCCGACTGACGCTACCTTTTTTAGCAATAAAATGGCCAAGTCGTGAATTTCCGCTATTTTCTCGTTTATTCCTTGTAAGTAACAGCTTTACGGATGTCATGTTCACCGCCTTTGATACACTTCTTCTTCTTAACAACTGCACTTAAATTTCTTTGCAAAACAATTGCATTTAAATCTTATTTCCCAAACTGTTTTAGATTATATATCCACGAGAAATATTTAAAACGAATATCTTTTGCCGGTCATGCGCACGCAACTCTACAAATCTGTTCTACATCTTGTTTACTACAGAACATTCACTAGCTTGCTGTTTGAAAGTTTTAAGTGTATTTATATCGTTCTATTGTTCTATTTAAATTGTTATCTATCAATTACTTCTAATACATTTTCTTATAAATAGTGATTTGTGTGTCTTTTTTTTCTTTTTATATAAAATCTTGTGATTAGATCTAAAATGTGGCCATTAGCATTTTTCTACACAAGTGAAATTAGGTTATGTTTACATTTCGTTCCTGGTATATTTTAGTAATTTTTTTTTTTACATACTGAATTTATTTATATATATTTATCTTATTTTGTAAGTGCCTTTTATATATATACTACTTCAAAATGTTACAATATATATATATATATATTATAACGTAAAATGAAAAGAGAAACTTCAAGGTGGCGATAACTATAACATCACCTTGCTTCCTTGCTTGCTTTATAATAAGAAATAGAATTATAAAAAAAAACAATTAAAATTTATTATTATGAAGTATTACTATCAAATAATTTATGTTGGGCGCCAAATCTGTATTCTAAAGAGATTACAATTAAATAGAGATTTGATTTTCTGGATTTAACAAACAAAACTCTATGAATTACTTATGAAATTTACTTTTAATTTACTAAATGTTTAAGACTAATTTACGTTTAAATAATAAAATTTTATTATTTTGCCAGCTAGCTTCAATAATAAAATAAACAGCAAGAACTCTTTCTAATTTAACAGTTATCTTAAATCTAATACAGTGATTCCTCGTTATTCACAGGGGTTATGTTCCCCAAACTGACTGCAAATAGTGAAACCGCCAATACTGAAACAAACTATATATGGAAAGGGGAGGGTACATTCCACATCAAAAATGTAAACATTAATTACAGCTATACTGAACACTAATATAATACAGTATGTTATATTTAGATACTACATAATTACATACATATTTTTATTGTTTACTTCCGTTTTCCTTCAATCTGAACTAATCACTTCCACAAGTAGACACAAGATTTCCAAAACTAGCAGATATGACAATCGAATGTGACACCTGTTTCATAACTGATGGGGAAAAAACAAATTAGTTACAGCCGCCGGATACGATTGTCGATGTTTGGATTTTCAAAACTATTAAAATAACAGTGAAAACAGAAGTGATGCTAAACCTATGTATGAAGTTGTTTGTCAGTGACTTGTTATAAATAAGGAATGCCTATTTTTTGAGTAGTAGGCCTAGTAGTGTACAGTGTAATAGATGTTCAGAGGATAAACAGAATTCTTTGTGATAAGTAGCTACAGTACTGTACAAAATAAATAAGACGAGAACATATCTTACAACCTCATAATAACTATACTGTCTTTCTTTTCTTTTATATTTTTCAACACGTTCAGCACGGCTAGCGTACCGGCATGTTCTGGGTTCCCTTACGAGGCACAGAGAGGATGCCTGTGCGCTCCCTGTCTATTTTCTTAGAGACGGCGAGCCCACCGGCACACTCACTCCCAGGCTAATTGAAACTTCTCTAGTGTCGATACGTGTTTGTATAAAGGTTTGATTTTTACATCAGTGAGAGATTGGATTTACATCTCCAAGAGATTGGAGAACATTGTGCCTGAGCCGTTTTTAAAACTGACCATCCCAAGTTAACTTTTGATGCTTCAACTGAAACAATGCTTCAGGGAGTTTTATGAACAGATTCAATGTGGTTTAACTTTTATATTTTAATGTTTTTTTTAGTTTGAACCTTAACACGGCAAAATATCCAGTAAAATTAACGATCATAAAAATTAACTATGCTATCTGAACTAACGCAAGAATAAACGATAACTGCCCTATTAGAGTGAATGAACCAACTCGAGTTGGGAACAGACTATTGTAAATATGAGTCATTGACAAAATGCTAGGACGCCCGAAAACCTAATGTGTCAACATAAGATTGTAGTAAACAAATGTCAGCTAATCTCGGCTATAAATAGTCTCGGACGTGACATATGTATCATCTATGTCTCCATTTACATTATCGATCTCTATGGCTTTGTGAAACACATGGCACAAACAGAAACAAACATTCCGAGTTAAACGTTGAGTGCTTATTTTAGTATGTAGTATATTTTAGTAGTAGGGTCTTTAGTTTTGTATGTAAATTATCTTTTATTCCTGTCTTATTTATTGTGTTTTATTATTTGTCATACAGTAATTTATCATTTCTATTTCTTTTTTTAATTATGACACAATAAATAAAACAATATTTTAGTGTCTAATACACTGTTTTGATGTCCAAAATAAACATGTATATGTTAAAAATAAAATTATTGAGATGAAAAGAGCGGGCTCGATAATTAGATGCTATGACAAGCTATGCAACCCGCATAGCGTTCCACCGCTGTCAGAGGAGGAAGTTAACGAAAAGCAGACAGTAGTTTGATGAGATCACCAATATCGCCGCCGTGCTGAAAGTGTTAAACAATACATATTAGGGTGATATCCTGTGATTTCGACAACCACGTATAAGCGAACTCACGAATACCAAACATACAAATAGCGAGGGACCTATTATAGCTGTACTATCCTACATACAACCTATATTAAATGTATTTATCTCTAGGTTTGAGGTTACTGTGTTTTGGCTTGTAATTTAATATAACTACTTGTTATTCTCGTTTTGAAATTTTACTTGTTGGCCTTTAAGTTTTACAAGAATTAAATTTTAAAAAATGAATAATTAACTGGTACTTAAATTCGCATTGAATAGCTGGAATGATCCTCACAGTTCCTCTGTATTGTCGTTGTGATCCACGGATGTATTTCCTCTTCGATCCTCTCCTCTCTCTGGCTCCCATGGTTGGACTCCTCTCCCTGTGCTCCTCGAACTTCCTCTTTGACTGCCAAAACAGCACTGCACTCCCCTCTCCTCGACTAGTAATTCCTACCTTCCATTCCTTCCCTTTCTTCTATCTTATCCACCAATCTGTCTAAATTTGCTCTGTTGCTCTGCATGCACCTTATTTTGGAAAGTACAGTTTTGAGAAATGTTGCTGACAAAGACTCTACTTTTGGAATATGGGTTTATTCTCATCACTTTATCTGTCAGTCAGTCAATTGTTCCCATTCTCAGTTTAGAAATTGGTATACTTCTGAAAAACCTCTTTTCTCTTTTCAACTAATGGTATCTTTTAAACACAGCAAACCCCGGGCCTTTAGATTATCTAAAATAATACTTTTTTTTTATAACAGCTAGGAACATATGTTTTGTTATAATATATATACATAAACTAAATATGTATATATAATATACATATTTAAACAACCACTAAAAATATAGTACCACTAAAAATATACAACCACTAAAAATACTATCAGATTTCTCTCCATTTTAAAGTTAAAAACAAAAATAGAGATTTATTTAAGTTTTTACCATGTTAGCAATGGTCCCTTAGTTTGTTTAAACAGCACATCTTGATTACGATGCTTAGGTTTCAACCAAGCTTTTAGCAGGCCTAGTATAGCTACTCGGCTATAATGAAAATAAAAATTAATTTTAAGTAATATTATAAAAAAAGAAGATAATCATCAAAAGTTGTAAAATAATAATGAAATGTAAATTAAAAAATAAATTAGTCACTACCCATAAGGATAGTGATAAAAATTTTAATTGTATTTAAATATATTCAAGACTTGAATTTGTTTAAAAAAATATAGTTTTTTAATCGGGAGATAAAATCAATAATTAATTTTTTAATTAAATATTTAATTAAAACAATATATCCAAAAATAGCATTTCAATATATTTCCAGTGAAAAAGACAATCATCAGATAGTAGAGTGGATCAAAGGTCAATAGAAAGAGTGTGTTTATCAGATAGCCTATAACTTAGATAGGTTTTTTTGGATGACTTGGAAATAAACATGGATAACTTATGGCATAACACATGGAAATAAAATTTTAGTTGAGTTAGGATGTTAGATAGATTAAGTGTATATCGTTTTCCAGTAAACAGTAAATATGAATTTATTTTAAGGAAGTATTTCACAGTACTTACAATGAAATATTAAATATAAATGTAATTTTGTACTTAGATTTTCATAAGAATTTAAGTACAGGGACTGGCAGAAAAAGTGGATGGTTTTGAAATGAATAAAACAAATCAGAAATACGATGTAAAAAAAATTTTTAAAAGGTTTGAAACATCATTTCTTGCAATTTTAATTGGATGTATCTTTTTCTTTTGGGTTATTTGAAATCGAAATTAAATGTCAGATGGGCTCAAACAACTGAAGATCTGAAGCTAACAATTCACAATGAAATAGTGGCGATACTGAATAACATGATGGTAAAGGCAATAGATAATTTTTAGGTATGATTACAAGATAAAAGGGGTTTTCAGAAGTATACAAATTTCTAAACTGAGAATGGGAACAATAGACAGACTGACAGGTAGAGTGATGAGGATAAACCCTTAGTCCAAAAGTAGAGTATTTGTCGGCGACACTTTCCAAAACTGTACTTTAGGATTGGTGAATAAGATAGAAGAAAGAGAAGCGAAGGAAGGGATGAATTAGTAGTCAAGGAGAGGGGAGTGCAGTGCAGTTTTAGCAGTCAAAGCGGGAGTTCGAGGAGCAAAAGAAGGAGGATTGAGGCTTCGGAGTCAAAAAGAGATCAAGTCAAGGATCTGGAGAGGAGTCCAACCCTGGGAGCCAGAGAGAGAAGAGGATTGAAGAGGAAACATACCCATGGATCACAAGAAACAATACAGAGGAATTGTGAGGATCATCCAAGCCACTCAATGCAAATTCAAGTACCATTTAATTATTAATTATTTAAAATTTCAGTTCTTGTAAAACTTAAAGTAAAGGCCAACAAGTGAAATTTCAAAATGAGAATATCAAGTATATTTATTAAATTACAAGCCATAACACAGTAATCTCACGCCTGGAGATAAACAAACCATCAAATTTGTTTGTTTATACCATTTAAGAATTAACTAAAAATATTGTTCCCCAAATTGACATGAAAAAAACTTTTAATTCACATTTATATTTAAAAAAATACATAGAAGTGTTAATACCAATAAACATATGATTAAATTATAGTATGTATGATTTAATTTTTGTACAAATTTGTTCTATCATTGTTTTTCCTGAAGATGCTAATTTATTTATTGACAAAAGGCTAGAAAATATATAAATAAAAGCTATTCTTGTATTGTGTTTGAAATATATTTATTCATGTATTATATTACAAGAAAATGTATCACCAAATAAAGATATTTCTTTCTTTAACATTAAAAAATATACCTTTCATGAAGGTAATTTGAATTTTTTTCTTTCTTGCTGTTACGTAAGACCCTTTTAGGTTGGAGTTTATCGTAGCCTACACAGTTACACTCATCCGCAATTGATAGATAGCACCAGTTGTGATAACTGTATGCGTTGTGGTGTAAGGTTTTAAAAATAATTAAAAAAAAAAAAATTATCGCAACGATCCAAACAATGCGTAGTTTATTTAGAAGATTTTACACATGTTGGATTTACAACGTTTGAACAGGACAACGTTTATATTAAATAAAAACAACCTCTTACCACAAATTCAACAATTTTTATTTTAACCTTATATACATTTCGATTACAAAGTAATCATCTTCAGAAGTATTTTACAAATGACTAACTGTTATATCCGAACTAGTAACTGGTCCAATGACCAATGTTTGTTGGGTACGCTAGTATAGATATAAAGATCACTTTAAAGCTTACTACAACCAACCAAACATTTATAACTCAAACCTAGCCACACACACTATCAGAAAATAACCATACATTACCCACAATAAACAAAAACCTTTTAATAAAGAATGTATAAAAAAGCCTAAATCTGATGACCTGGAAATAATACACATTTATAAACACAAAAGTAATGTAATAAACAAATTGAAATAAAATAATAAAAATAATAAATTATTCAACAAAATAGACGTTAACCCAAATATAGACCAAAACTAACTTATAGTGCAGTGAAACTACAAGTAGAACAGCACTGTTATAAAATTTGACAATGGAGTCTCTTACGCCCAATTTATATAAAGATGTCTAATGCTAAAAATGAGAGAGCTGTAATATAGCTCTCGAAAGTTTTCTCAAAAATACCAAATAAGATTCTTGTTGATATACATTAAAATATAAGTGATTTATGAATAAAAGGTTAAAGAGGGAAAAACAAAAAACACAATTAAAATTTTTTGAATAAAATGGAAGTATAGGAGTTTATAAAACTGAAAAACCACAAAAAACAACTACGCATGCACACATATATTAGAAGGTTACAATGAAATGATTAAGAAGAAAGGAAACTATTTATATTTAGAAGTATAGTTCAAGGTAATGATTTCATAAAAACATTACACTAATTAATAATAAAAATATATTAAATCAAACATTTCACTGACAAAGTCACTATCTCCTAATTTAGTTACAACCTTACTCTTAATATAGTCATAATTTACTAATACAGGGTAATACAACAACTGGTGTTGTTGACTTGATCACTAAATTAGGTTTGATTTAATAAACATATTTATTGTTTGTTTCTGTTAGTTTAATTATTTTATAGTTATAGAAATGCCATTTTACCTTTTGAATTTCTGTTACTAGTTCTGCTAAGTCTGTTGAAGATGTTTTCTTAGCTCCTGGATGGAGTTGTACAGGCAAGTTCACACTTTTCTCCACAAGTTCAACTACAAGTGAAATTACACAGAATATATCAAAATATGGCATAGACTATGACACTCATAATTGACAAAACAATGAAATTTAATATAATATTTTAAAAGAACAAGATTTTTACAGAACTGAATACAATTGAAAAAAATGAGCTCTGGGTCCATATGAACAAGTTGGCAATAATTTATTGGTGTTTTACAACGCATTACCTTATATGCTGCCATGCGTCGCTGTATCACATTGTGATTGCATGGATGAGAAATAAGGAACAAAACATATGTTTCATAAAAGTTTAATTTTGGAATATTTGTGGGAATGCAATATATCTTTTGTTTTTCCATTGTTAGCGCAGATTTAAAGGCCATCTGGTTTGGCAACAACAATCAACATACAGTTGTCTACGTGAGAAGTAATTCGCAATTAAGTCTAAACCAAACAATTCCAAGATTGATCTTGATGGTGACTGAGAGCACCAATCAAATTGGGAATGCAATCTTTTAAATTGAAATGGTGTAATTGATTAGGATTATGGGAATTCGAAGAATGAAAGCATCTTCGTCTTTCTTAATATGTGATTGCATCCCTGGGAGATCAAAAATGCTGGATTGAATAACTATATTACTCTCTATCCTTTGCAGCAAGGATATCTCGTTTACTGAGCCAATCATGATGCCTATAATTAATTTGAATATTAGGAAATACTTTTGCAATAAGTTCTTCATTTGATGTTACTAAATTACAAAAATTATCAAGAAATGATATTCGCGATGAAGTCTAGTTGACTGGCAGCTGTGCATTCCTAATGACCAGTAACTGTCGTAAGAATATCTCAGCTGATTGATTGTTCTGCAGTTTGACATGCATATTCGTAGTCAATTGAAATGTACAAATGTCACCTCAATGTTGAATATTTCAGCCAAGAATTTATTTTGTTCACTGGTGTTGATGGAGAAATTACAGGCAAGGTTTGCCTAAAATCTCCTGTGAGTAAAATCAATACATTCCCAAATGGATGAACGTTGCTACATCGCCATAGGAATACTGAAAAACACAGTTATGCCCCAAAATAAAATTTAGAAAACCCCCACATCACAAAAGAAATTTCCCTAAACAGCCTTCCTAGTTTTTTAAAAATATTAAAAACCTTACCCTTTTGGGTCATAGAATAATTATGGAATGGTTACCTTTTTAACATTTATGATGCTCTCTTCAATTATACTCTGCCTGTTGTTAGAGCATGTGTTCCTCTTCTTCTAACAATACTCCTCGATTACAAGTGATTACCATAAGACAGTAAATCGTGCCTTTAATGCGCCTCATTAACATTTGGAGATCAATTACTGTTATTCATGAGACAGAGGAGGTTCTTAAGAATAAATGTGGCATTGCTAATGAATTTTATAATACCACTTACTACAGTGTACTTTTTTTGAAAAATAAGGAAAAATATTAAACAGTGCTGTGAGTAGAAATAGAAAAGACCGTAAAAGAGACACATAATCAGAGAACCCTAAAGTGGATGAATGTATGCTAAAGCAATTTAAGGAAATTCAGGATAAAAACAATCAATTATAACTTTGTTTGAATAAAGGCAGAAAAAACTGTTG
Organism: Prosapia bicincta; assembly: GCA_036971475.1. Taxonomy (NCBI): domain Eukaryota; kingdom Metazoa; phylum Arthropoda; class Insecta; order Hemiptera; family Cercopidae; genus Prosapia; species Prosapia bicincta. Next base: position 148,397,214 of record JBAIZL010000002.1, read on the forward strand.
TAGGTTTGACGGGAAGTGGATTTAAGGAGAGAGAGCCTGTAGGTTTTGTGGAAGGAAACACTATCACTTTTAAGTTTGTATGCAAGGTGCTCTAAATATTTAGAAAGATAATTATTTTAAAATAATTGAAAAACCTGGATAAAGATCTTTTATTTTTAACTTAGTCGAAATCCAAACAAAACAAGAAGTTTTAAAGAAGATTTCTGCAAAGGGGTAAAACTGAGAGAATTAAGAGGTTGGCAATGAATATTAATTAGGGGGTTGGCAATGAATAATTGCTTTTACTAACGATAGGCATAATCTGCTAAAATGTTTTAGAAACATAAATTCTAAACCTCACAAGCAGAAATTGAATACAAAATTTTGGATGACAGCAGAGATGTTTAAAGATGGGTTGTTAAAACTAGAAAGAACCTTTTCTGTAAAAAAATCATTTTTATTTAATGACAATTCTTCTGCTTATTACTGTATTCTGACTGTGAATATGTTATGATAACTATCCCCATGCGTGTATACAAAAGTTGAAGTTGATGAGTACCACCAGATTTCTACATCATGGCTCTTTAGTAACTTTATGAATTTTACAAATATAATGAAAGACACACCCATGCTGGTGGTACTTTTCTTTAATTTGTAAACAGACTTGAAGATTTTATATACGGTATCTTACAAAAATTAATTCTGCAAAACATTTTGTTAGGCTTCATTTTGTTAATGTTTCTTACAGTGTTGTATTAAAAGAGCTCCATTAACTTTTTTATATGAAAATAAACATTTGTTGATTCCATCTTCGTGTGAGCTACTAGTAATCACTAAACACTTTTAAATGTTTTAAACTTGCCTATAGTAAGTTACTCAACAAGCAAAGTAAGTGCTACTATAGGCAAGTTTAAAACATTTAAAAGTGTTTAATGAAAATAAAGCTGATTATACATATAATGACTGTAATATTATTACAATAATTAATATATTTCATACATGTGAGAGTCTAAAACATTTTTTTTAAATATAAATTTCAAGGTTTTAGATTGGATTTTTTTAGTTTAAAATTATTAAGTTTTATTGTATTTTTTAAAAACTCATAAATTTTGTAGTTATTGTTCAAATTCAAAATAAAGGTGATAAGGTAATATTTGACCAAATGGTGTCAACTTCGATTTTTTTCTTATATGTTCCTCAGAAATACGTTTTAAACAAAAACACAGTCGATTCAACTGCATCAAAACAAAAATAATGTTTACAATTTACAAGATGTGAAACAAGTCCTTAATGTAGGAATTCACAAAATCGAAATTAATAGTTTTTTTTACATAATACTGCTTTATTAAGCACGTAATAATTTTCAGTCTATGTAAAACGTATTTGGTTAGGATAGATTTGTTATAAAAAAAAACTGTAGCAATGGTAACATTCATTGGGACATATTTCACAATGCTTAAAATATTTTAATCACTTTACAATAAAGTAAAGTGGTTAATTAAAATTCACCAAACGTAATGGACTACAAAATTCAAGAGCTTAAAATAGTATAAGTTTATGGACAATAGTAGATGAAACACTGATGTCTTAATGTTACCACATTTCATAAACTGAATGTGCCTACACACTAAAATCCTCTAAACAAGGAACATGTTATTCTAAGCAGTGTAAAACAAATACTAAAAACACTTGAATATATAGTACTATCTTACACTTGCCTATAGTAGCACTTACTTTTTTGATTACTGAGGATGGGTGATGAGTTCTTTTGTCAACTCAGACTGTAACTAACCTCTTGGTTGTTTTAGGTTATGGTGATAGTGACATAGGATAGGGATGTTGGTATTTTAAAGAGTATTATAGGATTATACTGTCAAAAAGTGTATGTGAGATATAATGTTAATTATGTGTGTTGTGTATAATTTGAAATGCTTGTATATTTCATATTGTTCGGTTGTGCAGCCTTGGTATTTTTGTTTTGTTTTTGTAGAATTTGTAGGTTTGATATTGTTTTATGTAGTTGTGAATTTGAAATGTTCAGCAAAGTTTGATTGTTTTTTTTTTGTGAGCCCATTCATGTGTTCTTGGTAGCGTGTGCAAAATGGCATTTAATGTTTAACCTGTGTACAAACTGGGGCATAAATAACTGCAACTTAGTTTATACACATCGGTGAAGTTCTAAATATCTTTGTTTATGATCTGGTTTTAAACTGTTTGTTGAAGGTGCTGTGATTGGAGTAGGATATTACTTTTTTAAGAGTGTTATTTAATTATAGTTATGAAAGGTGTTGTTTGGTTTGGGTTATCTATATTGTTTTGTGAAGTATTTTATAGGTTTGTTGTGTTAGGTACTTGGGGATGGGTTATCAAGTTTTTTCTTTACTGGCAGTTGTATAGTTCATCAATTATTGCTGTGTTGTATCCATTATTTTGTGGTATAGGTTTTGTGGTAATTAATTCTTGGTGCTCTTCTTCTTTGTCTAATATTTTAATGGGCGATATATCATGGTGTTGTAAGCGGCTGTTTGTTTGTGTTGGTGAGAGTTGTTTGAAGAGTTATGAATGGTAGTATTGGTGTTGTGGTTTTTTCAGTATATGTTAAATTTATGTACAGTAGAGCCTCGATAATTCGAGGTAGATGGGATCGAGACCCCCTTAATTTACCAAAAACTCTGATTACTTGGAAATATGTTCCTGTGCATTAGAAAAAATAGGAGTTTTAATGAACCCTAATACTATAATAATTAAAAATGAAATAAATAAGTTTATAGACCTTTATATGAACATTTCTTGCAAGCCCAACTCATTTCCTTTGCATACCATATGACTATAAACATTTCTTGGAACCCCAACTCATTTCTTTTGCATATCATATTGCTATAAACATTTCTTGGAAACCAGACTCATTTCCTTTGCATACTGTATTGATATAAACATTTTCATTAGTTTAAGACTATCCAAATTTTAAGGTTCGGATAGTCATACACTAATGAAAAGTGATTAAGTTTCACCAAAAGTAATGGACTACAAAATTCAAGAGTTCATAATTTTCTTTCAAATATATAAAATAGACTCAAATAGAAATAGGCTTGAATTTAACGGAATCTCGAAATATCAGAACTTGGAATTTTGAGACGTTACTGTATTTGTCTGTACATCTAATTGTAAGGTCTAAGAGATTAAGAGAAATCTTGTTGCTGTTCGTGACGAGCTGGTTGTTAATTACTTATTATACATTATATTTCACTTGCAACCAGATCTTTTGTTAACTAAAGGTTGTTAAATTGTTAACTTACACTTGGAGGTAACGTTTTCGTCTTACAACTTCTTCAGCTTTCTGAAAAGTTACAAGTTATTTGTTAGATGGGGTATAGTCTCATTCTTAACAGTTACTGGCACTTGGGTTAAAATTTTTGTTTTTATCCACTCCAAAGGTTGCAGATAAAGGTTATTTGTTAAATAGATGTATTCTAGTCCATATCTACTCAAACTCAGTAGTAGCTACTGGAACATCGAGGTGATTACGTAAATTTGATAGAAAATAATATTCTGACACGCATAAAAAATCAATGAAAATAACCTTGGGACATGTTTTCCCATGTTCCATACAAATATGTAGTTGTTTGTGTGTGTTTGCAGTAAAAAATACTTCAGATTCGTGTTCAGCAAGGTTAAATTGATCAGGAAAAATAATTTCGCCGATCGAAGAGGTAGTCGCTGATCTTAATAATTACACTAAACACTTGTATATGTTTATAAACATTTACAAGTGTTTAATACTAGTAGCTAACGTGAAGATGGAATCAACAAATATAATAATTACAGTTTTTTGTTTCTAAATAGTAAAGTTATATGATTTTAATTGAATATCTAAATTTAGGTTTGTTTACTATCGTAAAAAACGTACTTATTTCTAATTTTATAAAAAATCCATTCTTTTAAAATCTTAAAAAAACTCAAATGTAATGGAGTTCCTTTATTTTTTTAAAAGTCAAAACATCATGGTCCAAAATAAATATACCTTCGCTAAGTTCCATAGAAGAATTATAACCTCTCTCTGAGTTACAACTCACTGCCCTGCGTTTCATCTCTGTCTCAGTCTCAACTAAATCACTTTGTTTTTGTTATGCGATATCGATTCATAAATTAAATTGGTTTAAAGAGTTAGTTTTCAGTTTTAAAGCTAATGTAAGGTTTACAAAATTTATGAAACTCGTACAATTAACAAAGGTTATGAGAAAACAGAAACACTTCATGAATATTAGTTTTATTGAAAGAAATTTAAAAGCAAAAGCAATGAACTCAAGAAATATGTCATCTAAACTTTTCTCGTTATTCAGAAATACCTTTTTTCTATGATTGATTTATTATTCTTTGTTAATCATACCTTATTTTAATAGCGTAATGTTCCAAAAATGTTTAATGTGTTGTTTTTTTAGTGTTTAATAATAATAAAAACGGCCGGTTTTGCTACTCAACAAATCATCACATATATATAATGATCAATGTAGTCCACATCAGGTGGACCAAAAACTAACGTTAGGTCAAGTACAGAATAATTAAATAAAAAGTTTTTCAAAACTTACTTTGAAAATAATCATATGATATATTGTTATCATCTTATAACCTAACTACACATTAAAACCAAAAGGTAAGGTATGTTATTATTTTATTGTTTTTATATAATTAAATAAAATATATTATTAAACATAACAAATTTTAAATTAACTAAATCCTTCAAGTTTTATTCAATGTTGTACTTGCTTTTTTTAATTAAAAGAAAATCAAGATGAATTTAATACACATTAAGTATAGAATTTTAGTATATTACTTTTAGTAGAAAAAATATCTTTACTTATAAAAATATGAAACTAAACAATAATTATCTACGAACTTAAAAAAATAACATATTGTTTTGACTCAAATCTTTTCAATTTCATATCCTTTATTACAATGTTATTGCAATTTCTATTTTTTTTCAGTCTAGGCTACAATGTTTTATTTTGTTACAAAAGTAAATTAACCACTTCACATTTTACAGAAAGTTTTTACAAAATTTAAATTTCGGATAGTCATAAACTAAAGTAAAAGTGAATAATTAAGTTTCACCGAACGTAATAAACTACAAAATTCAAGAGATAAATTAATTACTATTTTTTTAAATATTTGTATAAATTTTTTTTTGTATATTTTTTATTTTGCCATATTCTTTTTCTAGAATTTGTATTTAAACACTGTTTGTATAATTTGTCAATTTGTTGCTAATCATCAATATTGACAGCAATAAAATTTTACAAGATATGTAATGGTTTTAGTATAAAATACACAAATAAATCGTAAATCGAATAGTGCTTTTAAATTTATTATTGCTTATAATTTAGTATATATATATATATATATATATATATATATATATATATATATATATATATATATATATATATCTTGAAAACTCTCAACATTAGTCCCTGAGAAAATATTTATTTATCCATGGTCTTTCAAAGGGAGCTGTGTATACAATTTTCTTCTTGCTTTTGCTATATTTTTTTGCCATACTAATCTTTATCACTGAGACTTTTTCTTTTATCTTCATTTGTGTTTGATTGTTCCATTCCAATTTATGTTTCTCTTTCTTCTATTTGGTATCTATTTCCAAGCTTTCAGTGGTATTCCTGTCTTATCCATCCTTCACAATAGTCCATACTAAAAAAAGTTTTTGTCTTTCTATATTTCATTTACTGTTTTTTTACATTCATTTGTGTTTTATATTTTCATTTTGTATTTCATCTCTTATCGTTAACTTACAGATTTTTCTCCAAAACATCATTTCATCATATTTATTTATTTTTTCCATGTTTTTATTTCCTGCTCATGACACTGAACTGTACAATAGGCAGTGATTAATATGATTCACTGAACTTAATGGACTACAAAATTCAAGAATGTACAATAGGGTTGGTAAAAAAAATATTTTACTTGCAAGGCTTTAGTGCGGAGAAGTTGTCTATTGTAATAATAAGAAAAATTGGATAGCATATATAAATATCTTATAAACATCTTCTGGTCGTGCCACATTCTGAAAGATTTCAAAAAACACATTATTAAAAAAAAAACATTATGAGCAATAATATAGTTTTCTGGTCGTGCAACTCTCTAGAAAAACTAAAATTTACAAATACTTCTCAATTCTTGCTGTGCATCCAACTTTTTAATTACTCTTCTCTAGACAAACTACAACTTACTTGAAATAAATTGAAAACAAAAACAGTGCCCTCCCTACTGTATCCAGTGGCGGTTTGTCCAAAAGGGCTCTGGGGCGCAGGCCTCCCAATTACAAAAATTAATTTTTAATTAATATTCATTTGTCTTAAATTAGGTTAAGAATAGCTTAGAATTATTTAAGCAATGTTAAAACCATAAAATATTTAGCAGTTGACGCACGAAATTAGCAGCAAGCTCCGCGCGGGGCTCACAGCAGAGAGCCCCAGACTAGTGCATTGAGTGTGCGTGGAATAAGCTGAAACAGCCAAAACCGTGCAGTGACGTCACTCAACGTGCGTGTTACGGGTGGCCTGGGATGGAGTCCCGTAGTCATGTGCATGCGCTGAGAAATGACTAATCAGTGCTGGTACTACAATTCTATATGGTTTAGAAAGCAGCTTTGTAGGCTTATTTGTAATGTTCTCACAATGTTTCCATTTATAGATCCTTTGATACGCATACACAGTGGCCTAATATACTTTTAAAAGTAAAACTTGATTCACACTACTCGTTGAGTACCTGACGCTTTAGCATAGGCAATCACTTAACTACCCAACCTAGCAACATTTTGTAAATCACACTATAATACGTCTATTAGTTATAGCAGTGTTAATATATTAATCAATAAGTATAACTTAATAAAAGTTGTAGGTGCTTAGAATGTAAAACAAGTTAAATGGGTGTCAAATTTCAAAATTGTCTCCGCACCTCGTAAATCTGGAGAGACCCCTTGTCATGAACCCCACCAATGTAATTGGGCAGGAGCCGCCACTGACTGTACCTAGCACTCCCTGACGTGCATAGGAAAATTTAATGCCAAACAATTTTGCAGAAATGTTAAAGAAGAACACTATTCACTAATCCAGGAACCAGGATGAGCTTATATTGGACATGTATTTCCCTCATCAAGTTCATCAGTGGATATAACTAAGAGTATTATTTACTGTTTGTCTGAACTGTCTATATCACTATGTCAATAAAAAAACAAGAAGTAGTATGTTGTGATAGTACTGTAACCAATACTGGATGGAAGAACGGTGTTATCGAAAAGCTAAAAAATCATGTAGGATACCCACTAAACTGGAGAATATGTCTTCTGCACTTTAATGAGCTTCCTTTTCGCCACATTTTCCAACACATAGATGCTCAAACTATAGGTTCTAAATCCTTTACTGGCCTAGAAGAACAGCAGCTGAATTTTTATGAAAAGCTTCCCGTGGTTGATTATGAACCAATTGATTCTTCGATTCATGATATATACAGGACTATTTTGAGGAAAGATTGACAGTATTTGATGGACATTTCCACCTCGGAACATTGTCCAGAAAACTTAGCAAATCAGGACCCTGGTTTGATGTCTCATTCAGTATAGCTTACTACAGCCAACAGATAATTATTTACTGACGGACCAAAACATGTCGTTGCGGTATTTATCGATGAATTACTTCAAGTTGTAAATCCAGTTATGCAGAGAAATGCTTCGCATCTCCAGAGATTCTCCTGATGATGAAAGAGAACAAATTCGAGAGCTGGGTCACAAAAGAATCTTAAAAGCGAGACAAACCATCTCTAAAAAGAAGATTGTAAGAGATTTCAAACCACCTAATATAAACTTTCAAGCTTCGGACTTTACTGACATTATTAATTGGAATTCTTGTCTGTTGTATCCTCCCCCAATGCTGCATGACCTAAGAGAAGATGACATTAAATCACTCATCAAGTCGGACCATAAACCAATAAGAGAAATACAAAAGATTCCTTGTCACAAAGAAGATGTTATGAGATAACAGAACCAAATTTAAAAAAAAAACATTTCTTATTTCTGATTTGGAAGTAGTTTCTGAAAGTGTTTCAACCACTTTTGATAAAAGATAATTCTGAATTTTTTGAGCATCCTCAAATATATATAATCAAACATAAAAGTTAGCAAAAGAGATCTTTTGTCATTTTTCACATTTTAATCCTTTTTAAGGTTCCCTCTGACCTAATTACTGAGTATTTGATATTAGGCTAATGATATAAAGATTATTAATGGACAATTTATTAGAAGTAACATTAGGCAAACCTTACAAAAAAAGGAATTATTGCCTAAAAAAGTAGTCAAAATAAATTCTCATCAAGATTGGTATTGTTTTATTGTTGATTAATTATAAAATATATTTGTATTATTTGTTTTAGAATATTATGGGTACCGTTGTAATGAATGATGGAGTCCAATCAACTTCTAAATTGTCCCTTTCTGATATAAAGAAAAGAATTCAAAATGAAAAATACCAGGTTGAGGTAAGTTTACTTTTAAATAAATAATTCAGTGATTTCTGTCCTTGCCAATTCTTATTTGAGAATCCCAACAGTTCAATGAAATTTCCAATTATATACTTCTAGAATTTTGTAGTCCATTATGTTCGGTGAAACTAAGTTAATGTAAGAAAACAAATAAAGTAAAAGTAATTAATATATCTAGTTTATCATAGCTTTCTCACTTATCTAACTCAATTTAATCCTTAACCTCTTGTATTTCTCTAAATTGTTTTTATGGTTTCAGTAAATTATTTAATAAAGAGTTTCTTCTTATGATTTTAAATTGCCCCATTTATGGTAATTTTTATTCTCTACAAACCTTTTCTAATTAATTTTCATTTAAAATTTTTGTCTCTAACACAAAAGTTGTTTCTTATCTAAATGCCCTTTTAAAAGTCTTATAGACACGTTTTCACTTTTTTTCTACTCTCTGGGTTTCAGTAAAACACAAAGTGTACGTTATACGAAGCACCCAAAAAATCTTTTTAGTAGTTTTTTCTTGAATGTCCATTGGAATTAATCCATCTGAATATCTTGGTTATACACTAGATGCATGGGCGCCCATACACACGGGCAGGGAGGGGCCGTGGCCCCCCCTAGCTCCCAGAAATACAAATTAAAATTATCAAGACTTTCGTACAAATATTTATTTTTTTATTTTCAGCTGATGTGGAAGAACTATATTTTAATTATAATAAATTTTCACAGTATTAACAATATAAATAGTATATTTATGCGATTCTGCTATTTTAACACCTTGACTGAAAGAAGTAGATTTTAAAGTCAGAAACTATCGAATATCCATATTATGTGATTATGTCAATGTGGACCAGTTAATGGTTGCGTCAATTAAAGGAAAACACTCAAAACAGCTAAACAGGACACGACTAATATCCTAGACGCTGACACAGCGAGCCAGCTATCCCAATGATAAGGAAAACGTGCCAGGAAGGATAACCTAGGCCCTTCCGACTGACGCTGCATTTCTTCTCTGTTGCATGTCATCTGCGTTCGACATTGTACTCGTAGTACTGTACTGGTTAACTTAATGTTAACAGTTTATTATATGTTATAGCCTGTGTTACATTACCTTTAATTGAAATGTAGAAATTGACGTTTTAATTTGATTTATCTTTATTATTAGTCCAGGAAACGAAGCTCAAAATAGGAAAAAACTTCGCAAATTTTTCAGAAAAGACCGATTTGCATACAAATTTGGGATTAAGCTCAACTTACCCTCTACTTCAAAATCTATATAGTGCCGACGGGCGCTTTTTATTTTTTAAGCGTGAAACTACCCCTTATTGTCAAAATCTATAAAAAACCGTAAAAAGAGTGAAATTTGGTTCAGAGTAATTAAAAATAATGATTGTCTGATGCTCTAATTGTAATTGTTTAATATTTCGACCCTCTAAAAATTCTTTTTCAAGGTTGACAACTACCCCTAATTGCTCAAATTAGTAGAAAAAGCCTAAGGAGGATAAAATTTGAATCTGCTTACTTAAGTAGGGCCTATACATTTATTGATTTATTTCACAGGGGTAACTGAATTGGAGGTGAAATCTTTCGCTAGTCGTATCTAACTAACGAAGCATTTTTTCTCATTTTTAGCGTTATCTGAGCAGTTCCTCCTGAAACACGCAAACAGCCTGAACCTAATGAGATATTTCAATAAAATCAGATACTCGACTGTCATGCCTCGGTTAAAATTAAAAAAAAAAAAAAATGCCACTTATAAAACTGAAATAATAGCCTATATTTAAAAAACTTCCAACCTCAAAATAATTTGTCAGTTACTATCCTATCCTATAATAAATGAAATGACCCAAGAAAAAAAAGCTTTTAATTATATTTTTTAGTATTTTAAGGAATAAAGATTCACTCATTCTATAAAAAAATAAATTAATCGATACAAAAAAGCCTGTAAAAATTAGAAGTTTTGAATTTTCTAAAGTGCCTTAAAACTCACCATTTTAACCTTAATTTTTCAAATTTTCCCCAGACCCTCCTTTTCATGGAGGGAATCCCATCCCCCCAGGTATCAGATTTGGCCCCCCCCTATAAAATTATACATGGGTGCTTATGACTAGATGCATTCCTATATTTTATATTCCATTTTATTAAGCTCCTTTAACACTTCTATCATTCTTAATTCTTTCAATTTCACTCTTTCCTAAAAATCTATAAAATCTGGTATACTCTCCTAACTCTTTTTTTTCTATAACCTTTTGATTTCTATATAGACTTATCAATTTCAATTCTTCTGCGTAATTTCTTTTAAAGTACAATTCCAATAATGATTGCAGTGACAGGCTGCAATCACAGATGGAGGTGTTGCTGCCATCTGCAGTTGGGACAGTATTAATCATGGCGACAGGTTGGTTTTGTGAATGCTTTGAAGTGTTGGAGGAAATATGTCAAGCTATAGAATTAAAGTACTTTTCCAGTTTTTATTTCAGCGTCAGATAGGATTAGAGTTAAATGTCTCTTTGATTCTGATTTTTCTACAGGTACCAAAGCAATATGGAGACTAAGCAAATCTACATTGCCGTCTTGCTTTTGTATTTACTGTAATAATGTTTGCCCATTTTTGTCTCTTTCTCCCCAAAATCTTAAGGAGTTCATCTTCTTTGTTTCATTTTCAGTACTTTATTATTCTTTGAATTTGTTCTCTGGGATCATTCACACCTTCTTACTCTTGATTAATCAAAATGGTGTCTACGAATTTGCTCACAGGAAACTACTGTTCGGTACTTAATTGATCAGCACGTTCCTCATTTTCTATAAGTTCCTGTGGTGATGTTGGTATATTCAAACCTCCAGATCAGTGTATATAATGATATGCGTATTTTACAAATCTATGATTAAACAGAAATTAATAAATAATACATCTAATATCCCACCACCAAAATGTTTACCAGGTATAGATATAATGATACCCCATTTACTGATTACGGACGAAGCATTTGGACTGAGCAGTTATATGATAAAACCATATTCTAGAAAGGGGAAAAATTGGAAAGAATGAAACAAAATTGTAACTATAGATTGGGCAGAGGTAGCCAAGTAATAGAAAACACTTTTGGGCTATTAGGTCAAATACTTAGTGTTATGCATACCTATGTCTGTAGCTCCAAATGTAGGTTGACCTTCTGATATTATCTTCTTGTAATATCAGCATTTATTGATTTTTTACTTTTAAAAGAGGGATTTGATGGTATGTACACCTTGAGTTATTTTGGATAAACATTTACTTGGAAAAACACTTTTTACTGGTATTACTTAGCATATCTGTTTCACACTTGGCCAATGCTCCCAAAGAACAAATTATAGGAGATCCTATAAATAAGCCCTCTTTTTTGTATTTAGAGTAATTGTGATTGTATTTAGTAACACATTTTTACAAATTGTTTATGAAAAAAAGGTTGTTTACCTCTACCACAAATTGCTTTCATCAAAGAATATGAGGTAAAGAAATTCTTGAAACCTTTAAAATATATTTTATAGCAGACATTTATTAAACATCTAAAATACATGAGCTTTAAGTGTTACTTGCATACATCTAGAAAAAATTAATTTATAAAAAGTATACTGGGTAGAAAGTTTAATTTTAAGGTTTTTTTGACGAGAGATCACAGAGAATCTCACTCCTTGCAAGGCGCTGTTAGTAAGTCACTTCTGTAAACCTTTATGATTGGTAAGCTAATAAAAGCATATACTGTATAGTTTCTAGACTTAAAACACACATATTTCATTATAATAGTAAACACAATGTAATTCTAATTTTAAATGGGGGCAAATGCTGACAGAGAGTCCCAACTTTTAGTGGTGACATACAATACTGACAGTTAATATTGATACATAGTACTGAATTTAACAGCAACACATAGTCTTGACGTTTAGAATTGACACGTAGCATGCATTTTAGAGCTGACAAATTCTTAACATACAGTGCCTATAATTGTCATTTAGCTCACACAGGGCTCAGATATTTAGTGGCGATATTGAAAGCCAATGAATAGTTTCTCAGTTATGTTTTGAAAAGAAAATGGAAGGTTATTTGAATAAATACACTAACACTAAAATTACTATTCAAAACTTATTTTAATATAATCACAAACAATAAAAAAACTAACTAAAATATGATGAAAATATTTACAAACATTATAGAAAAAACTTCCATAAACAGTATTTATTCATAAAATCTAGGACGGAACTAAATTGGTAAAAAGGGTAAGACCTGTAACATTGCCAATAAGACACTGGTCTCTATAAATGATGAAAGGAAGGTATTACATGTACAGGGCGATGCTATCTTTTGTTTACAAGGTCTGGGTATTTTACAATTGAGATTCATAAATTGTACAAAAGAGTAATATTCTAGGGTTAATAAATGATAGCAATCAAGTTTGAAAAAGGTAAATACATCACTGCATTTAGATTTGTGGCAGAATTAGGTAGATTTTTTCCAGATTAGATTTTTTGTTCAAATTCTCATAAAGAAGGATTTCAATAGTATGTTATAAACGATATTTTCAAACAGCCAAATATCTTTAAATTATAAAAGGACTTATCTTTGGCTGTTTGAACTCATTAGCTACTATGAGGCTGTGTAGGTTGAAGCCATTGATATTTTAGATGAAACTTTTATTTCTGGACACTAGAGGCACCTAGTAATAAATAAATGAACCCATTGACAGGGAAGTGTCTCAGCCCTAGTTTCACTACTAGTTTTGACTAGTCAGTAATTATGTCTTTGAGTGGCATAAGTTTGTTCTTTTGCTTGTGAGTGCATTTCATCATTGACCAGTTGGGTAAACAGTTGACTGAGATGTATGGTGTTGGACGATCAACAATTTCAGACATTAAAAGGACCAATCCTACACTTTTAATCTTCAAGCATGTCAATGTTTGAAAATGAAGATGAATGCTCTTCAAAGAAATCAATGAAAGGAGCAAAAAGCAAAGAATTAGAAGATGGCAATTTCAAGTGGTTTTTGCAACAACATTCTATGGGAAACCCAATTTCAGGTCAGATTATTTATGAATAAGCTAGGAAAAAATATAAAACTATACAAAAATATAATTTTATTCTCCCATTTGCAACATAAAAAAATTACCCCCAGTAATTACTTGAAATTGCCTATTTTTTTAAAAACATCAAATTATCCGAATGGGGTCAAGTCCCAATAGATACGGATAATTCGAGTGATGGATCAATAATGTATATATATTATTCTTTTCTAAAATCTAAGCATTATATGAATAATATAAATAAACATATACCCTACCTAATACAGACTTTGAAAATATTAACTTATCCAGATCTATGAAACAATTTGCACATGAATTGCCGTATTGAACACTTGTCACAATAAATAGTGACTCATTCTTTGATTTTTCTTTCATTAGTCTTGACCAACCACTTTATTGTAACAGTATTTGGACAACTTTTTCAGACATCTTTTATTTTTTCTATCTCCCATAAACTTGTTTCTGACAAATAATACTGGTCAGTCTGTATGTAGAAATCACTTGACAATCATTCATGGCAATACAGGCAAATAATAGTGTCAAAATAAATATATTTATTGTAACAAAACTGAGATGTCGTACAGACTAGTTCTTCAGTTATTTTGTATCTTATATTTATACATATGGCAATAAAAGTAGGTAATTGATATTCTCCCGGAGAAATTAGATTGAAAATAATCTAAGTGATGTTGTTAGATCTTGACAATAATTATTACAGAAGTCATAGGCCAAAAGGAAGGTTATTTTACACAAGTAACACATAAAACACTCACAAAAAAAAACACCCAATCTAACTTTGCTAACATATCCACAAACCACAACTATAGAAACATATCAAACCTACAAATTCTACACAAACAAAACAAAAATCACCTAATATCTCACCCTCACCCCAACCTACAAAAATCTTGAGATCAGTTACGGTCCGAGTTGATAATGGGACATATCTCCCGAAACGGCCATCCTCAACAAATATAAGTACTTTTAAATTTTGTTGTTCATTACCTTCGGTGAATCTTAATTAGAATCTTAATTGAGAAAATACTGATGAAGATCACCACATAGTGATTGAAAACGTTCTGTCTTAGTAAGTTTTTACAAATTTACAAAATTTAAAATTCAGACAGTCATAAACTAATGTTACAGTGATTAAATAAAAATAAGTGCTACTATAGGCAAGTTGTTACATATTTACAAATGTTTTCAGTAAAAACTAATAACTCATGTGAAGATGGAATCAACAAATATAAAAATAACCAATGCTACACAAGCAAATATATGAAATATACAAAGATTTCAAACTACACCCAACACACACACTTAACACACAACTGCATTATAATTCACATACGCTTTTTGACATTAAAACCCCCATACTCTATAAAAATACCCCTAATATCACTATCATACCCCACCTTCACCATAACCTAAAACAACCAAGAGGTCTGAGTTGACAATGGGGCACATGTCACGAAACAGCCTTCCTCAAAAATCAAAAAAGTTAAGTGCTACTATAACCAAGTGTAACATAAATTATGTTCAAGTGTTTTAAAGACAAGATTTTTATTAAAATTTTAAAATAAAGGGTTTTTATTCTTAAAGATTTTAATTAGTAAAAAATCTATGGTTCATAAAAATTGGAAATAATTTAATTTATGAAGGATAAGTTACAATAGCTTGAACACTAATTTAAACACCAATGTTAGTTATTAAAAATTAATTTTATTTTAAAAACAAAATTATATACATACAATTTGTGAATATTTAGTAAGAGTTAGCTGTGGTAACCATCTTGATTTAATCATCATGATTAAATAATTAATCATAATAAATTATTTAAAAAACTAAGTGATAACTATTAAGTTGCTAACGTGGCATGTTTTGAAACTGTTATTTCATTAACAAATTAAATCTTTAAATAATTGTTTATGGTTTAGTAACAGTACTTAATATGTTCTCCTTTATTCTTTATCTTGTCATATACATGATTTGGCATTCATTCAAATAGTATACAATTTTGAAATGTGTTTGTGTCATGACACCATACAGGATACTATTGCAAACATGCCATATTTTGTAGTAAAACTCATTTTTTAGATTTGGTTTTTCTATATTTTAAAAGATTTAAACCCATAAAGATTTTCAATTGGGTTTAAATCTGTGGAATCACATGGGCATGATAACACCTTATGTTCTCTTGTCAAAAAATGTTTTCTCTTTCTTATCAGTATGACATTATACTAAATCTTGTTGAAATACTACATTGTGAGAATTTTTTAGAAGTTGTAGTAACCTTTTGTCTTAAAAATTTTGATATGTCCATTGCTGTTTGGGATATCAACTACTGGAAGTTATCAACAAAGGCCTTCAGTTGTGAAAACACCCTTCTGGGGATGTTTAACTGATTGATGCATGTAAGTTGGTGATGTTTCTTCATTTGGTGCTTTTTGAGTATACAACCATGAGGGTGAAAATTCAACCATTTCATTTTGTTCATGAACATAAAAATGTGATAATTTTTTCAGACTTAATATTTTTCCAGGTTTCAGTAGTTCAGTTAGCATGTGATTGACCCACAAGAACTATTTTTTGCCCATTGCTTGAGTTAGAAGTTTTTTCTTAGCTCACAAAAAAACTTTCTGTATAGCATCTAGAAGCAGGTATCCAACAACTGTCACATGCAAATTTGTTCCACGACTACTAACTGTTGATTTAAAACCCCAGCAGTTAATTTTTAATCAGCTTTATTTTTTCTCGATTGTGGTGTTCATCCCTTAAGTTTGACTCAAAGACAGAAAATAATAAATAATAATAATAAATTACCGGAGGACCACACATATAAGTTTAGAAACAGCAAATCTATAAGTTGCCTTAAAGTCATAACTTAACAAAGAGTTTAAACACAAAATTGGAATAAAGGGATTAACTAAAAACACTTCACTTACATGGAAATGTTCTTCATAAGTGTAGTAGATGAATCCTGGTGGTCACAAAATCGGCTTTCCACTAGAAACTGTTCACTGAAACTCTTTAAAGAGGATAATTTAAATGTTCATTAATTCAATAAATTAAGAGTTTCACTAATAAAGTTTTACCAAATGCTAATCATCACTGGTAATAAAAAATGTTCGGTAATAACAAGAAATAAAAATGTGAGGTTAATAACTATTAAAGTTTATAAATAAATAACCTTTGGTCTGAGATAATTCACAACAGTTATTAGATGAATAATTACAAAGATAAAATCGAATGAAAATAACATACAAGAAATGACCCCAAAATGGCGAGCAAAGAAAGACGAGAAAGTATAAATAACATATCATCAGTATGTTTGAGAGCAGGCCCCCAATTGATTCGGAAATTTAGAGTTCCATTGTTACGCGAAACATATCATCAGTATGTTTGAGAGCAAGTCCCCGTTTGATTCGGAAATTTAGAGTTCCATTGTTACGCGAAACATATCATCAGTATGTTTGTGAGCAAGTCCCCGATTGATTCGGAAATTTAGGGTTCCATTGTTACGCGAAACATATAATCAGTATGTTTGAGAGCAAGTCCCCGATTGATTCGGAAATTTAGAGTTCCATTGTTACGCGAAACATATCATCAGTATGTTTGAGAGCAAGTCCCTGATTGATTCGGAAATTTAGAGTTCCATTGTTACGCGAAACATATCATCAGTATGTTTGAGAGCAAGTCCCTGATTGATTCGGAAATTTAGAGTTCCATTGTTACGCGAAACATATCATCAGTATGTTTGAGAGCAAGTACCCGAATGATTCGGAAATTTAGAGTTCCACTATTAAAAAAACATTTCGTCAGTATGTTTGAGAGCAGGCTCCCAATTGATTTGGAAATTTAGAGTTGTAAATTAGTAAAAGAGCATAATTAAAGTAAATTATAAAAGTTACTTACTGAGATGAAACATTTTCAACTGCATTAGGGAATCTTTATCAGTGCCTCTACAATAAAGACAATGATTATGTAGTGGGCACCCAGTCCTGTCAAAAGTGTTACTTGTATGCCTCAGTAAATTTATTAAAGTTTACTTTAAATAATTATGTGAGTTTATACAAGTTTTTTAAGTTTCAACTTCAAGAATTTTTTTGATGCCATGGGCAGCAAAATCGAGTGTTGCAATTAATATTAATGAGAATGTTTTTAGGTATCGAATAAGTAATTTATTGTATTAATATATAATTTATTAGTTTTTTTCTAGGTATTAAAAACACCAAGGAAATCAAATATAAGCAAAACTGTTGTAATTTCACAAGCAAAAAATGGTACTTCTCTATCCCGAGACCCACGGTGTAGAGAAAGAATCAAGTCTTATTTAGAGAACAATGACCTATTAAACAACAAACATAAATCTGAAGCAGCTGAACCTAATGGGCCGAGTTCTCAAACAATTTTTGAGCAAAATAAAAAACTTTCAACGTCAGGTTTGGGGCAAAGTATACAATTCAAAGACACTTCTCCTCAAAAGATACTGCTCTCTTTACCAGTAATGAAACAACATAAACAGCCAAATATTATACCTTTAAAACAAAGCAAAGAAGAAACGTCTAGCTTACTATCAGAACAAAATACGAAATCTTCTTTAATCCCAAACACATCAGTAAAGAATCAAGATATACAAAATTTAAGCACCTCAAATAAAAACATCCGAGATGAAAGGAATGAAATAAATAACAATACAATGGTCAACACTAACTGTAGAGAAAATAAAAACAAAGATTTCATATCATCTAAACAGAGAGCCAATATTTTAACTTCTGGGAAATATAACTTCAGCGCATTTCGGAAAAACATTTTATCTAAATATAATCAAGGTTTATATAAATGCCCTCGAAATGCATCAAATTCATATAATACAAGAACCAATAGGCATCACTTTTATTCAAACGCAAACAATGGAAGATACTTCAGTGTTGAAAAGCCTAATGATAATAAAACAAGTATTAAGAATACAGTAGCATCTATGTTGAATTCACTCAACACTACTTCGCCAAGATCATCATCATCTTTATCATCAACAGAATCTGGAAATTTGAATAATTCCAAAATATGTATTGATTTAAAAGAAAAAAGAAAAGACATTAAATTAAAAAATGGAAATGAGTTTAACATACAATGCAATTTAGATTCAAAATCAATTTCTGAAAACAAAAATTCCCACATTTCAGAGGATTCAGATAATGAAGCACTTTTAAACATTTTATCTCAGTTAAACGAATTTAAAGCTGAACATCCAAATACAGAAGAAAGTGTAAGTAAACATTTTTATAAGCTCTTGAGGGCTCTTTAAAATAAAACCTTTTTGTTACAAAATTACATATACAGATCAAATTCCATTACAAAGAAATCGTCAGGATTGTGAAAACATTTCATTATAAACTAAAATTTCACCCTAACGAAATGTAAGCTAAATGTTAAAAAACAGTATTACAATGCATTAAATAATTTTAATCTTACCTTTTAAAATTGATAGAAGACATTACTGTTGAAGTAGGATGGTTGAAAATAAACTGAATACACATTCTTTAACAACACTTTTTGATTTAATTTTGTGTAAAGTATACTTTGGGATATGATAGATACTATTTTCTTATGGGTTTTCTAATCTGCTTGCAATTGTATGAGGTGAACAATTGTCTACTTAAAGAAGAATTTTTTTTTAGTTTTTCATTTTCTTTTCTAATTGGACCAACCATTTGTTGAAATTAGGTTGTCATCTAAGCAAATTTGTTTCTCTGATAAATACATGAAATAGAGTTCCTGTTTTTAAAACAAGGTTTTAAAGACTTGCTGATGATTAATAGCTTCAGTTTTTTAGTTTCATGCATTATAGCAAAATAATACTACAACACAAAGTTCAGATTTTTCCTAGCTTTGCGTGTTTTCCTTTTAGCAGCAAATCTACAATGCGTTCAAAGTTGATGAAATATATTATTTTCATTGGCACTAATAATGTTTTCCTGGCTTTACTCATTGATAATGTTTTGAATGGGTTCTGTTTTCTATTTGTTAGCTTTATTGATAGGAACGGCTAGGTAATTCTTCTCAACAAATCGTCTTACAAGCTATCCGTGCTTGAAATATTTCATAGCCAAGTAACTTTGCAATGTCTAAAGGTCAATTAATTGTCCACTAATCAGCACAATATTAGACTTGATATCAACAAAACACAAATAAACTTTTTCAATCACTTTAACAATTGTTAAAGTGATTAATTAAGATTCACCGAACATAATGGACTACAAAATTCAAGAACAAATAAACTGCCTTGTCTAACTTATCATATAATGAACTGTGAATTTTTTCCAAATAAGTGCAAGGCCATACGAGTGCGTCAGAGTATTCATCTTCAATTTGTTTTACGGTTTTTCAAAATTGTAGATAAAGTAGATGGTGCAATTGCAAAATATTTAGCTATACCTATTTTCTTCCTGACCCAATCAATACTTTTTAATATGTCAAGTTTCTCTTTGATCATAAACTGATGTCTTTTCTCCTCTTGTTTCTCTATCATTAACTGATTCACTAAAATACAGTACACTACAGACAATTGTACATGTATTATACTGTACCATACTTTACAATGAGAATGTGAGACAGATTGTGAGTAATTTATGTTTCCTATTTTCTGTAGCGTAAAAATATTTTGTTATATAAAACTTACTAAACACTTGTAAATATTTACAAACTTGCCTATAGTAGCACTTACTTATATTTGTTGAGGATGGCTCGAGAGTTACGGTCTGAGTTGACAATGGTCTACTTCTCCCGAAACAGCCGTCCTCAACAAATATAAGTAAGTGCGACTATAGGCAAGTTTGTAATTATTTACAAGTGTTTAGTGAAAACTAGTAGCTCATGTGAAGATGGAATCAACAAATATTAAATTTATTTATTATTGTTTTGTTAAAATGAGATTAGTTACATATGTTTTTAAGACGAGCCAAACCAAATACTATACAATATTCGTTATAGTGAAAATTTTGTTATATTGGTATCCGTTATAATGGAATTTGACCTGTATATTTTGGTTGCAGTCAAAATAGCTATCAATATTTGTACCACTTCACACATACTTATGTTTCCACTCTGAAAGCTGGTGTTACCAATTTAAGCAGAGTCATTGACTCCTTCAAATAGCAGACCACCTGTGTGAGCAGCAGGTATAACCAACCATTACAAAGGAAACAAATAAATGACAGTAGTAGCCTTGTTGTTTATTCTTTCAAAATATTCAATAAAACTTCTTTTACAATATAACTTGATCACCCCTAATACGAGGTCAAATTTTATGTAAGAAAATTCATTTGTGACTTTAAAGAATGTTATCACAATTTTTCTATTCTAGAATGTTTAAATTTATGGGGTTGGTGGGTATAGAGGTCAAACAACATATAGAAATGTTGGGTACTTTTCTAATTTTTACATTAGTGATTTGCTGCCTTATATCTTGTCATAATTCTGTTGAGAAATTCTTATTTATCCACCTTGCAAAAAAATGAATAATGATTACTTTTTTCGTTTCAGGCACAAATTATGATTTATAAAAGAACATAGTGTCTGCATAGATATTTTTTATAGACATAATTTTATACCCCTACTTTAGTGATTTTTATAAATTCTTGTTAAAAAATTTTACAAGATAACTTTACTGGGAATGTATTGTAGAACAGGTATAAGGTACAAAAAAAAACGGTATCTAGTATAACTACAAAGCTGTAAATAATTACTGCTATGAAAAGAGCTGTTTGTTAACCCTTTAGGTGTTTTATTCGTACTGCAAGAATCCTTACTCTTTTATTTTTTAGTTCTAAAAGAGTGTCCATTAGTTTGCTAGTTGAAGGTTTTTATACCTACAAATTGAATCAATATAGATGATGATTTAGAGAGAATGGAATATTATTTTGGATATTAATAATAATGGAATTCTTGTTCACTTGAATATAGTGACTTTTTGTTGCAGGTATATAAGGATGACATGACACAAGTTTTGAAAACCTCTCTTCCTTATCAAGATCCACTGCAGAAAATGCAGACAAAAGATATTTTAATAATTTTAAATGAAGAGAAAAAGAAAGTAAACTGAATTTTATTTTATATTATTTGTTTCCATCTTTAACTTGAACTACTTTATATTCGTACACTTCAACATATATTGATGTGCAAGTATTTACATATTGATGTATGTTAAAGTGTGTAAAACATTTAATATTTAAATTAATAATTTATTTTTTTATTTACAAAGGCAAAACAGTACTAAACTTTTATATTTTTATAATCAAATTACTTCTTTCATATTTAACTTGAGCTCTTAAATTTTACATTTATGTAAACATTAAAATATTAATAGTAGCATTTATGAAAGTAAATTTAAAAAATTGAAGGGGTTGTCACTTTTAAAAACTATATTATTATTTTTTTATTTACTAAACACTTTTAAATGTTTTAAACTTGCCTATAGTAGCACTTACTTTGCTTGTTGAGGACGGCCGTTTCGGGAGATGTGTCCCTTTGTCAACTCAGACCGTAACTGATCTCAAGGTTTATGTAGGTTAGGGGGGGGGGATATTTTGGTGATGTGGGTGTATTTTGTGTGTATTAGGAGTTATGATGTCAAAAAGTGAGTGTGAGTTGTAATGTAATTGTGTATTGAGTATGTGTGTAGGGTGTAGTTTGAAGTGCCTGCATATTTCGTATTGTTCGGTTGTGTAGCGTTGGTTATTTCTGTTGTTTATGAAGAATTTGTAGGTTAGATGTTATGTCTATGTAGTCATGTTTTGTGGAGTTGAGATGATCGGCGAAGTTTGGCGAATGACCTCCCTGTCTGGCCTATGTAAAAACTGGGGCATGAACTGCAAGTTAGTTTGTAAACTCCAGTGGTGTTGTAAATGTTGTTGGGTTTAAATTGTTTGTTGAGAGTATTGTGTGTGGAGTAAGCTATTTTGTAGTTGTATTTTTGTAGTGTGTTTTGGGTTTTATATGATCTGTATGGTATTGATAAGTATTTTATGGGATTGTCATCTTGTGTGTTTGTATTTGGGTTATTATGTTTATTTTTTAGGCGGTTGTATAATTTGCCAATCATTGTTGGGTTGTATCCGTCGTTTGTGCTATATATTTTATGGTGTTTAACTCCTGGTAGTGTTCTTCTTTGTCTAACGGTGTTTTAAGCAGGCGATATATCATGGTGTTGTAAGCAGCTAGTTTATGTTGGTGTGGGTGGTTTGAGGAACTGTGTATGGTCGTATTAGTACTAGTGGGTTTTCGGTATATGTTGAATTTATGTGTTTGTTTGTCTGTTCGTTTAATTGTAAGGTCTAAGAAGGTAACAAAGCTTTCCCTTCATATCTCTTTCAAATTCAACCCACAATCTAACTAACACACTACGAAAATACAACTACAAAATAGCTTACTCCACACACAACACTCTCAATAAACAATTTAAACCAAACAACAAAATCGACGATATTTACAATGCCACTGAAGTTTACAAACTAACTTGCAGTTCATGCCCCAGTTTTTACATAGGTCAGACAGGGAGGTTATTCTACACACGTTACCAAGAACATGTAAAAGCACTAAAAAACAATAACTACCAATCAAACTTCGCCGATCATCTCAACTCCACAAAACATGACTACATAGACATAACATCTAACCTACAAATTCTTCATAAACAACACAGAAATAACCAACGCTACACAATTGAACAATACGAAATATACAGGCACTTCAAACTACACCCTACACACATACTCAATACACAATTACATTACAACTCACACACACTTTTTTACATCATAACTCCTAATCCACACAAAATACACCCACATCACCAAAATACCACCCCCACCCTAACCTACGTAAACCTTGAGATCAGTTACGGTCTGAGTTAACAAAGGGACACATCTCCCGAAATGGCCGTCCTCAACAAGCAAAGTAAGTGCTACTATAGGCAAGTTTAAAACATTTAAAAGTATTTAGTGATTACTAGTAGCTCACACGAAGATGGAATCAACAAATGTTTTTTATTTATCTTCAGCAATATTTTCATTTTCAAAGTAGCCCCTTATTAGATAATATACACTTATACCAGTGCTTCTTCAAGTCCTCAAAACACTTTTGGAACTTAATCCTTTGACATAGCTCTGTCAATTATCAACTTTTATGCTCATCTATGATTGTAGAGCTACGAGGCTTTAAGATTCTTTTCATTTTTGGAAAGAGGGAAAATCACATAGTCTCATATTAGGCAAATAATATGGAGACTTGGGCATCATCACAGCATTGTTTTTTATAAAGATTCATGAACAAGGAATAAAGTAAATGCAGTTCCATTATCATGGTGTCTTGAATTGCTTGCCACAAAAATCAAAGTTTTTTTTAGATGACTTCCTGAAAATGGCCTTGAACTTGTAGGTAGTTGATGGTAAGAACTCATGGTGCATTGTGATGTTAAAGTTTTAAAAATGACATTCAAAGAAAAACCACCTCATAGACTGTAACTTCAGACTATGCCTGATTTAATAATGGGACACATCTCCCAAAAGACTCTCTTTATTCAAATAGTACATCATACTCCAGGCAAGTGTTTAACATTTTAATATATGTTTTGTTAAAGTATATTAAAACATATAATTTTTCTTATTTAAACACATCCAAACTCCATCTAGAGTTTTTTATTTATTAAGGTTTTTTAGTAAAAAAATCAATTTTTTTAGTAAGGACTAATATTTGTCATTAAACTACTATACTCATTACAACATTTGCATTTTTTCAAATAAATCCAAATGTCCTAAACACATTACATTCAGTAATTATTAATTACCTTAGTAATTATTCAGTAATGACATTCAGAAATTGACATACCTCGGTGATACAGTTTTTGTGTTTTATTATTTTTCAACCTACCTGGGTTTGTAGTTTTCTGTTTTAATTTACTTTTTTCCTCCCCTTTAATACTTGTTTTTTCACTTACAACTTTTTTAAAAAAATGTTTTAACTTGCCTATAGTAGCACTTACTTTTTTTGTGTTGAGGACGGCCGTTTCGGGAGATGTGTCCACTTGTTTTTTATACATCTCTTTTTCATTTACCTCTATTATAATTCTTTATATGATTTTACTTTGATTCTTTAATTTTAAATTGGTGTTGGTTGGATATATTATATATGTTGTACCTCGGTTTTGACGGCATCAGGACTAGTAATTTTACCTGACATTTCATGGGTCAGATTCAGGTCTTTTCCGCCTTCTTTCTCAGATACACTCTCTGTTTGAATCAAAAGCCCCCACTTTCGCCTTCAATCGTCAATACTTCCTGTGGGTGAAAGTTATTTGTTACTAGTTGACAAATATTTACTAGTTACTAGATATCTCTATTATTTTGACATCTTCTTGAGGCATTTAAGAAGAAATAGATATATTAACTCTTAAATTGCTATTTACCCACAGCTCTAATAGAAGTACAAATATTTTAAAAAATTGCTAAATAACAAAGAAAATAATTACAAACTTAATAATAAAATCTTCTATAAACACTATTCATTAATAAAATTAAATTTGATAAACAGTAAGTCCAACATATAGCATTGTCAAATAGGCATTGGACTATAATTAAAATGGAAGGAAGATAATAGAAAGCACAGTGAGCTCTTATCTCTTATGGGAATGTTGCAAATTGTATGAATGGTTAGTGATTTAAAGTTAATAAATAAAAAAAAGTATTGAAACAGTTTTTACAGTGAGTATACGCCAATTTTGACTGTTAATTTTGGTATTTGTTGATTCCATCTTCACGTGAGCTACTAGTTTTCACTAAACACTTGTAAATATTCACTAACTTGCCTATAGTAACACTTACTTATATTTGTTGAGGACGGCCGTTTCGGGAGACGTGTCCCATTGTCAACTCAGACTGTAAATGATGAACAACTACTTCTTGAATACCTCCACTATCTACATCTAGGGAAGGTCGAAATTTTCTATCGAGGTAACTTGTCACTGATATTTGTTTGTTGCTGGTGGTACCAGTGACAAAATATGGAAAATGCCAGTTCCAGTAACAATGGATCGATTGGAAGTTCCCTCTGTTGTGATTGGGCAAAAAGTCACAGCCACTGGATGAAACGGCTGTCATTGATTGATTTGTTGCTGCCACTGGAAGAAACTGCTGTCATTGGTTTATTTGTCGCTGTCACTGGCTCTGCTTTCACCGCTTGGCTCAAGGTGCCGATTATCGTGCATTGTCAACTGAAGGGGTAAAGGGATTGTCTGTGTTGTGATTGGGCAAAATGTTGCTGTCACAACTGAAGAGTTACTGATATTTTACCACAACTATCATTGGTTGATTTGTCACTGTCACCGGTTCTACTCATTTACGTCGTGTGTGGATGGTCGATTTGTATCAGGTTTCAAGATAGTGACAGTGTTGTTTACAGTAGATGCTATTTCGCACTCAGTAGTTTGTTCTTATTTTCGTAGGAGTTTATTTTTAAATAAAATGAGGCTTCCAAAAAAAGCGAGGTGTGGAATCATTTCACCAGTGTGTTAAGCCTGCCTGTTATTGGCACATAAAGAGCAGTCTCAGGATACCTTGTTATCAGTACTTGAGTCACCGGTAAAAGTTACTGATCCAAACCTGATGCTGTCACTAAAATCACCGATCTGTTGAAATCACTGGATCGACCCCCTTAACCCCATCCTCTTGATCAGTCATTTGATAAGAGTGGTTACTTCTTTGTTTTCTCAAATAAATCACACATCAATGATATTTTATAGACAATGCTTAAGTGTAGATAATTGCATAATAAAAAAATAACATTAGCACAATTTATTAAGTTAATATAATTAAATTACTGTTTATAACTGAGGTTTATTAAAACTAATAATAAACACATTTGATAAATCTGTAGTGTTTCAATGATAAAGTCTATCCTTTAAGAATAAACATTTCTGAGAGTAAAGTAAGTTTAAGAGAAAAAATATGAGGTTAAGTGCAGTAGCTTTAGCCAAGCCTTTAATGGATGTAGTGTGGCAAGGGCAGATTGAATTGTTTCTTAAGATTGTCTCTAAATAGGATTACCGAGACAGAACTTTTCACTGAGAATAATAATAATACTGCTTTCATAAATTTTTTTTTTCAAACAGATTTTGTAAAACTTTTGTGCTTTTATTAGATAATTGTAATAGTATACATATAAAGTATCAGACAAATTATCTATTGAACTTATTTTTTTGCAGGTAATAACACTAAAATCTAACGAAGGTTTCTCCCAGTTGTCTGAAAAACTAATGAAATGTTTAACAAAAGATGATATTTATGAATCTCTTATAGATAATAACCCATCTTTAACCTATTTGACTTATAATACTAAATTTAATGAATGGGTAGATATTGATGATGTAGAATCTTTTATATTAATTGATGGAATGAGGCTGAAGGTTTGTTTTGGTAATCCTCAAAACAAACGAAAAAAAACAACAAATAATAAAAGTAAAAAGAAACAAAAAGTAAAAAATGTTGAAGCAGAGAACTCAATATTATTGAAAGAAGATTATGAAACTGATCAACAAAATACAAGTGAAATTGAAGAAACTGCAGAAGAACAATTGTGTGAGGAGTTGGTGTCTGAAAAAATTCAGAACACATCACCAGAAAAACATTTAACAGTGGAATCTGACCATGATTCAAATTGTGAAATGAATGAATTCAACTCAAGTATGAATTATTTACAGGAGTTGAAAAAATTTTTAGAATGTATAAAGAAAGGAGATGATAAGTTCACAGAGAATTCAAATGGAAATAAGGCAAGCATTAGATCACATGAGATTTCACCAAAGAATAAAATTAATAAAAAATTCTCCTTAAGCGAAGCTGTGTCTGAAGAGGAAAGTAAGTATAATAACTCTATTGACCAAAATGCTTAAGGTATTGTAATCATTAACATGGTAAGCATCGAAAAAACCTTAAATTGTTGACAAAAGTTTCCAAGAAACTGAAAATCACATTTCATTTCTTGGTTTAATTGTTCTGAACTAATATTTTTCAAGAAATTATGTTTATTAGGTAACAAATATATCTTTTTTCCCCAAAATATTAAAAGTTGTTCATTCTATTTGCCCTCTCCAGGTTTATATACAGTATTATATTTGGTAGTATGCTGTATACATGCTGTAATATATTTATACATAGTGTAATATATCTTTTTCTATCTATTTACTAGGTACTTTTAATTTCACAAGTACATCTTGTTAATTTTTCTTCCAAAATTTGTTTGTAGTAAACTAGATATTTGCATCTTAATCTTTTAGCCATAAAATTATGCAGGTAAAACGATGTTACAAAACTAAATTCTTGTCACAGATTATTTTTAAAAAGTGTTGTTTTACACATTAAAGTGTTGCTGATTAAATTATTCACGATCTAAGCGACCTAATGAACACAAATTAATTCCTTCAATTGAGTTGTAGTTTGCTATAAGAATATTCTCACATATAAACCACTAAATAGTATGTATTTAAAAGGGTGAAATTTTGTATATATTATTTTGTAAATTAGTTAGTTTGTTATTTAATAATTGATTATTAT
Source organism: Prosapia bicincta (assembly GCA_036971475.1). NCBI lineage: Eukaryota > Metazoa > Arthropoda > Insecta > Hemiptera > Cercopidae > Prosapia > Prosapia bicincta. The sequence continues at coordinate 148,425,395 of JBAIZL010000002.1, forward strand.
TTGTAATCATAATAGTAAATACAATCTAAAACTTACTTACTGTTTGAAGTTTGTGTAAAATTTTAGGCTCCCACTATTATATTTCACTTTGGATATACACAAAAATCACTAATTATATCCAACACTAAAAAATATTTACACCAAGTAGTTTTTAAATTAGAACTTTAGCTATCACTACCCTTGAGCTCACTAAATTCCAACAAACGATGAACCTTGAACGGCCGCAGATTTCCCGTATTGACACTGTATGTCACTCAGCAAACATGAGCTGCTGACTGATACTGTCTAAACTGAGCAAGACATTCCACTTGACATAAAATCTGATGACGAGTTAATCCATCATGTCTAGGACTTCTGATAAAAGGACAACCTTTGGGCTATAAATAGCTATCCTTTTCTATGATGATAAATAAACCTTAGATGCCTAGTCTGATACTTAAACCATCAAAAAATAAACACTCATGAAGCAAATAAACAACGGTGAAAATCATGACGAAAAATTGACGTCGATGATATGAACTATTCAAGTAAATGATGCCAATTCATCACGATATTTTTAATAGTTCACAATTCTCTGGTAGGCCTGATGCAAATACTGACAACCAGAATGAATATCTTGAGGAGGGAGAAGTTCCTGGACACATCTGTGATAGCAATGAAGAACCTTTTGACTAATGAAGACCGAGACACATTTTGGCATAGCCACAGATTGTCTACAGTACTTCATAATAATTTTTTGGTATATTTCAACAATATAATCCATGTTATAGAATTTATTCCTTTTTAATAAAGGTTTTAATTGTAATGTCAATGTTTTTTATTCACTAACAATACCCATCACGTAAAGAAACAGCGAACCTCCTTTGGAAGCCAAGAGGTACATGTGGTGATCCTAATCATGTTATGACATGTATAGACAAATTGGTTTATAGTTACATCCTTAAATCTTAATGTAGAGGTGTTTTGATAACAGTAAGTTTCATTAACATTAATTATAAGGTTATCACTTAATGGTTGTTAATTATGGGTTCAAGGAAAACTTATCGCTGTTTTCTCAAAAGTCACTTTTAGTTGCTTGTACCCCTTCTAGGCTCCTCAAGGGACATCTGTAAGGATTTTTGAAGTACTAGTCCTAAAAACTGGTAACAGTAAATACAGTTATAGACAAAGTCAATGACAGCTGCTGCCAATATTCATAAAAAAGATGTTTCCTTCTTAATACCTATGCCTATTTCTTTTCCTTGTTTTTTTACAAAAGTAATATTTGTAAAGAACTTATTTATACTATAAGTAAAAAACATTTGTAAAAATAATACTAGTAATTTTTATTGAAAAAAATTTAGGAAGATATATATATATATATATATATATATATATATATATATATATATATATATATATTTATATATATATATTTTGAAGATGCTGCTACTGTTTTATCGGTGAAAAGCTTTGAATAATATATGCAATAAAAGTATTCTTGTTTTTGAAATATTTTTAATTTATTAATTATATATATGTATATAAATAGATCTATTTAATATATAAAAAAAGGAAGTGTTTTCACACTTTACAAATACACGGTATATATATATTCTTGATATTTTACGTTATCCATTGTTTTTCCGTTGCACTGACTTTATGGAGTTAATATATTACTATTGTAAGTAATTTTATCCACCATTAAGTGCAATGATTTTACCTTGTGTAATGAGGCACCTTTCGGTCACTTGACCATTGTCGAATCACTGTGATTCGACAATGGTCAAGTGACCGAAAGGTGCCTCATCACACAAGGTAAAATCATTGCACTTAATGGTGTATAAAATTACTTACAATAGTATATTAACTTCATATATATATATATATATATATATATATATATATATATATATATATATATATTTGTAGTTATGCAACACTGTTTTCTTGTATACACTTATCACTTTCACTTATGTACTAAACAAGAATCTTACTTGGTATTTATGCGAGCTAACTTTCAATGGCTGGTCGTGCCATCATCCTCGGGCATGCTGAACAGGGTTGTTGTAGATTGCGAGCTGAGTGGATTTCCCGTTTTATATATATATATATATATATATATATATATATATATATATATATATATATATATTAGATTCATATTTACTCTTTATACATTGGAAATTGTCTTTTTTCGACTATAGGGGTTTATAAATTAGTTATTAAGACATATTCCTGATTTACTGTTACTGTCTTCTTATTGATAGATGGCATCTTTGTGTGTTTGGTACAGTTTTTAAAATTCGGATAATTCTAAACTTTCTGTCATAAACTACTGAGCATAACCTATTGCATGTGATCTACGGTGCACGGTCTACTGTTCAATTCTCTTGCCATGTTTCGATAGTGTGAATCTCAACTCTTAACGTGATTGTCACGTTTATTCTCCTGGTTTTTCCGCACCATTTTGGGCTTTATTTTTGCAAGTTCTTTATCCGATTTTATCTTTGCAGTCAATTCATATAGTAAGTGTTGTGAATTATCTCAAAATAAAGCTAATCATTTTATAATTTTTAACTAGTTTTTAACCACACATTGTCATCACTTGAATTTTGGACGTTATTTAGCACGTGGTAAACTAGCTAGTGTAACTTTTGTTATTTTTTAGTGAAAGTTTGAACTTTCTTTTAATTAAAAGAGTTTATTGAACAGTTCTAATGGTGTGTATACCTTATGCCGTGATCCACAGCTTTAAAGAACATTTTAGTGCAAGTATTTTAGCAATTCTCTTTGTTCATAACATCTATGTTATATATTCCCATGGCAACTAGCAGATTTGTCGCCTTTTAAATTTATCTGTGTGGTTCTCCAGAAATTTATTATTATTTATTATACTATGTCTTGCATAAAAGTTAAGGGTTGCAGGCCACGATGTGAAACACCTTACACAGGGTTTTTTAAGCCTTTTTCATTTGGAGAAACATTTTTAAAATGACGTTTCTCATTTGGAGTAGTAGCTGATGGTCTGTAATATTTCCCAATGGCTGATTTCTATTTCTACGACAAATACAAATCTATCTTTAATTAAGATTAACATTTTCTAAGTTGATTGAATTTATATACTAAAATATAAAGGAAATGTTTTTTTTTCTTTACTTTAAAAATGACGTTTCTCATTTGGAGTATTCGGCTGATGATCTGTAATATTTCCCAATGGCTGTTTCCTATTTCTAAATGTTTTCTATTTCTACGACAAATACAAATCTATCTTTAATTGAGATTAACACTTTCTAAGTTGATCGAATTTATATACTAAAATATAATGGAAATGTTTTTTTTCTTTACAGTTTTTGTTTGTTTACAGAAGAAATGATAATGAAATATTTTCAATTTAAAACTCAACATCCAGTGCAGAAGTTGGAATTTGTAGCAAAGAAAATGAATTGGTTGTTACCAGTATACAACTTGGTAAATGAAAAAAGAAATGAAGATAACTCTACATCTTTTGTGTATGATGTCAAAATCAATGGAACATGTGTTGTTGGGGAGGCTGCAACTAACAAGAAAAATGCAAAGAAACTAGCCGCAGAAATGTTTTTGAAAGAACTTGGATTGTCAAATTAAATGTAAATGATGAGATTTTTTTAACAAAATATTAAAGAATTAAGTATTGTAAATACTTATATCAAAAAAAATTATCGTTTTTGTATGAATAATTTTAGTAAACGAATAAATCAACCTGTAAAATATATCAGTCTGTAAAAGATGTCTATGATAAATACATTAATATTTATACTATTCACATTTAAAAAACACACAAATTCATAATAAACAATATAAATATTTATTTTTTGCTTTTATTTTTACTAAATTATATGTACTTTATATACAGGGCCAGAACTGGCATTATTAGCCCAACCTGATAAGCAGTGTTGTGATAAACTGCCACAATGGACTACTTATGTTTTTACATTATATGCTGAATAATTTGGCATCTTCAGGACTTTGATCATGCCGAATTACTGGGTATGTGTTTTCTATCTCTTTTAATGCAAATCAATGATTTTTACTAAAACACTTGTAAATGTTTACAATATGAATAAACAATGATTTTTACCGTATGATCTTGACGTTGACTGTTGAGTCCTTAACTATTTAGATTATTTCTTTATTATTTAAAAAAAAAATGTTAATAGTAGTAGACGAAACACATGTCAGCAATTGACTCCATGTTAATAGAAATACAGGCATACAGTACTTTCCCATCCTTCCAGCAATTGTTTTGGTCACTCATTTCAATCTTGCTAGCTTTGTAACTCAGTTTTATTCATGCTGTGAGTTTGTCATGCTGTGAAAAAATGTCAAAAGAAAGTGTTTAAGTGTTGCAGAAAATGTGAGTGTTATAAGAGAGGTTGATAAAGGTGTAGAAAAGTTGGATGTTGTGAAAAAATTCGGTATACCTCAGAGTTTGCCTTCGACTATATTAAAAAAATCGGGATCAGAACCTAAAACAAAGTGTTGCTTATGATTTGCAAATAAAGAAAATGAAACTTTGTACATATGACTATTTCGATGACACGATGATTAAATGGGTTATTGTAAATGCGTGAGGAAAATCTTCCACTGTTAGGAAATCTTATGGTAGAGAAGACTTTGGAATTTGCAGTAACATTAGAACACAATGGCATTAACGCAACTAACGATTGGATAGAAAAATTTTTTAAACAGCATAACATCGATGAAAAAGTCATTTTAGGAAAAAGTGCTAGTGTTGATAACCCCACTTGTGAATTTTGGAAGGAAAATGTGTTGAAAAAAATAAATAATTATGAACCAAAAGACATTTTCAATGCTGGTGAGACCAGTCTGTTTTTTTAAATGTTTGCCCAACAAGACACTAACTTTTAAAACCAACCTTTGTTTTGTAGATAAAGGAAGCAAAGAAAGAATCACTGTATTAGTGGTAGCTAACATTTTACGAACAGAAAAACTCAAATTGCTTATGATTGACAAAAGCAAATCTCCGCAATGTTTCCAATCCATTAAGTCCTTAGAAGTTGATTACTCGTTTACATTTTCATTTAATGGATGTTGAAACTGGACAAGCAGATTTCTAAAGAGAAAAATAAAATTGAACTTTTCATCAACTACCCTGCACATTCTCATGATGCCAATTCCAAACTGAAGAGTGTCAATGTGTTTTTCTTTCCACCAAATATTACATTGACAATTCAACCACTCAATCAGGAAGTAATAAAAAATTTAAAGCCATACTACAGAAATAAAAATTAAGAAAGATTGTAACTACTGCAGAGAAGAATGAAATCATACCCAAACATTGTTAATCTAAGAGACTGCATCGCTGAATTGGCAAAAGTTTAAATGAATGACGTGAAAAAAAACAGTTTTTAATTGTTTCTCCAAAGCTAGATTTAATTCGGTCACACATGAAGAGGACAGTAAAAACAACATGACTAAGTGAATTAAAAAAGCAATGGGGTTTTCTGAAAAGTTGAGGAAAAGTACCTGATCACGTTCCACTTAAAAATTTTATTTGTTTGAATGAAGATATGCCTGTTTCCAATTTTCCAGACAACGAAGACATACTCCAAAGCGTCCAGATGACAAACTCAAATGAACTTTTGGAAGATGATGATGACGATTGTAACAATGATTGTGATGAACCTGAAGAGAAGAACCCTACAGATCATGAAGTTTTACAAGCTTTCAAAATCACCAGGCGAGGATTTCAACTTAAAGATAGTGTATCAGACAACATTTTTGACTGTCTGAATAAGTGTGAAATATTCATTGAACGTGATGTTTTAGTTAAACTCAAAGTGCAACAAAAAAATTACTCACTTGTTCAAGCAAAACTTTGAAAACTAAAAACGATTAATCTTTATTAAGATACTTTTATCTATACAAAGTTATTTACACTATTATTTTATGTTGAATTAATAGTTTTTTCTCCGGATACGGTCTGTGTACAGTATAAAACAGTTTATGTTGCTTGAAATTGAATTGTGTGTATAGAGTATTAAAATAAAATTATTAGAGGCAGTTAATAAATTACGGTACTGAGTGAACTTCAATTAAATTCCACTATGTTCAAAGGCATGCTTCCTGAAAATGAATTGGTGAGTATACTTATTTATTACAATATTTTTATACTAGGTTTTCATAAACATTAGATAACTCATCATAATAGCCTACACAGAGTACAACCCTATGGAAAATATTCAATATGGATATTGAATGTGGTATAATGAAGAAACATTCTGAACACATTCATAAAATACGTTTTGATTTTCAACTATTTGAATTTTTAAATAAATTGAGACATTATAAAAGATTATCTAATATTAACGTTGGCCTATCACCCTACATATGTTTGCAATATACTGTATTACTTTCAGTCAGTCAGTCAGAGAAAGAGGGAATTTGGTGGCCCCCCAGATTGTGCAGGGTCTGTCATCGACAATGGCTGGTAGGAATATACTTACTTTACCTTATCCAATGCCTGCCCTTGGCAGAGAAGCCATTTGGTGTCGAGCCTCCCAGTAGAGACGAGACAACTGTGGAGTTATGTTCGCCAGTTTGGGGCACTTTGGCAGATGGTTGCCGTTCATTCTTTCTCCTAGACATAAGGGACAGATGTCAGTGTCCACCAGACCAAGATGGTGACGATGTGCCTGAAGGTAATCATGCCCAGTACAAGTACGAAAGTGTGCGACGGCAGCCACTCTGCTTAGGTTTTGGGAGAGAGGCCCATCCAACAGTAACGTTTTCCACGTCTTTCCTCTACTTGCCTCCAGGTGAACTGATTTACAGTGTTGTCTGACTGCAGTTTCTATATAGCTTTTAGCAGATGTCAAGCTGACAAGGGAAATAGGCTGTTGCATGTTTGTTCCGTCCTTCGCTAATTTGTCTACTTTCTTATTACTAGGGATTCCCACATGACTTGGGATCCACTGGAGGTGGACAATCCATCCGTCTTCTATGAGTTTTGCAAGACTTTTCCTACCTTCTAGTGTTAAACTGCAGTCAGTGGGAGTGCTGCTGGCTAATGCGATAATTGGAGCTTGTGAGTCGATGAAAATAGCAACTCTTCTGCAATTCAGTTGTTCTTTCTCTATGGCTAGCCTCAGCTCTTTAACGGCTGTTATTACTGCAGCTATCTCACCATTGTAGTTGCTTGAGTATATCCCAACCAACGCCTGCCGTGGTTCCAGTGTACAAAATCATAGAACCGTCTGTATGAATATGGAGCCAATTTTCTTGAGGATATAGTGTATGTATAGTCTCCAGTACAGATTTCCGTAGTTCATTCGGGTTAGACAGATATTTGGGGGCTGATTGGCTCAGCAGTGAAAGATTCATTAAAGGTGATGCTCCAAAGACTGTATGGAAAGTTTTCATGGGCACAGGGCTGCCTAGGTGGATGTTATATTTAGTTCTGAGGTTTTGCATGTGTTCAAGAGGAGTTGTTTGTGTTTTTAATCGGTGTGTGGTTGCCTTGTATCCGTTTCAGTACCTATAGTCAACTCTTTTGGATCTCTCCCAGAACTTCAGTGTAAGTTTCTCTTGCCTGGTACTTAAAGGTCCGGTGTCTGTTTGGATCTCCATGGCACAAATTGGTGTAGAAAAAGCTCCTCCAGTGACTATTCTTAGAGCATTATTCTGTATTCTGTCGAGCTTTTGGAGGTTGCTGCTGCTTGCTAAAGAGACTACTTCACATGCATATTCCATTGTGGATCTCATGTAGGTTTTATAGGCTGTGTTGAGAACATCTTGAGTACAACCCCACTTGGTAGCTGTCAGTCTCTTGATGGAGGCTAACTCTTTTTCCCGCTCGTTCCACCGTATCTTGAATGTGATGGTTCCATGTTAACCTGGTATCCGGTTTCACACGAAGGTATTTCGACAAAGTTGTTTGGGGGAGATTGGTTCCTTTGTATGTGAGTTGGATTATTGGAGGTTTTGTAGACAGGGTGAGAAGTTGGTACACTGTTTTTTCTGCACTTATTATCATTTTATTGTTATCTGCCTACTTCGCTATATCTTATAAAACTGAGTTGATAGTAGACTCTAAGTGGCTGGTGTTGCTTGTAGTGGCCCAAACAACTACATCGTCAGCATAAAGAAGACAAGAGACACCAGACGTTTTATTGATCGTGTCAATTAGGTCGTTACGTTAAACAGGAGGCAGCTGATTACAGCACCTTTCGGAAGACCATGGCGTTGTTGCTTGTATGCTGAGAAGGTGTTCATGAACTCTGATAAGGCGTTCCGACAGTAAATTCCTTATCCATTTTATCATTTTCATTGTTACGCCTAGTTCTCTCAACTTACATAGCAAGAGGGGGCGCCACACTTTGTCATATGTTGCCTTAAAATCTATCAAGACAGCTAGAGTGTACTGCCTATGATTGAAACCATCCTTGACTGCCTGAGTAAATTTAACTAGTTGATCACTAGTAGGTCGGTGTTGCCGGAAACCTGCCTGGGTTAGCTTCAAGGAAGGCTCTTAGTCTGTTTTCTACCATTTTTTTCAGCAATCTTGCTACAAACGCTGGTTAAGGAAATGGGCCAATAACTGGTTAAACTGCTTTAGGGTTTTCCTTTTTTTCAGTATGGATATTATCTCTGCCTTTTTCCACTGATGTGGTATCCATTTTTCCCTGGTGAGATTGACAAGTTTGAGGAAGCACTCTATGGCTGAGAGGCCGAGGTTCTTCAAAAACTCTGGGAAGATTTTATCCGGCCCAGCAGATTTACTCGGTTTTATTGAGTGTAAGGAGAGGTCGAGCTCCTGCAGTGTGAAGGGGTCCGACATGATGTGAGGCTGATTTGTTGGGGTCTCTAACCCCTCTCTCACTCTGATTGCATTGCGGTCATCCTTAGTGGTTTTTACAGTGCTAACTGAGGCGTAGTACCTACACATAGCATTGGCAACCTGGACGAGGATAGTAAGTTCTTTGCTATTTACTTTAATAGGCTCCCATGATCGGTTCCCCCTTTCATTATTTAGACTCGATATAAAATAGTAAGCTTTTATGCCATTTTTTTTAAAGTCCAGTTTGGCGACGAAATCTCTGAAGGTAGTCCTCTTTGATTGGATTATTTCACGTTCAAGAGCCGCTTGTTTTTTTCGAAGTTCAACGCAGTCTTCTAGACTATTCGTTTTTTCTGCCCTCCTTCTTGCTTTATTCCTTTCTCAGGGTAGTGAGCTTGGTGTTCCAGAAAGGCTTATACTTTTTGACAGATCCACGTGGTATTGTTTTTTTTGTTATTCAAATGATCCTTTCAGTGAATCTTTCAGTAGATTTTTCAGGGTGATTGTCAATTAGGCTCAGTGTCAATTCAAGGTTTGATAGTTGTTTGAATTTTCCCCAGTCAGCTTTTTTTAGATTCCAACGTGACAGCCGGGGGACCGTTGTTTTAGGAAACTTAGACGTATGAAGGAACAGCGCTCTGTGGCTGCATCCCTCTGCTACATCTTCCAACGTTACTTGAGATCTTCCCACTAGGTTAGCCTTGATCAGGGCGAGGTCAGGTGTGCTACAGTGTCCCGCAAAAGATAGGAAGGTTGGTCCGGTCTTAAGATGAATGAGGTTGGTGTTATCAATTAAGTTTTCCATAGCCCGGCCAGGGGCATTACAATCAGTGTATCCCCACCGCGGAGAATGCTCATTGAAGTCACCGATAATTATTGAGTTTCCGTGTCTTGAGGCCTCTAGGATAAAGTTCGTGTCAATTTTATTGTTCGATGGATTATACACTCCTATAATTTTGGTGATTTGTCCACTTATCCATGTTTCAATCAGAATAGCTTCGTGCTTATCAGTGAGAGTCATGCTATGTATCACTGAGAACTTGGACGCTAGATTATTATTTACTCCAGCTATGATGCCAGAGTCTATTTGCCGCAATCTGGGTAAGATATAATTCGTATAATTCGTCACATTGTAAAAAGTAGCAGAGTCTGTTGCGGCTCCAGCCTCAACTATGATGAAAACATCAGCGTTTAGTTTATGAATAATAGTTCCTGGTAGGAATATGGGAACAGTGCTTCTGGTAGGGGCTGGATGTAGGAAGGGCATCTGCAAGGCAGGGTGTTTTTTGGGTGGCACAGTAATAAGGATTTTATTCTGGGGGACTATGTTTATTTTAAACATTTGTACTGGCTGGCAGACTTTTTATTTTTGTAACATTTTTTGTTTTGTGTGTCTTAATGTATCTGTTTAGTAAAGTTGTTTGTGAGATATAAGATAGTCAAAAAATGTGTAATAAAACGAAGTTAGAATGGAATAACAAAATGATGATGAATGATTTTAAACTAACTTGACTTGTGTAACAGAAATTTTGAAAAAAAGCAACGTAGTAGACATGAACTTAAGGCTAGAATGTGTGTTACAAGTATTAAGGTGAGATTAAGACTAAACTAAACTTTTTAATTTAAATAACATATTACATGATAAAACGAAACCTAACAGATACGTAATAAGATGACATTAATAGGAATAAACAAACAAGGTTTATGGTAAAAATACTAATTGTGAAGCACTATTTATAATTTAAGCATATTAAAACTAAAAATGAGTAGCCTATTCTAGAAGGCCAGAGGTAGACTGCTGGAAGGGGAAATGCGAGTTGTAGAGGTGTTATGGAAGATCGAGAAGGACTTTGGTACGAGGATGGAAAATAGTAGGAAGATCCAACTGAGTTTGCCAGATCCCTAAGGTGTGGGTCATATGAGGTTTCGGCAAGGTATTTAACAGAAGACCTCCAGGCAATGGCCCTACTGTCAAGAGAGATGGCTCCGGTTCATGGTCATAGCTTTTTGGTAGAGTAGATGGTTTCTGATTATTTAGTATTGACCACCGTTCTCCATTTCTGGAGCCACAGTGACAGGGAGTCCAGTTTTGTCTGGATGGCCTTTGTGGTTTTGAGTATGCTTCAGAAGCTTGACATGAACATGGTGTCATCTGCGTAGAGGGAAAGGGAGACATTTAGAAGGAGGGAGATATCGTCAGTGTAGAGGAGATAGAAGACTAGGACGGAAACCTGTGAAGCACCCACAGAGATAGGACGGAAGGGATAGAGGCAATTTTCGTCAGACAGGTAGGAGCGGAAAAGGCAGGTATAGGAGAAGGAAGTGTGTTTAGGTATAGGACTGATGGCCAATTTGTAGAGTAGATCAGGATGCCTTGCTGACATCAATGAAAACTGCTATTGTGGATTGCTTTTTGTTGAACATGACTACTACCATGTTTGTCACTCGTAGTAGTTGTTGTATGGTGAAATTACCTTTTCTGAATCCGAATTGCTCTGGACGAATGGCACAATCTAGTATGGGAAAAATGCGGACATAGAGGAGGTGTTCAAAGATTTTGGATAAGGTGTATAGGCGGAGATTAGCTGGTAGTTTTCAGGGAGGTTTACGGGGTTTTGGAAGGAGGATGAATTTTGTAAATTTGCAGGGAAGTGATCTAGGCAGGTGGCGGAGTTGAAGATGTCTAGTATGTATGATGTGAAGATGGGGTTGAATTTTTAAGGGCAATGGATGTGATGGTGTCTAAACCTGGAGCTTTTTTGGGTTGTAGCTTCTTGACTTCTCCAGTGACGTCAAGCTGAGTGAAAGGGTATGCCTCTGTCTCAAAAGTCTGGCTGAAGTATTCCTGGAGGTTCCCATCAACAAAGGCAATGAACATATCGTAGCTGATCCCATGGTGCAATGAGGACTGTGCTTCTAGAAAGACCTCTACTTTGTTTGCGTCAGAGAACACTAGGTCTGTGGTGTCTTGGAGTGGATGACTGTATCTCTTTTTTCCAAGGATCTGACAGGTGCTTCCCCACACTGAGAAGTCCATGACATCCAAGGAGTCTAAATAGGCTGACCAAGAGTCAGTGGCGTGATGTTCCAGGAGTTCTTTCACCAGGTGGATCTGATGGTTGAGTTGACGTTTGACTGCCAGAGATCTCGTGTTCTGCCATGAGAGACGTAGACTGTGTTTTTTTGCGATTTCAATCAATATATGATTTGGAAGGGAAGATCTATTGGGAGTCGATTGAACGGAAGAGGAATTCTTGGATATGGAGGTCGAGAGGACTATTTGGACTCATAGGGACAGAACGTTCAGGCCGTTGATCGTGGAAGTTAGGGAAGGATTTTGAGGCAATAGCTAGGCAACATCCTCATAGAATGCTCTTCAGTTAATTCACTCTAAGGGTGGAGGAGGCACAAAGATGCAAGTGGTGGAGATCGTGATGAGGATGGAATGCTGATCGGACCTGAGAGCACTAACGGAGCAAGGGAGAGGGAATTTTTTGGTGTCAATGACATCAAACAGGTGGGAGCTGTTGTTCAGGATGTAAGTTGTTCAGCCCAGGATGGATCGGAAGCGGCATGTTGGAAAAGGATTTTACTGGAGCGGTTAGTGGTTCTACTCTTCCAAGCGGGATGCATGGAATTGAGGTCACTAGCTATTAGGATTGGGTTTGGAGAGGAGAGAAGGAGTTATAAGTCAGTAGGGTTCAGGTGGGATTTTAGAGGCTTGTAGGATGAGATGATGTTAGTTGAGATGTTACTGATCGAAATCTCGATGGCAGTGGCCTCGATGATATTGGGAGTAGCTGCAATGCATTGATAAGCTATCTGGCAGTATACGAGAATAGAAGTTCCTCCTGACGAAGCACTCCCGGAACCTTCAGCCTATCAGTCCTACAGACGATGTACGATGCAAGTGAGAAGCGATGGCGGGGACTGAGATGGGATTCGGAGGTGAGTACGACGTTAGGAAGGATTGTAATTAGATTTTCCTTTGGCCAAGGCCATTGGAGTTCCATACGAAAAAATTGAAGTCCTCCTCTGTCGATGGAGTAGCTCTTTGTAGTAGTGGCAGCCACTGTAATTTGCGGTGTGGACCCCTCCGCAGTTGCAGCAGCTCGGGTTCTCTTCTGATTTTTGAGACACAAGGTCTTTTCATGGAAAGTCACAGAGAGGAGTCAAATAGCAATTTACGGGCGGAGCTGTGTCCTTACCATTGGCAATGGAAACACTGGGGTATTCCCAGTCGAGGTGTGAAAGAGTAGATTGTGACTTTAATAAAGAACAGCAACTTTGAGTTGTAGATGTCGGCAGCCTTGGTGTCCCGTCTCAGTTTGAAGAGAAACACGTTGACTGGTCTTTTATCTTTAGCAGTAGGGGTGTCACGTGGCTTACGGTGAACCCCAGTGATTTGAACTCTTAGTGGATTTCAGTAGGGGCCATTTCGTGCAGGATTCCGTGTATGACGACCTTGAGCTCACGGTCTTCCAGGTGGGAAAAGACATGATATGATATCCCAGCTCTTTGTGCCTTGACGTCATGATTTTAAATAATTTCCCCTGCCATATAACAACCAGTGGATTTTTAATTGCGGCCTAAAACTCTTTGGCCAGTTTCAGCCACTTTCCCGTTGATTATAGGAAAATCGTGTCCGAGCCAGATAACTCGTTGTCGGAGAAGTTCGACACCGTGCCGTGTCTATTATTGCGCTATGTAGCCTTGAGGGGCACCGTATCAGGGAAACGCAAAGGGCGTTTCCTGACTCGACCAGTGTGAACAATCCAATCAGGCTGTGACGTGGATGTTGACAATTCTGAAGCGCTAGAAATGGTGCTTGTAGTTGACATTTTGAGCAGTAAGGAACAAAAAGAACAGAAGGAACAATTATTTAAAGATAAACCTAGCACGAAACGTACTAGGAATAGTCAAACACGTTAGAATTAAAGGTAGCCAACTATCGCCGTTTATAAATTTGGGGTGGGCAGAACACTATAATAATTTTTTTGCGAACTGGCGTTAGTTTATATATACCAAAAGTAAAAATAAAAGAAATAATTATTTCTGCCAACTATCGCTGATTTATAAACGTATATGCCCATATAAGGGCATAGAATGTTACTAGCTCGATTGACGGCACGTCGTCATAGTACGCGCACGCACACGTCACTCGTTGCTACGGCAACGCACAACTAAAAACTAACGACACGTCTTTACTATACGATATCACAAGAACAACTGCTTGACGTTTTTTGTTCGGTTTGTATTCATTTTATTCTTCCCACAATTTTATAAGATCAGTTAGATGGGATGGGAGGATTCTTGACAAGACAAGCTCTTTATAACGAATACCTCTCTACAACGACTTTTTTCTCTGGGTAATCAACTTCGTTATACAGAAGTTCTACTGTAAATAGTATATATATATATATATATATATATATATATATATATATATATATATATATATATATATATATAAAGAACAAAAGTCAAAATACAAATACAAGAATTATATTTGAATTTACAATTCAAAGCTTTTCGGTGGCTAACAGTACCAACATCATCAGGAATATTAAACAATTAAAATTGTTTATATATATATATATATATATATATATATATATATATATATATATATATATATATATATACCATTCATTTTTTGGTAAAGAAAATGAAAAAAATTGTTTCGTATCAATATAGGCTACTGGTTTGTATAGATTTTTAATATACGAATCAAAAATCATTACTTTGCAAGATAATTTCTAATCTTATATTTGACAATTTATTGCTTTAAAAATAATGTTATTGAAATATTAATCTGACATTTGCATATGTATTTTGATGTATATCATACAATGAAATCTATAAAAATATAGTAGGCGTTACTAAGTGAATATTTAACAATAGGATATTAACAAAAATGTATATATTTTCGAAATCTATACTAATTGTTTATTTTGAAAACTTTAAATGTCGATTTAAAGCTACACACAAATTGTATATATGTCAAATGGAGTCATAGAATGAATATAAAGTAACGAAATATAGAAGGCCTTAAAACTGTTGTTTATTGTTTACATTTTTCATATGCTACTTTTAAAATACGAGTTTCAAAGATTTTAGGGCCTTTAGTATTGTGTTTTGTTTAATTTAAGGATCGTTAAGCTTTCAATTCTAGTTTTTAATGACATCATAAATGCATGTACTTCTCTCCAAGTAATAGTTTTAGAAAATGGCTGAGCTTTTGGAAAACGAATCAGAGGTGTCTGATGTTGATCCTGAAGAACTAGCTAATCTTATGAAGGTATAAATTTACATGTTAAATTACATTACAAATTATATTTAGTAATTATTACTGTATAATTATTTCATCTTTATACATAATCTAGTCACAAAAAAATTTCTGCAGTGCAGAAAGTTTTCAGGACACTGAAAAAATAATTAATGATATTTTTTAACTCCAGAAATTAAAATTGTGGAGAAAAGAAAAATAACATTTTTGTCATTCTTGAAAAATATTTTTTTTTGGAAATATTTACCGTTACTCCACCACCTTCAATTGTTTTTCAATTCACATATGTTACTTAAGAATACAATAATACATTTTAAACAAAGAAAAAAATATTTAAAACCTCGGGAACCATAAATAATTCTTGAAATTTTCATTTAATATTGTAACATAACCTCACTTCTCACAAACATAGGCTTTTTCTATATTAATAAGTTGTTGAATATTACTGTACTCTTATAATATACATTACTATAAACTATATAAAAATATAGTTACAAATTATCTGGGTAGGATATATTTGAATTTTTAAAAGCTTAGTATAACATTAAGACAATCATTTTTGGTCATCAGATGTCATCCACTTTGCTCACAAAAAAAATTATACCTGCTGAAGTAGACATTTCTTATGAACAAAGAAAGAGTACTATAACAGTGTTCTGGCACCAAACAAATTAAAATTTTGAAGACATTTAATCTTGCTTCTAACACTACCAAAGTGTATAAAATCAGGTTTTTATTTTGGTAAAATAGAGCCATTAGAATATGGCTTTAAAGTATTTGGTTAAGATAGATTTTTTTCTTAACACTTAATAACTATTAATTAACAATAAAAATTCTCACCTTGCTTTAATTTTTATCGTTTTATTCCATGCCACGATGCAAAAACGTAGAATATACAAAAATTTACTTTTCGGCACTTTGGTTGTTAATAAGTTACCATGTGTTGTTAAAGTTTATATCTTTCTATTTTTAATTACGAAGTAAAATTCTATTTTAAAGTAGCTATATTTAATATAACTTCATAAAAATGTGATATAATATTATATGACAATTTGTCAACATTAAGTTCATGCAGAACTGTGTTTTTTTAAGATAGGATATCAAAATTTTACATTTCGGCCTATCAGTATCAAGTTTGAATGTTTATTATGTTGTTTGAGATATTGTTCTCATTTATAGAGAAACATTCTTTATTTACATTACACTTTTTGTAAACAGAATCGAAGATATACAGTTACCGAAAATCAATGATGTTAATATTCGTTTCTTATTTTTAAAAAAACCAAATCTGTTGTAACCAGATAATTTGTAACTATATATTTTTATTATAGATTTATAGTAAAGTAATATAACATAGTGGGTAATTTTTTTATAATTTATTAATATAGAAGTAGTCTATGTTAGTAAAATGAGGATAAGCTTTTGTTTCAATATGTAACAGATTTTTTAAGGACTATTTATGGATCCTGACTTTTTAAATAGTTTTCTCCTTGTTTAGAATGTATTTTTAAGTAACATAAATAATAGTGGTTAAAAATCCAAGGCGTTTGACAAACAGTATATTATTCTTGAATTTTGTAGTCCATTACGTTCGGTGAATCTTAATTAATCACTTAAACAATAGTTTATGACTATCCGAACTTTATATTTCATAAATTCGTTAAAACTTACTGAGACAGAACATTTTCGATCGCTATGTGGCGATCTTCATCAGTGTCTGAGAGATTTGTTCTATCTCAGTAAGTTTTAACAAATGTACAAAATTTAAATTTCGGATAGTCATAAACTATTGTTTAGGTGATTAAGTAAATTATTATCTCTCATTTTGCCGGTTGGTTAGATTTGATTATTAAAAAAATTATTATTCTCATTTCTACACGTTATTGAAAAAAATATATACCTGGGGATGCAAAAGTCTTCAGCAACATTAAAAAAATAATAAACCTAATTGCAATGCAATTAATTTAATGAAATAAATTTAAAATTTTGAAAAAGAGATAAATAATTTAACTTTATATTATGTACAAAACTGTTTGAAAGCACATATTTTTAAATAAAGCACCATATTATACTGCATTAAAATATAGCTATAAATTATCTAGTTAGAATAAATAAGGATATAAAATAAAATAAAGTCTTCTAAAATCCCAACTTGTTGACAGGTGAATTAAGGCTTCATTTAGATATAATGTTTTGTCTCTGTACCAATCAAGGAGGTCATGTGTTTTCAGCTATTTACCCCACACAATAGAAAACAGTATTTAGTATAACAGACTGGTCTCTTTGTAAAATAGCATGGTTTAAAAAGATGTGAATATTGTGAAGCTATTTTGTTTTTTTTTTTCAAAATTTAAAACTTTTGTTGCTACCAATTAAAAATTGTTTTTATGGTTCTAAAGACGTGCTGCATCGCCAGGTATAATTATTTTTTTAATATCAATTGGAATTAATTATAAAAAAGTTAAACTCAAGAAAAACACTTATTGAACTCTATTTTGGTATGTGTTCCTGTATCTGCAGAGGGAACAACTTAGCTATGTTTAAAGCTTTAAACTGTTTTTTTCTTGAATTTGTGAATATCAATAGAAATAGTTTTACCTCTTTCATCAATTGAAACCAAACCTAGATTTTATCCATAATTTTTAAGACAGTTAATGCCAGAGTTATGTGAAAACAAATGAAATCTAAGTTGAACCAGTCTCATTGTGAGACGAGAAGGTTTTTTTTTAAAAGAAAAGACTTGTTAGGTAAAACATTAAAATATGATCTAATACGAGTGTTTAAGAATATCAAAATTAACTTCTTGAGTTTTTTTTATAAAGAATAACTAATTCTTCAGTTAGTTTTATTTTTCATTTCCATTATTTTGCTAGATCACAAACAGGGATGGTATTAATAATGTACTGGAAGTAAATTTGTCAAAATTTTTTTCTACTATTGCTTATAATAAATTGTAGATACAAATGAAGGAGGAAAGAGCACCTTTCGCTGTTGGCTAGTCTGGAAATTCTCGTTAGAATACTTCAATCTTTATAGATATACTATGAATTCTCTCATCAACAAAGGTTTCTCCATGTCCTGATGACATTGCATACTCCATTATTAAATACATCTCTCATTGATGAGGATTATGAGAAGGAATTGAGAAGAGGAATTTTAAAAATATGAAATTTACAAGACATAATTCTTGTATTCATAAAAAATTTAGTTTCAAAAAGTATTTACATTTTCTGCCATATTTGATCTCTATGAACTACAGATGATGTCCTGCACAGTAGTGTTCTAAGGATAACACTGTTTTTCTAGTCATAAATAGTGTTACTGATAATTTACAGTAACCATTCATCCTTTAGTTAAGAGGGTAGTCCTTATTATCACTGCTCTGTCCTCTAACTTTATTTATTTTTTAACTCTTGAATTTTGTAGTCCATTACGTTCGATGGAACTTAATTAATCACTTATACATTAGTTAATGACTATCCGACTTTAGATTTGTAAAAACTTACTGAGACAGAACGTTTTTGAACGTGGATCTCAGTATCTTCTGCTTGGAGTTGTTAGGCTTTTAATGGCAGGTTTTTGACAGTATCAAAGAGTATGTGTGATTTGTATTGGGTTTGTTTATTTAATATGTTTGTTCTATGTGTTTTTGTGTGTTTATAAATTTTATATTGTTCTAATGTGTTGAGATGTGGTCCTTTTTTGTTGTTGTGTAAGATTTCTAGGTTATGGTAAATGTCTGTGTATTTGTGTCCTGTTTCTTTTATGTTTGTATTCCTCGACTCTGTTTGAAGCTGTGACCTGTTTGCCAATGTAGAATTTGTTGCACTTGTTGCAGTTTAGTTTGTATATGCTTGTTGCTTGTAGTTTTTTTGTTGGTGTTGTGTTGTATTTTGTATTGTAGATTGTTATTAGTTTTGTATGCTATTTTGTATCCTGTTTTTTGAAATTAATGGGCTATTTTTATTTGATGTTCTGGTTATGTATGGTATTGTGATGTATTTGTTTTCCCTCTATGTAGTGTTTTTTTTTTTGTATATTGTGCTATAGTTTGTCTGTTATTGTGGTGTTATATCCACTTGTGTATGTTAAATATTTAATGGTGTCTAGTTCTTTGTTTATGTTTTTTATCCATGCTCCATAGACTTAAAGAAGTTGCAATGATCACAGAATATGTTAAACAAGTTAGTTTTTTATAAGCGTCACAACCGGTAATAACTTGAAGCAACTGATATATAATTTTTAATTATAAATAAATACAACCTCTTAAACCATAACATATTTTTATATAAGTTCTGATGTACATTTTGGTTGCAAAGCAATCATCTTCAGAGGAAATTACAACAAGACTAACTTATAGTTCTTCTTGTGGTAATTTCCTCTGAAAATTATTGTGATGATTGCTTTACAATAAAAATCTGTATATCAGGACATAATTAAAAGATTTTTGTGGTTTAGGAGGTTTTATTTATTTATAGTCACAACCAGTGTTTTCATTAGGCCAACCATTGCCACATATAGAGTGGTAATGCAGTATATCATCAATTCAGGGGCTTGAGCACGTGACATTTTTACTGTTCACTCACCCATCTCTTTCTAGTACATTCCTTTCCGATAGAAAGTACACATGCAAGCTTCACATAAGTTGCTGCACATTTGGAAAGCAAGAGAAAAAGAAACAAGAGGTACCAAGCTACAAAAAACAAATTATTAGTCTTTTTCATCAATAAAAATTCGAATGATGACCTAAGGACTTTAACACTAAAAGAGTCATCTTGGTGTCATCATGCCAAGTTGAATATTCTTTTAAATAAAAACTACTTAATTTCTAAATGAATTAAAGAATGTTTTATGAAGAAATATCCAGTACTATTTCTACTGCATTTGACATGGTTCAACATTTGACCTCCAACCATTAGAACTATTTTTTATATTTTAAAAATCCTCTGTCTATATTTATATAGATCCTAGCTGGACCACAGTTTATCGTAACAATTTATTTGAAAATAAACCCAAGTGCCTTAGCTCAGACTCTGCATAACTAGTTAGCAGAAGACATTGAATGTGATTTTCATTTTGAAAAATATTGTCTTTAATTTTGTTTGAAAAATTGTTCAAAATTGACATATATTGTGCAAGCAATAACCTCATGTTACGTAAAGTCCGATAAGTTATTTAACAAATAATTTTATTTCGTTATTAAAAATATAATTGTTTAAAGTTAAAACTGGTATTTGGGCATTTTAAGACACACATATATGTGCAGGCACACACACACATACAGACACACATACACACACACACACACACACACACACACACACACACACACACACACACACACACACACACACACACACCCTAGATAGGCCTATTAAAATAATTTCCTAAATAATTTGAGAAAATTTTGGTAGAAAGTAATAGAATTTTGTATATATATTTGTGACATTATTTTATGAATATAATAAGATAGATTATACTTAATCTAACTTTTAAGATATTATTCAAATGTATTATCTAATTAACTATTTTTTGATTTGTGAATTGGTATATGCATTTATGGTTCGGCTCTCTAGCCATAGCTTTTAGATATGCATTAAAATATCCCTAATTGTTAACACCATTTTTTGTTTTAGGGTGTTGATGACATGGATGATGAGTTATTTGGCTTTAGTTCAAAGAAGAAACAAGAGGTAATTAATATCTCTGTTAAATTTTTTTGATTATCAATCCTTTCTGTTGTGGTTAATGTTACAAAACCATCAGTTTAGGTAGATGCCTATCAAAATATTAAATTTTCCTCCTAATATCCTAGTAGAATAGGGATAGTGGAATTACTGTGGATTTATATAATACAATCTCTCCTTTTATTGCTCCAGGTACATATAACCATAACCCATTAAGCATTCGTAGTATAAAGGACAAATAGATACGGTACTTGTTCAAAAAAAGACATTTTTCATTTTGGCAATGGTCTGCTCATTTAAAAAACTGACTATTTTATCTAAATGTTTTTCTGAATGAACAGTATGTATATATTGGGTGTATTAGATTTGTCTCCAAAATTGTGTGATCACTTTACTCAATAGATTAACAGCACGCTATTGGTGAAGTATAATTTTCAAGACTGCCCTATAACGGTTATTAAATAGGTATCTGTCATTAGTTTAACTGTTCGATCTGCGGAAAGTCGGCAAGAGTTGTATTCTTCGTGGATTCACAACCTGCTATAATTACACTAACAAGTAATACCTCCGCAGACTGTGTGCAAACAATGAATGGACGAAAGGGATGATTGAAGAAGGGTGGTACATTTTGCTGCAATGGCTCCCTAATCATGTCGGCATTGAAGGAAATAAACAAGTAGACCAGCTAGCGAAGAAAGGTAACACCTTGCCACAGCCTTACAATCCTATATCCCTATTGACAGCAAGAAGCCTGATTGAATCTACAACCAATGAAAAAACAAGAGAAAGCCAAAATGAAATGAGCTGGAAAGATATGGAGGGGCCTGGCGCACACAGTACTAATACCACATAGCCTACCTAGAGTGGAAGCTTTTGCCAGATTCAGAATGATTACGGGCCATGACTATCTGCAAGCCCACCTATATAAAATAGGATTAGCAGCCTTAGATATTTGTCCTCTGTGCAACTGTCAAAAGATGGACACTCCACATCTTTGGAATTACACGGCATTGTAAGATGTGACAGACCGAAACCAGCATTGTCTGTACTGGGAGGCTAGGAGGAGAATGGCAGAAATTCCAAGATCTGGCATTGGATAAAGTAAATTAAGTAAGTGGTTTAACTTTGCATAACTATAAATGAAAATAATATTTTGAAGTTATGATAAAGTATTCTGTTTTTTTAATTTTCTAAAATTCCATGTAAAATTGTGTACTGTAGTTAACAAAACCAGGCATAATTCAAACCTACTAACTGTGAAAAAACAAACATTATATTGGCACACTAGCAATTGAGAAACTGATTCGTTGTACCTAAATGGAGACTCCATAAGATCAAAATAAAGGATGTTTATGACAAATGTTCAGTAAAGTTCTATAAAATATACTCATCTAGTTAGATCTCATCCAACTGTTTAGAATATATTACAAAAAAACCAATAGAACACTTGTAATGCAAATAAATCTCCAAGTATTTATAATTCCCATTAATATGAGGGTTATTTAGAGAGTAAACTGATGTCTCATAAAATATAAACCTTCAGATTTTGTTTAAAAAGATCTAAATTTGTAAATCTTTCTCTGTTTTTTTTCTTAGTTTCTATATTACGAGGTCTGTTCAAAAAATATGCTGACTGAGGTCATACAAAAAAATGTACTTTATTTGGAAGTTACAAGTCTTGTTACTTGTTAAAACAGTCCTGGTACGCTTCTTTTGTGATGGCTTTCAGCTCCTTCGTCACATTTGCCTTAATCTCCGAAATCGTTTCAGATCTTCCTTTGAGGGGTTTTTTGAGTTTTGGGAATAAGAAAAAGTCTCAAGGAGCAAGGTCAGGTAAGTAGGGGGGGGGGAGGCCAAAAACTCACGAGTTCTGAGTGCTGAGTGAGCTGGAGCGTTGTCGTGATGGAAAAACCAATTATCACTTCTCCACAGTTCTGGCCTTTTGCGTCGGACGGCGTCCCTTAGACGTTTCAGTACTTCAATGTAGGTAATCTGGTTGACTGTAGAGCCTTCAGGGAAGTACTCGTAGTGAACAACACCCTTAGCATAAAAAGAAACTGTCAGCATCACCTTGACATTCGACCGAACTTGGCGAGCTTTTTTGTGTCTTAGGGACGTTTGACTCACCCATTGGGATGATTGGACCTTCGTTTCAATGCCGTAACCATACACCCATGATTCATCACCGGTTACAATTCTTGACAAAAAGTTCTCTTCTTCATTTGAACGATCAAGCAGTTCTCGACAAACCCGGACGTGATTCGCTTTTCGGTTGTCGGTTATCAGGCGTGGCACAAATTTCGCAGCAACGCTGTGCATCTTCAATTTTCCGGTCAAAATCTCGTAACAAGATCCAACTGATATCCCACACTCTTCGGAAAGCTCCCTAATAGTCAGATGTCGATTTTCGCGCACCAGGGTGTTGATTTTGTCAATGTGTGGGTCGTCAGTTGACGTAGAAGGACATCCAAGACGCTCATCGTCATCAATCGACTGTCGGCCACCCTTGTAACGTTCATGCCACTTGAAACATGCAGTACACTTCATGGCAACATCGCCGTAGGACGTGTTAAGCATGGCAAATGTTTCTGTTGCAGATTTCCCTAGTTTTACACAAAATTTCACAGCAATTCGTTGCTCTTTCAGGCTGTCCATTTTACAATCCGACAAACGAAAAAAAACACTTTATTAAAACTGCGTGTAACTCATCAACAAATGAAGATATCTGCGACTAAAATTCCTCGTTTTAATCAGCTAATTTATACGAACCTAGCGACACCAAGCGAATTCTCCTGAAACTAACTTGAGCAGCGAAATTCAAACAGTCCGCATATTTTTGAACAGACCTTGTATTTTGAACATTTATCATCATGTTAATTCAAAGTTAAACAAATTAAAACTATGTTTTTCAGCCTGTCATTGGTAACAAAGTGGTAGCAAATCAAAACTGCTTTAGGTGGTAAAACAAATGAAAATAGTTCTAAATCTTGACTGTTTGGTGGTTGATCAGTATCTTCCTATCTAAAAGATTGCATCATTTTTATTGGCAGAATTTGTCATGGAGCAATAAATTTCTAGATATTAAAAGACTTCATCACTGGTGCTTCAACATCATTTAAAAAGCATCTATTGGTCATGTTCACTCACAATCAGACAAAGACAATGTTGTCTTTGTTTGGACTCAGAATGTAAAACGTAGTGCAAGTATGAAATTTGCCACTGACTTCAAAATTCTGTTGGTAATAAGGTTATAATATATTATTTTTTGTTATTAGAAAAGTGTTGTTTACTTTTTAGTAAGTAAAAATTATGTATTCGGGTTGTTTTTTTAAAGTTGGTTCTGTTAAAAAAAAATTGTGAAGTATTATTCCTCTTAAAAATAATACAAAAGAACTGTAAATGGATTAGACATATCAGTAATATTTATAAAACTGACTTAAGCAAGTGTAAACAAAAATACACCCTGCCATAAGCAAAAGATGATTTCTCGTTTGAAACATGATTTATTTTCCACAAAAGGGTTTCATTTTCAGTCTGAAAACTCCCTAACTAATAGAAAGAATCAATTATTGTTTTAGCATTTTCATTGAATATTAAAAATATTGGAAAACCCCCAATACCACAAAAATAACTAATAATACAAGGTTGCCTAAGATTAAACCCTTATGTACATTTCGATGACCATGTCAACATCATCAGAGGGTCTTATTACAATTGTTTTCCAATATTTTTATAGTAATATATTGTACCACTGAGCGCTCTTCTTAATGTATATTGTCAGTAAATTTAGATTACAATAGCCATTATATAATATAAACATAAACATACAGATGTTTTAAATTAATTTATTTTGTATATACTTTTAAAGTTTTTTTAAAAATTTTATTTGCATTTATCTATATATAAAGATAAGTTTTTTGGTTGAAACAGTTTCTAACCTTTTATTACTAATTTTTCTACAAACTTTAAATTTTAAAACAGAGTTTTTATTTAATTATCCACTCTAGCATGACAAATAACTATTATGAAACATAATTACTAACAAAACAATGCTATTATATTTTTTTACTCAACTATCAACAGTAAATTACTTTACAAGAAAACGGGTGATTACACAAACCCACGTAGAGCACAGCTAAGTTGAATAATAACTAGATGGGCAGATAAATTGGAATTGTATATAATGTAATGTAGAAATTCCTCAACTTAGGTAGGGAATGAATGACCTCCATGACCAAGCCAATGCTAAACATATGTAAGCAATGTGTCAGGTAGATAGGAGTTCTCTCTCTTTGTTTATTTGTTTAGTTCCAAATACATCTTGCAATGTTGTTACGTATCAACCACAAAACAACATTACATTTGAAATTTAAGGATTCAGTCTTTAATAATTATATAATAATAACTTGTATTCATATTTGTATTATAATTGTATTGAAATTGCAGAAAATTTCATTTTTTTGTTATAGGGACAGAAACCTAAAATAGAAATAAAGACAAAGGACGAAAAAGAGGTTAAAAGCAAATCAGTCCTTAAAGGTATGTTAGTAAGTATTATAAATAATATATGAAAATCTGCACTCCTAACTGCATAGTTACTGTAATATTAAATATCTTTAGCTTGTATTGTGAAGATTTTGGAATAGTTTTGAAATCTGTAGAATCAAACTGTTCTTATGGTATATGATCCATTAAAAATATTTTAAAATTTGTATGTAATATAACATTGTTTGTAAGGAGTACATTGATGATATAAACAAAAATGAATTGAGTATAAATAGATAAATTTTAAAATGTAAGAAGGAAAGTTAGTCAACTCAAAAACAAATTTTGTACAAAATAAAGTCACCTTGGTTTAATAAGATGTCTTGATAAAGAATAGTAATATAAATGTAGTAAATATAGTAATATAAATGTGGTTTTAGGGGTTAATGAACAATAATAAATAAAATGTGTGCCATAGGAAAATGTGAGGTAAATTCCTACTACAATGCACTGAAAATAACAGTCAGATGTACAATACTCACCACAAACTTAGATGAAATCATTTGGTAATGTAATTCAGCACAACTATTCTTTGAGCTTAGCTTGTGAGGTTATGTTAAAACAAATGAAAACATACACAAAACTCACAAATTATACATTTATTGACTCATAAGCATTTCAATGACAAAGTCATGAGTTGTAAGTTAGAGTTTGTAGTATTAACACTCACTGATGATGATGACTTTGTCATTGAAACGAGTATGAGTCAATAAATGATTAATGTGTGAGTTCTGTGTATGTTTTTATTTGTTTTAATGTAATTCATAATTAATTAAAAAATTGAGAAAAAGAAATAATTTTTGAAATTTTCTTGGAATTTGTTTAATAGTATCAGTATTATATTTTTATAAGAATGAGATAAATAATATACCCGCCTTAATTATATGTAAGATCAATTAATTTTACTCTCGATGTTGCCTGTAATTCTACAGGGTGTCTAGCGACAGGGAAAACCTGGAAAAGTCAGGGAATTTTAAGATTCTGGAAAATTCAGGGAAAAGTCAGGGAAAATTTTAAAAAATCGGGAAAATATTTATTTTGATTAGAAACAAAACTAGTGGCCATTGCTCTCGAATATTTGGTATTGTAAGCCAGCGGTTTAGGGGCAAGGCAGTCAGGAAATAACACTTCTTTATTTAGATGCCCATTATTTATTTGATAAGCCCGTTGCTATGACTTCAGGACTTATCTCAATAAATAATAAATGTGTCGAGTTGGTGCAGCTGGGAAGTTTTAGCCTGGACCGTGGCCTTGGGGCGTGGCCTTGGTTCTGTTATCATATGGACGGGAGGGGATAACAGATAACTCAGTCTGTTTCTGACCACACAGAACGCTGTGTAAACATTTGTAGCCAGCTATTTGTCTAGACTCGTGATAGTATGTGTTTTATTTGACGGTGATTATTTTTACACTGTTTATTTCATCATGGAAGGTTCCAGTTTTCATTGCCGTAGCGGGCAATCACGTCATGCAGATGTCGTCATTACCTCCCCTCCTTCCTTAGGATAAATATAAACTAAAAGATGAAGTGAACGAAGCAGAGATTATATGGTGCGTGAATTTAGTAATGCAACACTTCTTTACGCAATACAGAAAATAGTGTGTGCCTCTTTCCAAGGATGTTCCCTGATAGCACCGGTGCACAGAACATGAGATTGCGGAAAGATAAAATTTCCTATAGTGTTGTATTCGGTTTATCAAATTATATTAAAGACCTGTTACTGACATCATTAAATTCAAATTCTAACTGTGTAATTGGCTTTGATGAAAGTTTAAACAAAATATCACAAAGAGCCAAAATGGATTTGAGTGTTAGGTATTGGGATGCAGAGACGGATGAAGTGAAAGCTCGATATTTTGGTTCTGTGTTCCTTACAGACACAAAAGCAAAAGAGTTACTCAATTCATTCTTAAAAGGTGTTCAAAGTCTGGATTTATCCAAGATCCTTCAGATATCAATGGATGGGCCCAATGTAAACTGGGCTTTCTATAGACATCTAAAAGAGGAAAAGTCAGGGAAAACTCAGGGAATTTCTTCAAGCTATTTTACTAGACACCCTGTTCTAGAACTGCCTGAGTGTTTGTTTTTAAATGCTAATATTTAGAATATTTGAAGGCTAAGAATTTTTTTCAATTTTTGTCTTTTAAATGTTCTTTTTCTGTTTTTAAATTCCTTCTATCAGCTCACACTCTCCTGTTATATATCTTGTACAAATATTTAATTGTTAATCAAATACATTTTTATTTATCCAATCAAGTTCAAATTTTTTTCAAAATCTATTCGGAATGACAATTGATGGTAATACAGTTATGTCAAATATTTATTCAATATTTAAATTATAAAGTTTGTGGGGTCCAGCTGGATTTTAACTGAGAATCTTCATGTTAAAAGTCTAGTGCGGCTTGGCACTGCGCCAACTTTCCAATACCTAGAAATATATTTCTCAAAGATGTATATGAATTTTTTTCGCCTATCCAGTTTTCGTCTAAACCTCCATTGTACATCCTTAAACTGTTGCCATGGTTACTACACAATATCATAAATTGTGCTCTAGGGTAACTAAAGTAAAATTTTTCCTTGTTAACCTCAGTAGGAAATTAAATTGAAAATTTTTTTCATATTACTTGTTCTCATTTTAGACCTAATCTCAAAACATTCATTAACTTTGAAATATATTAAAAAAATCTTAAACATGTTGCGTGTAGCATGTATTAGATCTCACAATATTTACTTAACCATCTCTCATTCATTTGTGACATTCTACATGCTTTTGTGATAAGTGTCAAAAACATTTCCAGATAAGGTCCATGTTTATCTAAGCAAGCTAAACATGTAAACGGTTTTGTGTTGTTTTCTGTTTGCAAACGAAACAAAACAAAAAAATAAACTAAAAACCATAAAAACAATAAAAACAAATACTAGTAAATTAATAATTAAGGATGAATTTGTTCAGAAAATTGTCAAAAACAGACATTTATTGAATGACAAACAAATATAGCAAAAGTTAGCACTAAATTCTGACTATAAAGACGAATCTCTTATGTCAGGGCTGAGCTCTTGTTGAAGATTCGTTCTTATTGGAGATTATGTTTGTCATTGCCCTATGGGTTGGGACTAATCCAAATGCTCCTGGCACTAGAAAGCCGATCTATTTGATCCGATGCATGCCACATATAATTTCTTAAATTATTTTAATGTAGTTTTAAAAGTGTGTTATTACATTTTATAAAATGTTATTCTGTTTAGTTTCAAAATCTGTGTAACGTAACAGTTGTTATTGTATTTTAAAAATGTTTAGAGCAATGAAAAATGTTAAATTTACTGTGGAAAATATGTGTTTAATATTGACTATTTTAGAACTTCCCGTAAATGATCCATTGGCAGATATTTCTTTATCAGATGATGATTTCTACAATCTAACTGAAGCCGAAAGTAAACCTGCCACCATTTCTTCTAAAATGTAAGTACTGCTTTATCACTTTTAATAAATTTAATGAAAAAAAAAATTAGCGGTAAAGTTAAACCTTTTAAAAATGAAGAGAAACTAGAAAAAACAATTCTAAATATTACAATTTTTTTAATAGGATTTGTAGGTTCGATAGGATATGTAAGTGTTATACTATTAAATTATCTTATATATGCAGCTGTTATTTTTATAGAGGCCATCCAAAAAGTAAAAAACGTTATCACAAGCCAAGCCGATCCCCAAACACCATAAGCCAGCTCAGTTTGAGCAACATTTTGTTATGATGTGGTGTGTTCTGTGAACCTTCAAAGATTGAAGCTGTAAGAGAAAACCCCACAAGTGTAAAACGTATATTGTCATTTGATTTTCAATGCATAAAATGTTCAGCATATTTATAGGCAAAGCACCAATCTATGGAATGTCATCACTCAAAACCCAGGTAAGAAAAAACAAATCTCAATACAAAAAGAACATTGATTACAACGGTTTTTTGGAACTAAAAGGGTTTAATCCACTGGAGTTTATACCAAAAAGAGATACAATTTATTCTGCCGTCTAAATTAAAACTACAATAGCTACAACTCGATTCTTACTTGTTTCCAAAATTTAAGGAAGTTTTTGAGTATTAAACAGTTTGTTAGTGATGAAGAATTCAAAAAATATCAGGAGAAGATTTCAACAGGTTTTAATATAGCTCCGATTGTTGGCGGCTATAGAATATAACATCTGATTTGAAAATCTGCTTACATGCTATAACAAGTGTCTTAAAACCTACAGCGACTATATGTATAATAGATTAAAATACTGCAATGCTGAAAGTTTTGTATTGATATCTTTTGTTTTTATTCAGTTATAGCGAAACATTCTTTACTTTCTCCGTAATAAACATACATTTACAGATAGTGACAGATGGATAATATATAAATAGTTTTATTTGTTATGCATTAGAATATTCTATTATTCAATGGATAAAAATCCATTAATTTGTTGTAGATTACTATCTAGTAAATGTCCCTTCATCTGGTTGAATTTTAAGATCCAGTCATATTAATAAGTGATCACGCAGTAATCCTCGTGTTTTTTTTCCATTTAACACTATATATATATATATATATATATATATATATATATATATATATGAAGTTAATATATTACTATGTAAGTAATTTTATCCACCATTAAGTGCAATAATTTTACCTTGAGTGATGAGGTACCTTTCGGTCAATTGACCATTGTCGAGTGATTCGACAATGGTCAATTGACCGAAAGGTACCTCATCACTCAAGGTAAAATTATTGCACTTAATGGTGGATAAAATTACTTACATAGTAATATATTAACTTCATAAAGTCAGTGCAACGGAATAACAATGGATAACGTTAAATATCAAGAATATATATATATATATATATATATATATATATATATATATATATATATATATATATATATATAATATGCTTTCTTGTATAATAATAATAAAACAACTAAGGTTATTCAAATACAAGAATATTTATTAATTTATGTTGAAAGCTTTTTGTTGATAAACAGTACCAACATCATCAGGAATGAATCATACAATAATGAAAGATATATAAAACATATGTTAAATTAGAAATAGAATTATTGCTAAATTTATACAAATTGCTAAGCTTATTTTGTTGCTGTAACATTATAGACATTGAATATAGTATCAAATTTAGATTGTATTTATACTTGTTCTTTTATTAATTTGTTATTATTAATGTATTTATATATTTCGAATGCTTTACATATGTTTATTCTTAATCCTTTATTAATTTCTTTTATAAGTTTCATATTTTCAATATTTGGAAATTGGTGCTTATTATTAATACAATGAATTGCCAAATTTGATTTATATATTCCTGGATTTTTTTAAGCATTCAAATGTTTTTTATATCTTTCTTTTAATTTTTTCTTGGTTTGACCAATATAAGTTTTATTACAGCTTTCACATTCTAATTTATAAACACCACCTTTTTCATGCATATTATTTGTTTTATTATTGTTATTCTTTAGGTTTATTATTAGTTTTGTATGCAATTTTGATATTTGTATTTTTAAATAATTTGGTGATATTTTATATTTCATTGCTTGTAAATAAAAATGAAGTCCATATTGTATTATTATTGTAAAT
The DNA here is from genome assembly GCA_036971475.1 of Prosapia bicincta. Classification (NCBI taxonomy): domain Eukaryota; kingdom Metazoa; phylum Arthropoda; class Insecta; order Hemiptera; family Cercopidae; genus Prosapia; species Prosapia bicincta. Next base: position 148,456,362 of record JBAIZL010000002.1, read on the forward strand.
TAAATTATTTTGTTGTTTATTAAAAATATTATAATTAAATTTGTCAACAGTTTTCTTTTTATAACAGTTTTCTATTGCAATGTGATAAATTATGTTTTTATCCCTTATTTTATTTTCTTCATTCATGGGGATTTTATGCATTCCATATAATAAGTTATATAAAGCAGCCATTATTTGGTTATTTGGATGATTAGAATTATTTGGTTTGTTAAAGTTGGTTTACGGTATATCATATATTCAAATTTATCATGTTATCTTATTATTGTTAAATCTAGAAATTTAATTTATTATTTTTTTCCATTTTATAAGTAAATTCTATTTTATTATTAATTTTATTTATTTTATCCAAAATATTTGTTAAATTTATATTATTATTGTTCGATATATACATTCCGTCATCTACATATCTAAACTAATAACAATTTTTATCATATATTTTTAGAATTTCATTTATTTTATTATGTAATTGTTGTAAAAATATTTCAGATAATATATTTGATAATGGCAAGCCCATAGCAAGACCCTCTTCTTGTTTATAAATTTTATCATTGTATAAAAAATAATTTTGATTTAATATTATTTTCAGCGTATTTAAAATTTTGAATGTTAATTTTTTATCTTTCTCATGTTGTAATTTAGATTTTACAATTTATTTGAGTTTCTTTTACAGGAATGTTTGTATACAAATTTTTTATATCCAATGATATTAGTTTTGTATTTTCATCAATTTTAATTACATTTAGTTTTTCAATAAGATCAATAGAATATATGGTAGTATGATTATTATTGAGTTTAATTTTATCTTTAAGAATATTTACCATATTTTTTAATATATATGAGATGGAGCATTTATCAAATTTATTAACGGTCTCATTGGTTTATCTATTTTATATAATTTAACAAGTTCATTTAATATTGGAATTTTCGGATTATCATTTATATAGTTGCTAATATTATTTTTATTGAGTAATTTATATGAAGATTTTATAATATTTTTCATTTTATTTTGATATTTATTCGTAGGGTCTTTATATATTTGACTAAATTGATTATCATTTATAACATAGAAATTTAAACATTGGAAATTTTAAATATACTGAAAATAATAATAAATACACAAAAACCTCTTGACCACAAACTTTTTTAATTTGACCCTTATGTACATTTCAGTTACTAAGTAACCATCCTCAGAGGGATAACGTACAAAGACTGTCTTTGTTGTTGAGAGTCTTTGTATGTTATCCCTCTGAGGATGGTTACTTGGTAACTGAAATGTACATAAGGGTAAAATAAAGAAAGTTTGTAGTTAAGAGGTTTTTGTGTATTTATTATTAAAATCAACCACAGTATATTTCTAATAAATAATTACTGAAAATAATATTAAATAAAATATTATGCATGATATACATATAACAATCATGATTACAAAAGTGATTGTAATATTGTAATATATATATATATATATATATATATTGTAACATTTATAGAATGGGCTATATAATATTATTTAAGAATTGGAAGAATATATTAGAAATAACCCACACAAAATTTAAAAAAAAAGAAATTCATTAAAAGATTGGTTAGGTTAAAATTGAAACTAAATTTAGGTAAAAGCCTAGATTTGTAAACAAGGTTTTTGAACTGGAAATGTATTAGGAAATTTGTTATATCAAATAACCTAACACATAAATTAAAACAAGATAATCTAATAATAGTTATGTGTAAACAAATTTGTAAACTGTAGTAACATAGGGCCTAAGTAATTACTTGAAGGAGAAAGTGAACAAAAAAAAATTGAAAGGTTATGTTTATGAAAGTCCAAGCAAAACACACACAATTCAGAACTATTTCAAAAGTAAAACACAAAGACACTTCACACACTAATAATAGTAATTAAATAAACACTGGAAACTTTATTAAGGATCGGAAAATTGAAACAGTAAGTTTCAACCAAAGTTTAACCAAATTAAAACGCCATTGAAAACAAGCTCGTTCTTGTTGGTATAATCAGCTGTAAAACAGATGTGAAAGTAAAGAAATAGGTCAAGTGGGCAGTAGACTCTAGTGAGATGAAATTGAACAAAATTACAGGCAACAGGTGTTTTTTTTAGAAGGAGAAGCCGCCATATTTTTCTTTAACAATTCTAAAAGTAAATCGAAGCGTTAGTTTAGTCAGAGATAGCGTGGGGACGCGACAAGATGGATCTGCCAGGACCAGTCAAAATTCTATTTATTAGGAACTTCGTCAAAATTATACAGATTTGTTAAGAAGATTGGCCAAACTAAATTAAGGAGAAGTGCATTTCAGAATATAATACAGTGGTAATATAATGTGAAGTAAATAAAACGAATTTAAGTGTGTAAAATGTCAAATTAAAGAGAAACGGAATTCTACGTGTGAGCAAACAGCCATTTGCCGTTATTTGATGAGATAAGTATCTAGCGCTATAAAAAATAAACTTTAATGGACATTTAAGATAATAAGGAAGTTTAAAATTGTACATTAGAATATCTTGTAGTTAATTAATAGTAAGTAATAAGAAATAATCCAGTTCAAATAGTTTAGCCTTTTTGCATATTCAAAATTTAAGTTTTTCCATCAGGAAAATATTTATTAAAACTAATTTCAAAATTTAATATTGTTTTTCAAAATTTATTTAATTAACAAAAGAGTTAATATAGCCCATGCTATAAACCCCGAGATATCAAGAGATCTTAGAAAAAGCCAAGGGTATTAAAATTGTGTAACTATAAAATCAAAAGAAATAAGAGTTAGTATATTTTGTTAAAACTTGTTAAGTTATAAATTATTGTTCTGTGTATTGTTTTAAATGTTGAAATAAGAAATGTTATAATAAAGAATTATGAATTGTTCCTGAGTAGTTTTTTGGTTATTAAATAGAAATAATATATCTTCATTTAATAGAATAAAACACCGTTGCGTCTTTTTTATAAATATTTTACATTCGGCACGGAAGAAATATGTTATAATATATATATATATATATGTATATATATATATATATATATATATATATATATATATATATATATATATATAAGGAATTACTACAGATTGACAAATTTGATAAGCACTTCTAGTATTTAAGGAAGGCCAGCCAAATGTCTACTATTGTACTTTATTCAATCTTATTAATAAAAACTAAATTTTAGATACATAAGAACGAAATGGGTAGTTCATCGTCTGGTACAGTTATGTGGGTTTTGCATATATATATATATATATATATATATATATATATATATATATATATATATATGTATATAAATATATATAATACGTTTTCTTGTTTAATAATTTAAAACAACTTAGGTTATTCAAATACAAGAATATTTATTAATTTATATCCAAAGCTTTTCGTTGGTAAACAGTACCAACATCATCAGGAATAAAAATTACAATAAGATTATTATTATTAATATTATTGTAATTTTCATTCCTGATGGTGTTGGTACTGTTTACCAACGAAAAGCTTTGGATATAAAATAATAAATATTCTTGTATTTGAATAACCTATGTTGTTTTAAATTACTAAACAAGAAAACATATTATATATATATATATATATATATTCAAATGCTTAAAATATTTAAATTTCAAATTATATTGACTCTTGCCATTTATTTAATAGGATAAATTATTATGTTTAAGTAATGACTGTGGAGGGTTGTACCTTGTACTCAGATAAACATATTGAGCAATAAGTATTCAAACTAAATAGGTATTCTATTAATTTTATTAGTAATCCCAATTGACTAAATAACCTAAACGTTTATTTTATCTGTACTGTATTTTATTTTATTATTTTATTCCAGTAGTGTAACCAAAACAGAAACAAAAACTCTAGAACCCAAAACCTCACCACTGAAGTTGTCTAGAGCAAAAAAAATAGCAGATCTATTTGGTTTGAATGAAAACCCTGATGCACCAAAGGAAGAGAAGAAAACAGAGGCAGCATTTGATTGGTTAGGTATTAAAGAAAATCCTGAAACAAATAAACAAGATAGTTTCAGCCAAATAAATGAAAGCAAAGGAAAAAATATAGAAATATTGCCAATTCTTGAAAACAAACAGATGAAGACAGAACTAGATGTTAATGTGAAAAAAAGTGTTGTGTTTGAGGCTGAAAATGATTTAGAAGAACCTTTTCTTGTTCGGAGAAGAAAAATCAGTACAGAAAGAGTTAGCAAGCTCCAAGATCTAGGAAAAGATAATGAGGATGATGTGTTTGGTTTGTTGGAAGATAAAAGTTTGATGAAAGCTGGGGTAAGTGAAGAGTCCAAGAGAAGTACCACTGGTGGGATACTGGAGACACGCGCCAGGAGAGGATCTGATGAGAATAAATCAAAAGCAGATAGTGATTTTTCATGGGGTGAGTAAAATATATTTGTATAAAATTAACTTCCGATATCGAAACAATTCATAGGTTAGGTAAGAAGTATTTGTTGAAGTTTTAAAATCAATTTGATCACCATAGGCAAGTAATTACTTAAATTAACTATGTATTGTTTAAGAAAATCAAGTTTTGCAATAACTAAATTGATACAAAATTAATTTCAGATATAATTCATTGTTTCTGTTAGGTAAGCCAATTGAACAAACTGATGTAGATCAATACACACCTTCTGCAGGTACCAGTCGAAGGTTAGCCCATACTAGAAGACAAGATATGTCTCTCCTCTCAAACCCAAACAAACCTTCTACTGCTCTTAAGTAAGTAATTAATTTACAAGAAAACGTCTGTGGTTAATGAAAGGTTATTGCTTTTTACATTTTAGGGTTTTTTGCTTCTACTGAATTTTTGCAATCATAACTCTCATCATCAGTACTGTTTCAAGTTTTTCAAAAGTTTGTAGTTCACTACAACCATTTCCACATACAAAAGTTATAATACTATTATTACTTATGTTACAATAGTAAATGGGATTTTGAATATGCCGAAATGCATGCATTCATTCTGGGCTTTGGCCATTAACTGTATGAATCTATTGACATAACCTCAACCATATATATATATATATATATATCAGTGTAAGCAACAATACCAGGATAAGGTTTTGCATGTTGTTGTTACTCAACTGGTAGGGTGAAATGCCCACCTGACAAGGCATAACTGAAGGTTTATACTCCTAGCATGCAATTTAGCATAATAGCGTAAAAGAAAAAGAGATTAAGTTTGCTTTTTCTTTTTAAAAATTGTGTTGAAATAAATGTTTTTAACACTAAAGCAATAATTTCTTTAAAATCCTGACTAGTGTTGTCTTTATTAAAATTTAACATGTTTTCTTAAGCATTTTCAAAGTAAAAGTTCATTTGAAATAATTATTTTCAGAGTGAGGGAAGTTGATTGGCTGGCAACTCCAAACCAGGAGAAATCAAAGCCCAATGTAGAGGTAGCAGGAACTCCAGAACAATATTCTTCTATAATTAAAGGTAAGAATTAATATTTTCTAAACAAATAATTATTTTTTAATTATATCTAAAAGATTCTTTTTTTCCATAATTTGTTACAAATTTTCCCTTAAAATCATTTCCTATAGAATACTCTCTGATACATAGATTAAAGATTGATGGATGCTACACAGTAACTATTTAACTGATTGGAGACGTCTATGCTTTCTAAGGGATATTTACTGACTCTTGAAGCATACAGCATGAAGAAAGAAAGATTTTATGGCCCATTGGCATTCTGTCAGTTATCTAAACATAATAGAACACTTCAGTAGTTTTTATGTCAACTGGAGTGAGAGGCTCAGTATAGATTTTACTCTGTGTCAGTCAGTAGTTGTAATTATAGTATTCCTGTGTTCATATGAAATGACCCATAATAGTGGGCGCCTAGAATCTAAAGCAAGTTTCAAACCTTTAGTAATTTTTAATTTATTTTTACTACTTGTAATTATAAATAATAATCAATTAACAAATAATATACTAAGGTACAACATAGTAAATAAAAAAATTTCTCCCATATAAAAAATTGAATAATTAGTGCTTTATAGGTGAGAATATTTTTGTAGCGAAATACAACTCAATTTACACAAGGAATTAATTTGTACCTGCTAGTGTCTGTGGTGCGCATATAATTAGATCAGCAATAGATCTTTCCTAAAGAATTTTAGACTTTATAAAAGTTAACAAATTTATTCAAAAATATTTATTTGGAAAATGTTTATAAACTTCCAAAAGTTTTTATAGTATATACAGAACCCTTAGAAATAAATAGGGAAACACATCTATGACACATAACAAGTATGTTTTTTTTTTTTATTCTGTGGTCATAAAGTAGTAGTTGAATTATACATGAAAGGCTCTTGTAAGTTTATTATATTCAGTAATCTCATCATCACTATCAACTGTTATAATATTTGTAATCAGAAAGTATATCAACTAATAAAATAAAAAGAAACATTAAAAACAACTTGCACTTTGCGTTGTACATTTTGAGGGTTTTCTGTAATTACACTTTTGGTATTAACTTGGCAAAATAACCACTACTTGCGGATTTTTTTAACAGACGCGTTTTGCACTAGGTCAGTGCATTGTTCAGTGCTGTGAGTCACGGACAAGACTTGCTCAGGTGTGTCTTGACACATTCATATAGGAATTTTACAGTACTGTTGTTATACTCAGATGCAAATTTCCCGCGACTCCCAGACATATCATGCCTACCAAACCCATTAAAAAAATAGTGTAGCTTACTTATGAGACATTCCGAGTATTAATGATTACATGTTATAAATTAATATCTATCCTGTATTTAATAAATTAGTACTAAGCAATAATTACTTATTGCTTACAATTTATACCTAATAATAATTTTAATATACAATATCAAAAGCAAAGTGGTACAACAGTTGGCATCACTCTAGTTTGTAACTTCTTGTTTGCTAGATTGTTATTTTGTAATAAGACCCTCTGATGATGATGACATGTTCATTGAAATGTACATAAGGGTTTAATCTTTAATTATTTGTATTATTTGTTATTTTTGTGGCATTGGGGCCTTTCTAATATTTTCATTGTAATAAATGTAATACTTAATAATACTATTATTTATAATAATAGGCCTACTTATAAAATTATTATAGTTAGTATTGAAGACAATTCAGTTGTCTAGACCACTGAATTTGAAATTAATTCATTCTCGCTGGGTTGCTAGGAACGAGAATCATTTAATCTACATTGGGTTAATGTTCAATAACACAGCATTTGTGAATGTAATGCAAAAGACTGTTGATCAAATCTGACAGTTTCAAGGTAAAGCTATATAACATTATTGAAAGCAAAGAATGTTTATTTGTCATGACTTTTCAATTCAAGTAATAATTGTGGTCTAGGCACCTAACAGCTTTCACCTCACTTCATTATCAACTTTTATTCAGAGTATTGCAACATTTTACAAATTCACTTTTGCATCCAAATTTTGTTTTTAAAATTTTGATCCAATTAAATGGGGGATCTGTTAAATCGATGTCCCAATTAACTTGGAATCTATTTTTTTTTAAAGTGTAATAAGAGAAAGAACACTAGTGAATGGGAAAGGAAGATCAATAATTTCTTACAAAGTGCTAGAAGCTTACTATGGAATATGGAATAAGAATGTATCCAAGAGAGCTTGTTATGTATTAGACCTACTCTGTTTTGTCTTATTCCTTAGTATACTTTATGAGTAACAGGAGAGATTCCAGCAGGATTTAGATAAGTGAAATGAAACTTGTGAGAAATCTAATAGACAAAACATAATTGAAACAAAAATGAAGTAATGAAAAAGAGAAAACAAAGTCTTTGTGAAAGGATCAATAATAATAATAACTAGAAACTTACTCTGGAATAAGAATGTATCCATGAAAGCATGTCATGTGTTAGCCCTACTCTGTTTTGTCTTATTCCTTAGTATACTTTATGAGTAACAGGAGAGATTCCAGCAGGATTTAGATAAGTGAAATTAAACTCTTGAGAAATAATATAGGCAAATCACAATTGAAACAAAAAGGAGGTAATGAAAAAGTTAAAATGAAGGATCCATACAAGATCAATAATAATATTAATGCTTACCTAGTCTTAAGGAGTTAGAGAGAATTCTTTGGATGATTTGTGAAAGAAGGAGGGAGAATTAAATATAAAACAAGAAATGAACGGTACTACAAACAGGACCATATCAGAAGTAAGGGGCTACGAAAGTTAGCTGGAATAGAAAAGACACAAAGAGATGGTAGAAGATAAAAAACAATGGGGAAGTTTTTTTTATTGTGGGAGATTCAGTTAGTATTGACTCAAAATTTTATAATGCAACAAAGTTGTGAAAAGGACCTAATTTGTATGTATGCCTATTGAAACACAATGCACAACAGGCATTTCTTTCTATATACTCTGTTTATTATTTTTCTAGATAGTACAGAGAAACTTCCACAATGGCTTGGGGGAGGTTCAGTTCAAGACAAGGAGCAGAATATTTCTAAAAACATCACTAAAGGTAGGTTCAACTTTTGTATATATATTTGCTAAAAGCAATAGTCTTTATAAAAACATTATGATATAATACTTGTGTTTTAAAGTGGTTTTTGTTATATTTAAACAAGAGACAGAAATGGCAAGCTGGCTTTGCCTCATGATATGTATTACCATTTAACTCCCATCTCGTTCATTATGTACTTGAAATATTTTGAGAACAAGAAATACCTTTATAGCAGGAAAAAGAATATTTGTGTGTGAGAATATTTCTGATGATATTGCATCTAAAACCCAATTGTAGAAATTTAAAATACATTAAATGTGCATGTCAGTGAAACAATTGATCAAGTAAGAAAACTTTAAATATTTTAGATAAGCTCTGATTAGTGTAAATGAAGCAGTGACTAACCTTTAATAAAATTATAAATATATTTTATTTCTGTAGTAGTTTTTAAAGCGACTAGTGAAGCATTTTGTAAGTTGAAAAACTTTAGATTTGAGGAAGAATATATCACTGTATATTACCCTTTGTGCTATGAACTGCATTTTCTTTGCTCAGAATTACACCACCTTACACTTACAGCAGCTCTAAGTTCTTTGTTACTGCATTCACTTTAACAATAATTTTTGTAGTTGAAAAGAGTTTTACTGTAGTTGAAAACAGATAAAAAAGTTTTTACTAAAAAATCATGTGCTTGCTATAATGAGTTCTTAGCATCACAATTGCTGAAGTCTAGGGGCCTTTGTGCCCGTCATAATGAAAAGCAAGTTCAAATGTCACTGTTCTGACTTTGTGTACTACATATTGGTGAGGGTTGTTTGCACTAATGTCACTTGCATTATTTTTTGTTTGGAACTTGCTGGTCTTTGTCAACTTTATAATATTAGAACAGTTTTAACATGTAAAGATTTTTCACAATCTTCAAACTAAATGCACAAAAGTGTTTAGTTGTGCTTAGTTCTTATTATATTTACAATTAAGCTTTACCTACCTTTGCTGATATTTTAGTTCAACTTCCTGCTTTACTTTTTTATCTAAAAATGTTTACATTTTGAGAGTAAAAATTTAACAATAACATCAAATATCGAAATCTTGTTGCTGTTCATGACAAGCTGGTTGTTAATTACTTATTACACTTTTGATATAACTTGAGACCAGACGTTTTGCTAACTAAAAGTTGTTAAATTGTTAACTTAGATTTGGAGGAAACTTTTTCGTCTTACGACTTCTTGCTTATTTGTTTTATGTTCACTTTAGCGTATTTAGGTGTGATGTTTTAACACACGTTTTGTTACATTGAATGTGAGCATCAAGGATGCTTCAGGAAGCTGAAGAAGTCGTAAGACGATAACGTTTTCTCCAAGTGTAAGTTAACAATTTAACAACTTTTAGTTAGCAAAATGTCTGGTCGCAAGTTATATCAAAAGTGTAATAAGTAATAACATCTCTTAATAATGTTAGTAAAAACTTAGTAAAAACAATTATCAATTAGAATTCTTGCACAAAAAGAATGTTTTTTTATAGCAAAATAAATGAAATCCTTGAACAATAATTATGCCAGTATTGACATATATTCTCTTCATTCAAAATCAATAGCTACTTTTCTTTTTAAATGATAATATAATACAAGTGCCTAACCAACATTGTATAACACTGCCCCTCCAATTGAGTTATATATGAATGTCAAGTAATCTGGAAGTCTGACAGTCTGAATCATTTAATTAAATAAGGACCCTATTTTATTAAAAAATTTATTGATGACTATTTTTTTTATTGCAGTAACAAAATCCAAGCACCAGCCAGAAGGAAACCCAGAAGTGATCTCAGCAGAAGCATTGTTAACTACAAGCAAAATGCAAAGTGAACAAACAGCACTTGCTTTACAAAGGACGGAAGCACAAATAATGTCAGCTTTACAACTAAAGCAGCAGCAACAGAATATGGCTATAGTATGCCAGAAGCAGACACAACTCTTAGAGGTACAAGAACAACAGCTAAATAGTCTGGTGGAACGGCAGCTTAGCAAACAGACTGAAGTAGAAGCAAAACTGCAAGCACAGCAGGAGAGGATAGGCTTGCTATTGCAGGTAATGTGAAGTATTATTTCATTGATTTTTAAAATTAATATCTTAAAGTTTCATTTAAAATATATTAGCACATTACTTTCTAAATTTTCTACTCATCCCCATTCTAACTCTTAAATCTTTGAATATTCTCTTAGTATATATGTTTTTCAATTTATTTTCATTTAAGCAGTTTTAAATTGTTTTCTATTCATTAAAATGGAAAACCCCATTTAGAAGATTTTGTTACCTTAAGTGTGCATTCAACAATTTTACTTATAAAATTGTTAATTTTAAGGTTTTTGAAACATATTAGCAAAATTTTTATTATGGTTCAAAAGAATTTAATACAAGATAAAACTATTTAAATAAAAAATTAAAAAGTTTAAAAGAAATGGATCTATTTTAGGCTTGTCCAAAATAAGACAATGATTTACTTTCCTCTGGCAGCTGTCTCTCTCATTCTAAAATTTTCTCTCTTGCTTTACTGGCAGTTTGACTGCCATTCCTTGGTTATCTCTGATATGTTCATTCTTGGTTGTAAGTTTTGCACTGTACTTATTTTCAGAAATTTCGAACAATTTCTATTTAGAAATTTTTTAGAATCATAATAGGAAAACATTTTATGGCTAGCAATTTTTGGTTGAATGTTTGGATATCTAAAACCTAAGCCTCAGATATCCAGTTCCATTTTGGTGAGAAAGTACTTTAGCAACAGATTTTGTGATTCTAATTATACAGCAATACAAAATCGGAAAATGAGCAAACTTGCTTCCTTCTTGATCAGAGACTCCTATAAAAATGTTTTATAACTGTTCCGCGTGTAGGGGTGTTGCTCTTGTAGTCTTATGAACAGTTTTTAAATTTATTTACCAATAAGAAGATTTCTTTGAATTTGGCTTTGGCCTCCATATCAAAGACTTTGGTGTACATTCCTCTTGAAACATTCCTGCTAACAAACGAGGCTCATTTTTTTGTTGCAGTTTTCTATTTCCTCCTTAACTTTACCTGAATGTTTTTGGAAAATTTTAATTTATATACTTTCAGAGCTTTTTATTTTCTAAATTTGTAAAAATTTGATTTATTTTCATCCAAACATTTTGAGCCTTCCCTTGAGTTTTTTGGCTTCTGGCTTCTTGAAGATCTGCATTACCTTGGAGTTTTAATTTTTGCCTTCCCAAAATAAATCCCTTGTCTTTAAAGCTGGTAATTTTTACGTTCTAACGTTACTTTTTTTTACAAATCTTTATATTATTCCTACTGTGTTTTAAGTAATGTATTAGATTCTTTGTTTCTTTTTTATTATTTCTATTTATTTAATTCAATTTTGACAAAATTTATTTAACTCATTTTTAATTTTTAAAAGTTTCAGTTTTCTTTTATATGAAAAGCATTTTATAAAGCATTATTTTAAACCTACATTCAGATGGTGACTTGTTCATACAGGAATTCATATCTGTTTACTTTACTTTTGTTTAACTGTACAATACTACTGGCCCACCCTGTACATGTCAAGGTTTGTCTAATTCTTTTCTTTAACAATATTTAATTTATTGAATAAAATTTATGTTTCTGGTCTTTAAGGTGGATTTGGCTGTCTTAACCCATTGCAGCTTAAAAGACTTGTATTCCAAGCGACCCAATGGGTGTGCAATAATTGGAAATTCAATGGTTGTGCAACTGAATTGTATCGCTATAGTTCATTATTTTTTAATGGATTATTATTATTCAATATTAGTAAAAAAGACAGTTCTGAATTAAAACATTTGAAATAATAATTAAAGTTTTTGAAAATAAGTAAAAAAATAAAATACTACTGTAGTTATGATTTGAAGCCTAGCAGTTAATTGAAAGCTCCCTCTTATATTCACGGAACTATCTATTCACTTTGCATTTATAAAATATAAAATATTTACATACATTTTATAATCAATTCAGAATTTAATTTTCATGTGATAAGTTTGAAGCAGCCTGGCGTGGTAATATTGTCCGAATCATTATCTGTATTTATATAGTCACTATAATGACTAATTTCATTAGCAAACTTGCATGGACAGAATCACACAAAACATTCAATGTACAGTAAACTCCCGATTATCCGTGGGAGGATTAACCGGTTTCCGGATTATCCGGGGTCTGCCATCGTTTTACAAATATCCAATTTTTATTCCAATCAGATTCATGTGTTTAACTTTCCAAACGGTGAATTACGACGTAAATACATATAAGGCTTAATAGAAGTTAAGTTGAAGGGAATTAGATATGTAAATATGTACGTACTAATTTTTACATTAAAAAGGGAAGCATCCCGATGCGGGCCAGCGAAATAAAAGGGGCGAGCAGACTACTGTATATAAGAGACAATGACAAAATGCTTGGACACCCGAAAACCTAATGTGTATCGTAAGATTGTAAACAAATGTCAGCTAATCTCGGCTATAAATAGTCTAGGACGTGACTTATGCATTATCCATGTCTGTCATATACGTTACCAATTTTTATGGCTTTGTGACACACGTGACACAAGTAGACACTGTGCGACAAAATGGTTCTCAAGAAACTTAGAACACACATTAAAGCTAAATCAATGCTCACAAAAAAACAGACGAAAATGACAGATTTTTTTGTTAAAAAGTGAAAGTATTATGTGTAAAGGAAATTACATATGTACATATATACTTATCTACGAATTGTAAATGGTTAGACATATAAATGTAGATGTTATAATCCGTCAAATACATCGACATTTTAAATTATTTTCTGTATTTATTTTGTCCTCTGAAGATTATTTGTGAATTGCATTAACCGGGGTCATTATTTGTGTAGCTTATGGTATAATAATCGATTATCGATCATTTTGCGTATTCTTTGTTCATAGCGGATTATCCAGGGAATTCGTTATCCAGCGTTGCCGGGCCACCCTATTGCACGGATAATCGGGAGTTTACTGTATCGCCATTCCCTCTCACTATTTAATAGGATCTGCTCTAATTTTGAGAATCTTAAGCTATCCCTTGCAATTGGCAACTGAACAATAAAGCAGTAAAGACTACAGTAAGAGTTTGATCTAAATTGCCAGCTGATAAGTTGGTTATAAGAACCCATTAGAGTTGTAATAAAAATCCTACTTTATTTGTGCTGTCATTCTGAGGACGCAGTAGGACAGATATAAATATCTTTCTATATAGTAAGAGTTTCGAACAGTAAAAACTTTCGACTAGTTATAAAAATGTGTTGCATGTGCTTATCTGAAGCACGGAGAAGAAAACATATTAACAAGGGTGAAGCAGACTAAGCATTCAACAAACAATAATATGGCATGAACTCATGTTAAGCTGTGACATAATTACTTAGTTCCTTAGCACCACTTTTCTCAAGCAACATGTTTAACCTATTTTATGAGAAAACAAATAAAAACATACACAAAACTCACAAATTATTCATTTATTCACTCATACGCGTTTCAATGACAAAGTCATCATCATCATTAGTGAGTGTTACTACTACAAACTCTAACTTACAACTGCCGTAACAGTTGTTTTAACATAACCTCACAAGCTAGGCTCAAAGAATATTTGTACTATTTTATGGGGTTTTTATGGATTTATTGGCTATTCTTATCGGACTGCCAGGTGTCCTCCGTATTCTTTTTCCATGCTCTATTAAAACTATTAGTGTTTTTTTTTAACTTTTTACGAACTTGCTATTCAACTTGAGCTTACTGCGGTCCATTGGTATCCACGAGAGAGGGCAGTTTTCTTCAAACAAAGTCGCAGTTGACGTCCTCATGAAAGCACCAGTGTTCTTCCAACCATTCGATGCACCTTTAACAAAGTATATTACTAAAAGTTTGTTAATAAAATATAGTTAACTCATAATAAAGAATAATATTTAAGTATCAAAGCGGTGTGGTTTGTTCAATGGAAAACAATAATTTCTGTCTATCAACCATGTTGTCAGTACAAGTAAACAAATAGAAGAGAAGTAAAACTGTCTAATAACTTGGATATATGTGACTGACTTGATTGAAACAGTAATTATGTTACTTTCCTTCTAATTTGAATGGTTCCAACTATAAATGGGTAATAAAATCACATATTTATAAACCAAATTCATCAATAATTGAAATTCAGTTATTGATGTAATGGTCAGAGACATTTGTTTCTGATGTAGACATGCCAAATGATTTAAAGATGATAGCGAGAAATAGCAGTTGTGGTTAGATATTGTCTTTTTGTGTTAAATTTAATTCTGTTTGTCATTGTCAGTAAATGTTTTATACTGAAGAAGGTAACTTGTACGGTAATAAATTATTTTATGTGTGTGATTATTGTTCTGTAGAATGTATTGTTGTTCGATATGGTGTAGGAATATTTCTACTAGGATGCCTGAGATAGGGGAACCCATAGGGAGGCCATCTTTCTTACCATAGATATGTAGATGACAATTTAATATTATACAACAGCAACAAACGGCAAATCAAACAACTACACAATTACATTAATACCACACACCATAACCTCACATTTACCCTCGAATTAGAAGAAAACAATAAAATAAACTTTCTAGATCTTACTATCACCAAACACAACACCAGACATAATTTCAAAATATACAGAAAACCAACAACTACCGATATTATCATACATAATACATCTAATCACCCCACACAACACAAACACACTGCATTTAATCATATGTTACACCACCTAATCAATATACTAATGCTACAGAAAGACTACGACGAAGAACTTGATACAATAAAATACATCGCTCAACAAAACGGCTACCAACACACACTCATAGAAAACATACTCAGGGAAATTAAACATAAACACCATCAAACTGCCACGCAGACAAACCACACAAAAACAAATACATATTCCCCACCTACCACAACAAAAACACACAAAATAGCCTTCACATTCAAAAAACTCCATTACCAAATATCCTACAAAACAACAAACACTTTAAGGCAGCACATACAAAAAAGCGGCAACCTTTTCAAAAAGAATCTGACAAATACAAATTCTCAGGTATTTACAAATTAACTTGTAACAATTGTCCCAATATTACATCGGCCAAACCGGCATGTCATTCTATACATGCTTGAAAGAACACATTACCCAAAAAAAAAACAAACAAGCCATAAATCCAGCTACACAAAAACCCATAAAAACACCCAACACACACACACACACACACACACTGACGTACACACTAATTTAAATGTTCTACACACATTAAAACAAAGTAAAAAACTAACAACCTTAGAAAAATATGAAATCTACAAACATTACACAACAGATAAAGAAAACGTATTAAATGATCACACCCATTTTGAAGCCAACAGCCTTTTCTATTATATGACACACAATTCAAACAACCCACCCCATTCCACTGTCATAAATCCATTCCCGTTAAAGCCTTTGCACACAACCGATGCCGCTAGTAGAGGGTTAGCTTCGTAAAAGGAACGAATGTTTTAAAACGCGTCAGCAAGTAAGCAATTACGTATTCACTTAGTTACGTATTTTTAAAATCAGTTATAAATATTTTATAACAGTTGTATGGATATCTTAGATAAAGTTAGGTTTCTTTATCTATCAATGTGATTATTCTATTGAAAGAGAAAATGAACATCATAATGCTGATAAATAGAATGTAATGAGTAAGTACAATGTATTCCAGTGTTTAATACTAGATGAATTTCAATCATTTTGGTTTATTACAGAGAAGAGCGTGGAAAGTACCCAAAACTATTCCATTTTTATAAAGATCGAAGTTTTCTTTTTGCTTCATTGGATCTAAAGTTTTATTTCTGGTTTTTTTTTAGTCACGTTTTCAATATTTTGATGCTAATCAAATTTTTTGTGTAGTCTGTATTTATATAAATTTACATAAGTTTCATGTTAAACCATTATTTATCAAAAACAGTTAAATGTACTAAAAATATAAGTAACATTTTTATTCTTCCTTATTTTTATTTTACTTCAAATTTGGCAAAAATTCCTGAAGATATGGTTCTGTGGTCTACTTTTTCAGGTCAGAAATTATGAAAACCACAATTATTTTTATGAAATTTATTTATTTTGTATCTACTAAAAAATGAAAAGTGAGAAAGGAGTGTCTACAGTCATACAATATAACCTAGTAGAAGCATATATTTGTTTGGGATCATAAATAGAAACATCAAATTATTTTGAACTGTTTAACTCATTGCATTATTATTATTGAAGTATATAACAGCAAAATAAATAATATATAGTACATGTCATAATTCATCCAAATCATGTTTCATATATTTAATAATTATTTTTGTTCCATATTTCAGACTTTGATGTCAACTGATACACAAAGCGCTACAGTCAGCTTACCTGTGTTTCCACAATCCATTGAAGTACCACAGCATACTTCAAATACATCTGTACCAGAGAATAATTCCCACAGTAAAAATCTTATTGCTGAGATTGAGGTATTTAAACTTAATTTAGCCTTTAAAGTAATATTTAATAAACAGTGCTTTCAGTTCAGCCCCTTCAGAACTAGACCCTAGGTAAGATTAATAGACAGGTTACAGTACTGTAGTAGCCTGTTCAGTGCAGGAGGTGCGTTCCATGACTGTATACACAACCGTATAGTACTGTATGCTGGTTCCGATTATATCATTACATCTGGTAATAGCGCGTATTCAATAAATGCATACATTATAAGGTCAGTATGTACTATTTTATATGTCTTAATGTAATTTTTTTAAATTGGGAATAAATATATTATTATTACATATCTATTATCTGGAACAGGTAACTTTGGTTAAACATAAAGTTTGCTGTTGTCATCCCTGATACTTTAATTTTCTTGGAATTTTTTTTAATTGTTCTGATATTAGATAGTGCTAGATTTAATGAACTGTCTATGTCAGCTTTACAGTCTCCCATTTTTAACTGCTTTAGAATTAGTAGTTTTTCATATAAACTGATAGTCTCCGCTTGCATTTTAGTTTTGATTTTAAAACTTGTTGAAACTAACGTTTATTAAACTTGAATAAAATTGTGACAGTTGATGCCTCAATAACAGTTGACAGTCTCTTGCTAAGACTAAGATCAAATGACTTGTCAACATGGTTACAAATCGTAGAGAAATATAAACAGTAAATGAACATAAGTATCATAATAAAAATCATAGAGAGGATGTTTATTTATATGACAATAATCGAGGTATGTATCGAAATGTTGACTGTTATTTTCCAGTCACCAAGAGAGTGAAAAGCAAATTTGTTCTCCAGTTTTTTGCTGAATAGTACAACATGTAGATACAAATCAATGGGGATCTTGAAGGAAAATCGTAAAAACATTATAACGAATCAATATAAACGAGAAAGGGTTAGGTGAGATATTATTGTACAATCAATCATACAGTACAAGAATATTAACACAGTACTCAAAACTAATAACAATAACCCATTTTGCAGTTGTTTGTTGACCCAATAAATGTTGCTGGCTTGTTACGCCAGTATTGAAAGGAAAACTATATTAAACTGTGGATAGAGAAGTGTTTCTCATAGGTAATGAAATTGTCAGTCAAGAGGAGATGCTGTTTGCTTAAAGTGCTATAACAAAATGGTAAAACTGGCCATAGAGATGTTCCTGGTGGACAATAACATTGTCAAATAAGAGATGCTGTCATCTTTAAAAACAAAATGGTAAAACTGGCCTTAGAGATGTTCCTGGTGGACAATAACATTGTCAAATAAGAGATGCTGCTATCTTTAAAAACAACATGGTAAAACTAGCCATAGAGATGTTCCTGGTGGACAATAACATTGTCAAATAAGAGATGATGCCATCTTTAAAAACAAAATGGTAAAACTGGCCATAGAGATGTTCCTGGGGGACAATGCACTTGCCCTTGAGAGATTACTGTAGGCAAGGTGGAAGGTTGAGGGTCAGTATAAATGCTTTCCTACAAACATGTTAAGGAATGTCAAAACATTGACTTGGAAGAGACGGTGATATTAGATAAATTAGTTTCAGTGTGAAATAACAAACAATCCTGATATATGTGTAGACATATCGGATACAGAAGCTGTTGATGTATTGAACATTCTCAATATGTAACATGTTTTCAGAAGTGGTAGTACACGCGAGGGCAAGTGAACAGTTATGCACTATACTGTATTATAAAAAAAATTCTTCAAAAAATTTTATATTACTTTAAAAAATTAATAATAAGGTTTTGACATTTACGCAAATACAGTTATCTGGTTATGTTTCAGGATTTATGTATTTATTACACAAGTTCTGTTTCTAAATAAATACTTTACAACAATAAAAATAGAAAATTTTGGGCGCTATCATAATTTCAGTAACAAAAACCCTTAGTTACAAAAGCAAAGAATTTATTACAAAACCTTAAAGCATATTTTTTAACTTTTAGCATCGTCAGAAGGTTATAATTAAACTTTAAAAAATAATCAGTAGCTAGTGTTGCCATCCCTCCTTTTCAACTCATTAATGCAACTAGTCATGAATTAGGTGAATAGCCCATACTAGAACAAGAAATGTATTCGTAACCACTAACAAACTATAATGTCATATTATACTATAACATTCTAATAAAAGTTACAGTATTTACAAATACTTAATGTTATTATTACACTTAATGTTATTATTATCGTTTTATTTAAAGACAAATACGGAATCATATAAGTATATTGTAATTGAGTTGCTTATTGTAATCATCTCTTCGCTTATTGTTATCATTTAATTTGTCATGCAATAAAATACACGTTCAATATCACAGACCAAACAAAAAATCTTAACAAGTATTGTAAATTCTGAGAAATCAGTTGAGCGATATGGTGACTTACATCCTGTCCATCAGTCCTATTATCAACATGATTTATCAGGCAATATGGTGACTCTAATCCTGTTTGACTCTATTCAAATACGCCTTGTAGGTTTTATAAAATGTTGTTTGTCTATCTCGTTTTTTGTATGTCACTTGTTCACGTGACTAGTGCACAGTACTAAACCTTTTACTTCTTTATTTTCATAAACGTTTATGATTTCAGAGTGATTTTACATAATTTAATTTTCGAAGATCTTTTTTCATATGTTTTGTGAAGTTTGGTGTCCTTTGAAGTTTCAAAGTGTAGCAAGATGTCAGAATCTCAAAGAAACGTCGTTATTTAAGTCTTAAAGAAAAAGTTTGACACTCTAGATTGATACAGTAAATTACCAAAAACAAGTCAAAGAAACACTGCTTCTGAACTTGGCGTTTTGCAACCTCTCTTATGTAAAATTTTGAAGGACAAAAACTCCATCTTCTCATTATTAAAGTGTGATGAAAATGTTGACAGCAAAAGAAATCATTTCGAGAAGGATCCACAAGAGTAATTTTATGTGTAAGCTTTGAAATTATGGTTTATAAATGTTCGCAAAAAAGATGCCCATTGATGCGCCAAGAGGCCGATGATCTTGCAAAAAAAATAGGAAAGCAGGATTTTAAAGTCATTGATGGATGGTTCAATCGATGGAGGAAAGAGGAAACATTGTTTATAAGAAAACATGTTTTGAAAAGGAAGATGATGATTCTGTTGGAGTTGAGGACTAGCGATTAGGAATAGCCAAAAATGTTGATTGAGTATTCTCCTATAAAATGCAGATGAAACTGGACGTTATTATCATGCTCTACCCAAACATACTTATATATTCAAAAATAAAAATGCTAGTGGCTGTAAAATATGTAAACAACGTATAACATGTTCAGTAAACACTTGTGATTTCAATGTGGTATTACTGCACATCGTGATTACGCGATCGGCTATTGTTATTGTTCGGTTACTGTTATCAAATAAGCTACTGACAAATTTGATTACAATAAGGGGCGAGTACCATTTTAAATATACTTTTATTACTATTATATAACATGTGAGAGAGCATGTTTTTGCTGCATTTGTGCTAAAACAATATTACTTTAATCTTTACTTCATAACCACTATTCAAGATGTGTTCAGTTAAATTCAACTCATCTGACCAGGTTTATATAACGGTTGTTTTCAGTTGTTTAGCTGTAGTATATGAGAAGCTTATTTCAGCCCAGAAATTGTGTACACTGTATGTCGGGATAGGCTTTAATTGTCGCTGGTCGATTTTTTCCACAGGAAGAAACAATAGAGAGTGATTTATATTATAAATCAAATATACCATAAGGTTTGCAGTACTTAGTTCACAAATAGTACTGCGTCATTGTCTAGTTATACTGTGCTTCTTAAAGCTAGTTATAATTGTTAACATTAGTAGCTACTTTATAAAGCAGCTAACTTCTATCAAGGAAGACCTATTCACATAATGTGATAATTGACCTAATATAGCAGAAATTACATATAAAAGTAGATTATTATCTAGGCTTTTATGTTGATTTTTTTGGAAAAAATGTTTGTAAACCGTCCTTAAAAAAAGAACAAGTTTCTTATATGGAAAATGCTAATAAGGTTATCAAAATTTTGAATGTTGAAGTGAAAATAACTATAGCATATTGTGAGACTGATATTAGATAAGTTGGATCAAGTGTAACGGAAAAAACATTTCCTAACTTCTAAACTCATGGTTTACTATAATTACTTTTTATATTGAATTATTGTATTTGGTGGTTTCATTTGAACATGATTTGGAATGTGTTCAAAGAAGGTAAATTGGTGGTTAAACTTTTATTAATATTATTATGACTTTTTTTTTAAAAGAATGTATTATCCTAATGAAAAAAGGAAATATTGAGTAAAACTTGAGTGACTGTTTATTAAAATATATAATTGTTTGAACTTTAGTAATTTTTGTGAATATTTTATTTTTAAGTAGCATTCAATACATGTTAACTCTTAGCACTCGGATTTTTTTAACATTCTTTGCTTCCCCAGTTGTAATTAAATTAAGACAAATTCCTCACCTGCAAGTTCCATTATTGTTTATGGGAAACTTTGTATTCTCTTATATGATTTTAGTAAACTAAGCTATTTTTATTTACTAATACAGTATGTATATGATTGTATTATCTTATTTGTAGTTTTGCAGAGTATGATATCTTTGAAAACAGTCTCCCGGATGAAGTCCTGGTTTCCTGCTGCATGTTTTGCAGGAAAAACTGTTTCTCTCCTACCTCCTTTTATCTTCCTGTTACTGCAAGCTGCAGAATCCTTAGAGTTACTTTTATCATTGGAACAAACTAAATGTAATTTCCCATTCAGTCTCTATTCCTTGTCAGTAGTTGATGGCCGACCCTCTTACTACACAGATTATTCCTGATATCACCGAGTTCCTTCACCAAGATTTGACGAAATCTTTTTTGTTCAACTGGATATTCTCTCCTTTCTTTTTTTTGTTATTATAGATAATAAACCTGTTTACTAACGCTACATCTAATAGCCAGAAAAACATTTTCTTCCGCCATTTATTTGTTCGTCTTGTACAACTGTACAGTTCATTATATTGATTAGCTAAATCTACACCACCCATAAACTGGTTATATTTACAAATAACTGTTGGTTAAGTTATTTTGCTTATGAAACTGAACTACATTCTAATAAATCATGATGAAGTAAAAGATCATGAATTTCAGAATCACTAATTGCACGGGAAGCCACGGCAAATTACAAGTAACAAATAACCTGCAAAACTGTAACCTACTTGAAGCTTGCAGCGTAGCAGCAAACTAGGTTTTGTGATGACTCACATATTCATAAACATTTTCCACTTAGTTCAAATTATTATCAGTAGAGTGTAGCACCAAACGGTAAAGGATTCAATGTCAGGGGCTTCGCCGCAGACGAGTTAAGTGGAAGAGGGAAACAAATAATATAAATAACTTCTGTTTGACAGATGGAGTTGAAAAAGTTGAAGACTGAAAATGAATATTTGGTGGCCAGGAATGAGTATTTAGAGAAAACCCATGAGAATGACTTGGCAGCTTTAACCCAGTCACATCAGTGAGTATGAATATTTTTATTGCTTATTTTTACATCCTCATTTCAACAGACTTTAAAGAACAATAAGTCATGCTAATGATAATAATTTCAAATTTTATTTTTAATTAACCTATTTATTCGTCATCAATAAATTAGATAAATTAGATGTATGTTGAAATTATTACAATAAGTATTTTACAAATACAACTGATATTCACTCACCATTAAAGGAGTGTAAACAACCTCTCCGATCTAGAGATGGCTACACATTAACTTAACAAAGACATAGCAGGTGTAAAATACAAAGATGGGTCAACTTAAATCTACTACAAGTCATCATTAAAACTAGCTATTGCTACATTGTTTTCTTACATAACTTAAAGAAAGAGGATGTGCCTAATTCTTAAAGAAATAGACATTGTTTAGATCTACACATGAAGCAGTCATATATATATATATATATATATATTTTTTTTTTTTTTTTTTTTTTTTGATATTTTACATTGTCCATAATTTTTCCGTTGCACTGACTTTATGAGGTTGATATATTACTATTGTAAATACTTTTATCCACCACTAAGTGCAATAATTTTACATTGTGTGATGAGGCACCTTTCAGTCATTTGACCAATGTCGAATCACTGATGAATTTTTCTCTATTTTTCTGGTGTGGATGCTCGGTCTGTGATGCTGGTATTTGTTGACGTTACACGCATTTTCTCTTGATTCGCGTGTGTAATATTTTGGAATAGTATGTCTTCTGTATATTTTGTCTGTAGGTTCATTAAATTGTTGTGTATGTTTTTAGGTTAAGGAATTTCCTGTAGAGTTGTTTACCTTGGTAGGTGTTAAAATCTTGATATTTTACGTTGTCCATTATTTTTCCGTTGCACTGACTTTATGAAGTTTATATATTACTATTGTAAATACTTTTATCCACCACTAAGTGCAATAATTTTACCTTGTGATGAGGCACCTTTCGGTCACTTGACCATTGTCGAATCACTGTAAGTGACCGAAAGGTGCCTCATCACAACAAGGTAAAATTATTGCACTTAGTGGTGGATAAAAGTATTTACAATAGTAATATATCAACTTCATAAAGTCAGTGCAACGGAAAAATAATGGACAACGTAAAATATCTATATATATATATATATATATATATATATATATATATATATATATATATATATATATATATATATGAGGTTAATATATTACTATTGTAAGTAATTTTATCACCATTAAATGCAATGATTTTACCTTGTGTGATGTGGCACCTTTCGGTCACTTGACCATTGTCGAATCACTGATATTTCTCGACAAAGAAATATGTGTAGATGTTCAGTCCGTGATGTTGGTATTTGTTGACGTTACACACATTTTCTCTTGATTTGTGTGTATGATGTTTTTATATAGTATGTCTTCTGTATATGTGGCCTGTAAGTCCATTAAATTGTTGTGTATGTTTTTATAAATGTGGTATTTTTCTAGTGAGTTTAATTCTATTGGGTTATTATTTATTTCAAGTATGGTTAGGTTATTTTCGTAATTTGTTATTTCATGTTTATGTGATATTAGGTGGTTGCAACATTTGATACTTTTGTATTTTTATTTTTGAATGCTCTGTAATGTTCTTCAAATCTTATTTTAAATGATCTGGTAGTTTTCCTTATGTAAAATGCATTGCAGTCGTTGCATGTAATTTTGTAAATTCCTGATAGGTTATGTTTTTCTGTAATAGTTTTGTGGTTTGGTTTGTATGTTGGAGTTTAGTATTCTTTGTTGCATATATTTGTTAATTTTTCTATTTTGTTATTCGTGTATTTATATTTTAGGTAGATTTTTTTTAGTTTTATTATTTTTGTGTTCAGGTTGTAGTGTTGTGTTGAGGTTAGGGTTTTTTTGTAAATTTATTGTATATGTTTTTTATAAGGTGTTTGTTGTATCCATTTTCTATTGCTATTTTTGTAATGTTATCTAATTCTTTATTTAATTTTTGTTTGTTATATTGTGTGTGTTTTATTGCTATATTTATCATGTTACTGTAAGTGTTAATTTTGTGTGTCCAGGGGTGGTTAGATTTGTAGTGTATTGTGGTGTTGTTGGAAGTGGGTTTTCTGTGTATTGTAGTTTCTATTTTATTATTATTTATATTTAATGTAATATCAAGATAGTTAATCGTTCTGTTTGTTTCTGTTTTGACGGTGAATTGTATGTTTTCGTTGTATGTATTTAGTTTGTTTAGTATTATGATGTGTTCGTTGTGAATGGTAGGGTGGTACATTACAAGTATACCGTATACGTATCTTGTCCATAGTAAAATATTATCTGTGTTTAGTATAGGTTTAATTATTATTTGTTCAAAGTGTTGTAGATATATTTCTGACATGACTGATGATATGGGTGATCCCATGTGGAGTCCAGTTGTTTGTTTATAGTATTTATTGTTAAATTGGAAGTAATTTTGGTTACATATGTGTATGGTTACTGTAATGATACTATTTATTGTGATTTCTTTTGTTATTGTGTATTCGTTTGTTTTTTATTATTTCTATGGTTTCTTCTATTGGGATATTAGGGTACATGTTGGTTATGTCATAAGTTATTATTTTTGTGTTGTTGTTTGTTTCTATGTTTCTTATTTTATTAATTAATTCGTATCCATTTTGTATATTATTTGTGTTGTTGATTTGTATTTTGGATTTTATTATTTTGTCTAGTATTTTTGTGATTATGTAAGATGGTGCTGTTTTGAAATTTATTAGTGGTCTAAATGGTGTGTCAGGTATGTGGATTTTAGGTATGCCTGTTAATATTGGTACACATGGTTTGAATGGGTAAAGTCTTGTGTGGTATTTTAATTTATTGTTATAGTTTAGGGTATTTCTGTGTGTGACTATTAGGTTTTTTATTGTATCGAAGTATTTGTTAGTTGGGTCTGGGATTTGTTCTTATTTTTTTTTTATATGGTTAGTCATTGAATTGATCTATTTGGTATTTTCTATTATTACTGGTGTGTTTGTTTTATCTGATTTTAATATTAAGTAGTCGTTATTTTCTAGTTTTTCTTTTAGTTTTATAATTTCTTTTTTATTATATATTGTTTGGTTTTTTGTTTTTTCCGTTTTTATTAGGTTAATTTTATTATTAATGTTGTTTCTTATGTGTTCAGTGTTTTGGTGGGTAATTTTATGGATGTTAGATTCTGTGTCAACTATTAGGTTTTTTATTATTTGGTTTTTGTTCAAGTTGGGTAGGTTATATTTGAAAGCATTTATTATTATTATTTTTTCTTTTTCAGTGAATTGGGTTTGAGTTAAGTTTATGAATTTTTTGTTGTTAGAATTGTGGTTTGGGTGTTGGTTTGGTGTTAGGCTATTTTTGAGGTTATGTTGTTTTGTTAAATTTTCGATTTTTTTGTTATGTCTATTTATTGTGTTTATTTTGTGTTTTATTATGTTTTGTTGTATTTTTTCGTCTATAATAGTTGTGAGATTATCGAAGGTTTTCATTATTTCTAAATTGGTTGTAAGTTGATTTGGCTTTTTTATGGTAGGCAGATTTGATGTTTTCTTTAATTATGTTTTAACACCTAGCAAGGTAAACAACTCTACTGGAAATATCTTAACCTCAAAATCAAACTCCAGAATTGCATCAACCGAATAAATTTTAATAAAAAATGCATAACACTTAATATCACACCAATATGCTAAATTACACTTAAGAAATAAACAAAATACAATTATCAATAAAGCAACAAAAATAGCCGAATTATACATAATATTTTTATATATTGTTATATTTTAGGGTATTTCTGTGTGTGACTATTAGGTTTTTTTATTGTTGTAAGGTATTTGTTAGTTGGGTCTAGGATTAGTTCGTATTTATTTTCTTTTATGTGATTAGTCATTGAATTGATGTATTTAGTATTTTCTGTTATTACTGGTGTGTTTGTTTTATCTGATTTTAATATTACATAGTCGTTTTCTAGTTTTTCTTTGAGTTTCATAATTTCTTTTTTGTTTATATATTGTTTTGTTTTTTGGGGTTTTTATTAGGTTAATTTTATTATTAATATTGTTTCTTATGTGTTCAGTGTTTTGGTAGATAATTTTATGGATGTTAGATTCTGTGTCAACTATTAGTATTTTTGTTATTTGTTATTTGGTTTTTGTTAAAATTGGGTAGGTTATTTTGAAAGCATTTGTTATTATTATTTTTTTCTTTTTCAGTGAATTATGTTTTAGTTAAGTTTTTGAACTTTTTGTTGTTAGAGGAATGGTTTGGGTGTTGGTTTGGTGTTAGGCTATTTTTGAGGTTATGTTGTTTTGTTAAATTTTCGATTTTTTTGTTATGTCTATTTATTGTGTTTATTTTGTGTTTTATTATGATTTGTTGTATCTTTTCGTGTATTATAGGTGTGAGTTTATCAAAGGTTTTCATTATTTCTAAATTGGTTATGTACAGTTTTAAGTTAATTTGGCTTTTTTTATGGTAAGCAGATTTAATGCTTTCTTTAATTACGTTTAATTCGGCTATCTTTTTTGCTTTCTTAATGACAGTATTTTGTTTATTTCTAAACAAATTCTCTTGCCCCTGATTGCCTGATTGCATGGTATGGACTTTTTTATATTCATAGGGTGATTGCTATTGAAATGTAGGTATTGTTATTGAAATTGTTCCAACGATATAGCATTGGAGGACTTTAACAGAAAGGTCTTTCTAGCTTTCCAAAAACGAGGATATCGTAAACAGCTTTTTGAGGATCAAATCCGCTTTGCTCAATCATCTGATGAACCCAAACCACCTATGGAAGACAACAAACTGTCTTTAGTTACAGATTACCATCCAGGCCTACAGAAGCTGAACAAAATATTAAAGGATTGCTTCAAGATTCTTGAAGTTTCCACCCACACAAAAGATCTTTTCTCAAATCCACCTCATATTTGGTCCAGACAACCTTTTAATTTGAAAAATATTTTAGTACAGTACGAAAAGTACTGAAAAACCACCTAAACTTCCTCATGGCTACTTTCCGTGCAATGGACCTAGATGCAAGACATGTCCAATACACATCCCAACATCCATAACCTAGCACCCAATGTGGACTTCAAGATTCAAGGTCATCATACTTGTACATCCAAAACCGTGTCACAGTACACAGGCCTTACCACAGATGGTCTGAGCATCAGAATGAATAGCCACAGACATGACATTGGAACCATGAACAGACAGGCCAACTGCTCAACACGCTGCTAGTCACAACATCATATCTTTCAATGATTGTTATACCATTAAAATAATTAAAACACCCCCCCCCCTGATTGCAACCCTTCAGAATTGAGAAGATGGGAGTTATCATACCAGTGGTGCACCAATTCTAGAGAGCCTCCTAACATCAACATCAAATAAAACTCCTTTTTACCTTCCCTCTAACTTTTGCCATTTTTAACAACTCCATTTACCTTCCTTCTGACAGCCTATTAATATCTAGTTTCAAATAATCAATATTTGTACAAATCACATATAGGACTATGTCATAAACTATAAATCTGTGACATTTGGATATTTATACACATCTGTGGTTCACTTCAGTCTTTTCTTCTTTTTCTCTTTTTTGATTGACAAAGATCATTGTTTGATCGAAATATTTCAATAGTATGATAAGTTTTTATATGTGTTTGTTTATTTATTTCCAAGAGATTGCAGTTTTGGACTGTTGCCATTAGGTAAGTCTGTCAGTCTCCTATATATATATATATATATATATATATATATATATATATATATATATATATATATATACAAAATATGTCTTCCTGTTTAATAATAAAAAACAACTAAGGTGATTTAATTACAAGAATTATTTATTTATTTTATATGCATGAAAAATGTGTGTGTGTGTGTATGTATATATATATTTTTTTAGGTTAGTTTTGGTTGGTATATATATATTTATTTATTTTAGGTTAATTTTGTTTGGTAAAGATTATTTAGATTTTTTGGACTAGGAGACTGACAGAATTACCTTGGTAAGAGTCCACTCTGTAGTCTTGAAATAGAAACACATAAAAGCACTTAACCAATGAAATTAACTTAACTTCAAAATTCTTCAAGCTTCCGTCCACACCAAAAATCCTTTCACCAATCCACCTCAAATTTGGTACAAGCAAGCTCCCAAGTTGAAAAACATCCTAGTACATCCTAAACTACCAGACCCTGATGCAGAGAAGCCACACAAACTTCCTCATGGCTCCTTCCTATCCAATAGACCTAGATGCAAAAGACATGTCCAATACACCCCCCAGCAAATAGTTTCAACAGCCAAACAACAAAAATGGTCTTAAAAATACAGGGTCATCATAATTGTACATCGAAAAATGTCATATACCAGCTACAATGTAAATTTTGCTCAGCACAGTACATAGGCCTGACCATGGATGGTCTAAATATCAGAATGAATGGCTACAGACATGATGTTAAAAGTATGAATATGGATAGGCCAACAGCTCAACATGCTGCGAGTCACATCACAACTTTTGATGACTGCTATACCACAAAAATAATTAAATCACTCCCCCCTGATTGCAATCCCTCAGAACTGAGAAGATGGGAACTATCATGCCAGTGGTATACCAAGTCCAGAGAATCCCCTAACCTCAACATCAGATAAATCCATTCACTTTTTTCCACTAATAGCCTCATCAGTTGTCTCCAATCTGTTTTCCCCTGACAGACGTATATAAACTATAATCACTCATAT
The DNA here is from genome assembly GCA_036971475.1 of Prosapia bicincta. Taxonomy (NCBI): domain Eukaryota; kingdom Metazoa; phylum Arthropoda; class Insecta; order Hemiptera; family Cercopidae; genus Prosapia; species Prosapia bicincta. The sequence goes on from JBAIZL010000002.1 coordinate 148,485,630, forward strand.
GCTCATGGAAACAATACATATATCTTTATTCTGTGCATCTGTGACATCTGATTTCTACACAATATGTGATTACAACTTTTACTTTATTTTATTTCATTCTCTCATATTTCTGTTTGTGTTTTGTCTTTGATTGACAAAGACTATTTGAAAGGTGCCTCATCACACAAGGTAAAATTATTGCACTTAGTGGTAGAAAAAAGTATTTACAAGTAATAATAATAACTTCATAAAGTCAGTGCAATGGAAAAATAATGGACAACGTGAACTATCATGATATATATATAAATATATATATATATATATATATATATATAATTAATAAATTAAAAATATTTCATAAACAAGAATATTTTTAATGAATATATTTATTCAAAGCTTTTTGCCGATAAAATAGTATCAGCATCTTCAGGAAAATAATTATCTAATGTTCAGGATTAGATAATTATTTTCCTGAAGATGCTGATACTATTTTATCGGCGAAAAGCTTTGAATAAATATATTCATTAAAAATATTCTTGTTTATGAAATATTTTTAATTTATTAACTATATTACAAGAAAACATATCACTATATTTAATATATTAATATATATATATATATATATATATATATATATATATATATATATATATATATATATATATATATAGATTTTTTGGACTAGGAGACTGACAGACTTACCTTGGTAAGAGTCCACTCTGTAGTCTTGAAATAGAAACACATAAAAGCACTTAAACAATGATGTATATATATATATATATATATATATATATATATATATATATATATATATATATATATATATATATATACAGTATTGACATATTCAAGTAGAATTGTAATTATAATTCTTCTAGAATATACAAAAAAAAAAATAATATTTATGTAATAATTAATAAGAAGGTTGGAAAATAATGAATACTGATTTAAATTTAAAATAAGAAGTTCTTGACAATGGCAGAGAAACTATTAAGAAAGAGGATTAGTTAAAATCAATAACTAAAACTTATTAATAAATTAAGAAATAACATAAGTACATAATAAATAATAGGTACATAATATAGTATAATTAAAAGTAAAACAATTTAAATTTAATGTAAATAATTTTAAAATGATTGGTATGTGTAATAGTTGTAAACTAGTGAGAAGTTTTTTAAATTAGTTAATTAAATTTTGAATAAAATTGAAGTCAATTTGTGTAAACTAATTCTATTAAGGAAATGATATTTTAAACATGCAAAAATAAAATCTTTAATGGCAATTTCTGTTGTTATTTGGGTATTTAAGTTAAATATTATTAATAATAATTTTTTTATGTAGAAAAGAGTTAGAGATGTTACTTAAGCAAGAAGAACGAATTAAAGCTTGCTGCAAACAAATTGAAGAAGATTATGAAACAAGAATTCATCGACTACAAGTATGTTAAAACTAAGATAATAACAGAGCTTATAGTTACAATACATTGCATTCTCTATGCTGAACTAAACTTTTTAATATTTGTTTGCATATACAAAGAAATACACATACGAGATGAGACAATCAAGTAATGAGACTGATTTTCTTGCGACGCTTGTGGTAAGCCTGCGACCTTGAAATTTCTTTCACTTTTCCCGGCATCCTTCCCCTCTCCATTGATATGTTTCCCATCACTCTAGTTTATTTAGTTAGTCTGCTGTGTCGTGTTTAGAAGACGTGTGTTGGTGGTGCTTGTCACGAAAATGGAGAAGCAAAATCTAAAGTAAGGCGTCACTATAAAATTTTGCGCCAGATTCTGAAACAGTTTCAGAAACGTATGCTAAAATCGTAAAAGTGCATGGGGATAGTGCTCTTAGTCGTGCCCAGGTGTTTCAATGGCATAAAGAGTTTTTGGAGGGATTGAAAGCGTGGAAGACAAGGCGCAGAGCAGGAGACCAATCGAAGTGCCAACTGACGTGAATGTGCAGTGAGTGCGCGCCATAATCTGTGAAGATCGGCGTTTAACAGTTCGAATGTTGGTGTCGGAACTGGGTATGAACCGTGAAACACTCAGACAAATTTTAACTGACGATTTTGGGATGAAAAAGTTGTAGGCGTAATGGTTCCAAAAACCCTTTCTGAGGAGCAAAGCAGCATCGAATGAATGTTGCAGAAGACTGTTTGGGGCGAGTGGAAAACGATTCCACGCTGCTTGATCGAGTTATTATAGCCGATAAGAACTGGTTTTTCCAATACCACCTGGAAACCAAACACCAAATCTCACAATGGTTGTCTCCGTACACCCCCACCCGAAAAAACCTCGTATGAGCAACTTGAAGGTGAAAGTGATGATCATTATCTCTTTAGATAGCCGTGGAATCGACAACAAAGAATTTTTTCCACTGGAACAAACTGTAAATCAAGTATACTATCGCCAAGTACTCGAAAGATTGCGGAAACACGTCAACAGGGTGTCCCCAGACATCGTTGTATAGCTGCCCAAGAGAACTACTTTGAAGGGAATGGCAGAGTTGTAGAATAATTTTTAAATATACGGTTTTTTATGGAATCAGTCTCATTACTTAATTTTCACACCTATGTAAGGCTACTAAAGAACACATAAGGTTAATGAAGACACACAATAATGTACAATTTTATACTTTAAAGTTCAGTTTTAAGATTTTATCCTATTCCTATGAGGTGGAATATGGTTAAATTGTATCTGATAAAGCTTATGGCTATTTTACCAAGCGCTACAATTGTATGATTTTATAGCTGTTCTACAACTGTTTTAAGGTATCAGCTCTGTCTGATGAGATAAACATAGGATTTTGATTAGTTCCAGATCTACAATTATGCAAAACTGTAGATGTCCCTAGGTCCTTATCATTTTAAAGACATGTTACTGCATTACTATTCAGAATTTTTTATGATTTTTTTCAACATCATTGATGTAATTATAAGCTTTGGCGAAGCTATATTAAATTTACCCAGTGTCTAGGAAGATTCTATAATTCGAGAATTAGTTGTTTTTGTCTGGTGATTTATTTGCAATAATTTTTTTTGTTACGAATCCAGAACAACAAAAATTATCTTCCAATAATTACTCTTATATATTATGCTGACCTGATCTTAATGCAATTCCACTCTTTACTATAATTGGGATTCTGCTAGCTATCTCTCTTAGGACTTAATATAGTTCTTAGTTTCATATTCATATTTATTATTTGCCAAAGAGTTGACCTTATCAAAATTAGCGTTGTCTTTATCAGTCATTTTCATTTTTATTTCAAATAATCTTTTGGGAAAAAGCATTCCACCACGGATGTCGCCAAGAGAGGGGTCAAACCCATCCTCCCCAAATAAATTATCACAAAAATATGGAAGTGAAAGAATATTTTTTTTCTACCATAGTTACAAATTATACCTATTGTACAATATTTTATATTTTAGCTTACTACATTTAGAAATAGAACAATTTGAATATCAACCAACTTATAAAACTATCACTGTGGTCTATGCGACAAAAATTAGCACTTACAAAAAAAAACGATTTTGTCATTTTAAATCAGACAGTGAAATGGAAGCACAATAAATAATTGTTTGCTCTGCTGTAGTGATGTGATTGATTTTCCATACCCCACACTCATATTTTGGATAGTTCTCTACCTATTAGACCAGAAGATAGAAAAATGCAACATTTTAATTGGGTTTTAAAACTAATAAATTAAAACCCTGTACCATAGTTTAATTGATATGTTTTACTTGTAAACTTACTAATATGTACATTATTCATACAAATTCACAACAAATTTAATCTTCGGATAGTCATAAACTAATGTTAAAGGATTAATTAAGATTCACCAAACGTAAAGGACTAGAAATTTCAAGAGTTTCTAAATAAGTTTATTATTAGTGGTATTATACGATTTGCTGCATTCACTGAGGGAATTTTAAGTAGTGTATTTAAACTTAAACTTACGTTAATATTTACAGAACACCATGACAGAACAATTACAATTGGAAAAAGACTGGACAAAGAGGATGCAAACAGAAAGATTATCAGACCTAAACAAACTTGCAGAATTTTATAGAGCGCAGTTTGAGCAGATGTCAGAAACATGCAAATGGTTTCCTAGAGATATAAGGTATGGTTCTCTAGAAAAGTTTTTTTCTGATTCTTTGTAAAAATTGTTTACATCTCATGAATTCAGGGTAATGATTCTTTTTAATGGTATGGTGCTGCAGAACAGAAATTGAATGTCTGTCCAATGGCATTCTGTATAAAAATATGTTCTTTAGTAAAAAGTTTCTAAAGAGTTGTTTTTAAAAGCACAATTTAAAGCTCATATATAATTTTAATTAAAAAAATTCAAAGCTTCAATGATTTTAATTATTTTTTATTGTCTGTAAGGCAGCTATTGAATTAATCTACTATCAGCAAGACAAAATTCTGCTGGCGAAATACTGTAAAGAAAAGAAAAGTGATTAATCAAAAGCCATGATTTGAGGCTATATCCATCTCTAAATTGTAAGATATGCATCTCCACCACAAAATAATAACATATATTATAAATAGTTTGTCAGATTGGAATTTTATGTTTACAGTTCTTGAAATACCAGTTGAGAAACCAGCTGTTTCATATATAAAGAAGAGAATAAATGTTCGACAGATTATCATTCTAAATTTGGCAGTTTTAATATGTAACAGAGAAAGTAACCGAAATATAATATAACACTCTTCATATCTTTTACATTCACAGATTTGCTGCAGAGAACACTTGTTAAAAAGAAACTTATTAAATTAAGTCGAACATAAGTTGCTCCAGATGAGGATATTCAGACGTGCATGAGACAAGGACGTAGTTTGTCTGGCTCTCTCTTTAAGGCTTATCTAATTAAGCTTCGATATACTGATACAATAAGTGTGGTAAAATAGGAGTACAGTTGGGAGAGACGTATGTAATAACTCTGTTTTTTGTAGCCAAACAGCTTGTTCGAACTGAATATATTATGATATTATGAATTTAGTTGGAAAAATCGTGGAAGAATATATAACACAAAAACGTAAATTGTTCAGAGCAAATTGTAAACAGGGAGGGAAAGAATAATGTATAACTGTGATAGCAGAAATTAAATTTACAAGAAATAGTTAGGAAATGTAAAGCCTTGAGAAAACAACGTAAATTGAAATTTAAAACAATTTTGAAAGATCAGTAAATTTGAAGATACACTTTGGAATTAGAGTATAGCAGTCCAAGGACTGCTCTTAAATTTAACTGTATAATAACTTAATAAAATCAAAGTTTAGGTTAAGTTCATAAACTTTGAACTAGGTTATAATTAAAGAATAAAAATATGGTACAACTCACAAATATACAATTTTTTATTTCATACACGTTTCAACGACTAATTTGTCGTCATCCTCAGTGAAGATACACAAATGAAATTAACTAAAAAAATATATATATATTAAACATAACCTATAAAGTTTTAACAAAACAAAAGTTTTTACTTTTGTTAAAACTTTATAGGTTATGTTTAATATATATATATATTTTTAGTTAATTTCATTTGTGTACCTTCACTGAGGATGACGACAAATTAGTCGTTGAAACGCGTATGAAATAAAAAATTGTATATTTGTGAGTTGTACCATATTTTTATTCTTTAATTATAACTTTCACTCACAAGCCAGCTCGAATATTATTTATTTGAACTAGGTTGTTCAAAACCATTGCCTGAAGACATGAAGCACTGAACACTGGTACACAAATGTTTACAGATGAGCGGTTTAGGGCCAAACACTTTGAATTTATAGTTTAAGTAAGTTCTAATTATAATCCAGTTTCACTAGGTTATTCCCTAATATACTAGAAGTACTATTAAAATAAATTATTTAGAGTTTATTAATAAAGTGCAGTTAAAGTTGATGGGAAGGAATATTGATGTACAATTATCATTTGACATTGTGTAAGTCAAATAGATATAATTGTTTTTATTCAATGGAAAGTAGAAGTTGAATCCAAAGAATGAAATTACCACATCCATTCTGTTTAACAAGGTTTGTGAGGTGTGAAGTAGAAAAATCTTACTAGAATTTGCAACTGAGTTATTAATAACAAATGTTGAACTACTTCTGTGTTTATTTGAGTTGTTTCAAAAGAAATACACAAAAAATTACACACTTTGCTTGGAACAAAGTGAATAAAAGCAAGAGTAAAAACAACAGGAAAGATAGATCTCAAGTTAACATACAACTGAACCATTGCATGCGGATAAACGAAATCGCCAGTTTGGAAGGTGTTCATTGAATGTTCTAGAGACTTCTTGTAATTTCTAGCTTTTATTGAAGTGATATTTGTCTGGTTCAACTGTGGATGATGAGTATGTCAGCGGGAACTGTGGTATTAGTAAGATTATGTTGGTAGATATTAGATTTCTGTATCTAACAAATACACTAAAACTCCATTTTTCCTAATCTGACCCCTTCAGATAAACAAATGTTCAGGTAATTGGATTTTGTTTGAAAAAAATTAATTACTGCATGTATGTTCCAAATGGGAGAAAAAACTATATTTGTTATAAATAATAAATTGAACTCAAACTATTATCAATACCAATTTTTTTATTTTAATATTGTAAAAGCAACGTTTCGGTCACATTTTTTGTGTCCTTTTTCAAGCTTTAAAATCTACTAACATTAAACAATAATCATTATAATTTAAAAATTAGATACACAATAAAATTGCAAGTTCAACAACTTTAAACACAATATGAAACATACAAGCACTGGATAAAAGTTTGTCAATAGCTATCAGTGCTTACACTTTAATGTCCATACTCTTCTTCTTCCAATGACTCTCACTTGGCTTACACCATTCGAGATCTTGCCTCTCAATACAATCCAGGTAAGTCCCTTCGTTAAAGTATTCATGTCCGTACTAATACTGTGAGTAAAGTGTGACCGAAACCTTGCTTTATAATATTAAAATAATAAACTCAGCATTGATCATCGTTTGGTCGTTCAGTATATTTTTTATATTTATATATTTTTTATAGTTATATATTTTTTTCTATTTTTCTTCACACAAAATCGGACCTGAAATTGGTTTCCCACTATCCTAAACGTTTTTTTACAAAAGCCTACTTCTTTTTCTATAATTTAAACTGGGGGTTTACTGAACAAATTAAAATTCTTTTATTTATGATTTATTTTAAAAACATACTTTTTTTTGCTAAGAAACTGAGAAAGATATCAAAATAGCCTCAGCTTCAATTAAAGTGGTTAATTTGTTGAATGAAGCCAACAAAATTCATTGAAATATCTTCAGTAAGTTTTGAGAAAAGGTACATTCTGCACCTACTGAGAAAAAAGTTTAATTTCTGTCTGCATTTTTTTCCAGCTCGTCAATAGCTTTGTCAGGTTTTTCATTCCTTTGCCGGTTGACATATTCCAACTGCTCAATGCACTTATTTCCAGAAGGATGCCTAACCTTTCTAGAATCCTACATTTCGCAATATTACCCTCATTGTAACTATCTATAGCTTCATAAACACCTAATTCTAGTGTTTCTCTCATAACGAAAGTAGACTTCGGTAGGCCAAATTTTGCTGTCCAACGATTTGCTAGTATTTTGCATACTGCCGTGTAAGCATCTTCTAAGCTTCATTCATAACAACGTAAGGAAAGTGCACTTGTTTATTGTGGTCAAGGATCTCTAATTTCAATAAGTTTTTGGTACTTACACCAAATTTCACAGCCTTCTGCACAATCCATGCATTGGCGATTCATTTAAAGGGCATAAATGAAATATTCTGCTCCCACTACATACTTTATTTGTTCTAATAAAGTTACAACAATCCTTCTAATTGCTAGCCTGTAGTAGATCTGTATTTCATTTATACCTAAATTTGTAAGCTGCCTGGTATAAGTTACTGACAGCTAAAGCCAAAACAACTAAGTGAAAAATCAGTAACTTTGTATATGATTGTACTATACCAAGTGAGGCAGCTGAAAGAAAGTCAGCATAACACAGACAAGTGAAACATTCTATGCAACTTTCAAAAATCATAACTTAAAAATTAATGGCTGGATATACATAATTTTTTCACTAAAGTAAACAGGAATCCTTAAGAAATAATAAAAGAAAATAATTTTAAATTTTTGTTTCTACTTTAGACACTTGACTCCCATTAAAGAATAAGTTATTATGCTGTAGTTTATGATTTAAAAACATTAAAATTGACATTTTTCTCAATATTTAAACCTAGCATTACATTCTAGTACAAATTACCTCTAATTCTAACAGAGGCCTTTCACTTTAGTATTGGTTAGTATGGTGTTGAGAGATCGCACAAGTTTTCACGTGTACTACCACTTCTGAAAACATGTTACATATTCAAAATGTTCTATACATCAACAGCTTCTGCATTCGATATGCCTACACATATTTCAAGATTGTTTGTTGTTTCATACCGAAGCTAATTTATCATTGAATTTATCTAGTATCAACTGCCTTAAGCAAAACATTGTTTTGACACTCCTTATCATGTTTGTAGGAAAGTATTTATACAAACTCAATGCAACCATTCTCCTCCCGTCTTACCCGTCGCAATCTCTCAAGGCCAAGTCCCATGGTTTAAGGTCCAAAATATAATTTCGCAAGCGGTAGCAGAAGTATTGTTTTCAAGGGACATAAGCTGGGCTCCTCCATGTGCTTCGGTAGATGGCTTCTACATTAAACAAACTTTATGCTGAAATGGATGTGATTACCAGTGTTATTCCAAATTCATTTGTATCATGATATGGTTTTTCAATGCTTCTTCTTCTAACAGCTATCCTGCTACTTTGTATAGCCGATGACCCAAAGTCCTTTGTACACTGTCTCGGTCAGTGCCCAGTATGAGCGGCTTTTCAGGATTGTGTCCAGTTTATTGGTCTTCTCTCTGAGTACATCTCTGGGCAATAAAGGAGAGTGGCATTAGAGCAATACATTCTTCACAGTTTCCTCCTGCTCCCCACATGCGAGACTGATGGAAGTGTCTGCCAAGTTAAAACGGTGCAGGTAACCCTGAGTCACCAGATGCCCAGTCTTTGATCTCACGGCAAAACTGGCGATTCTTCTGGGGAGCTTTAGATAAAGGGCAAAATCCGTTGGTGTTTTTTGCAACCAATGCAAGCTTCGACGCATTGTCGCATTATTCTATCCACTCTCCAGTCAACAGAACAACTACCATCACCCGACAATATTTGAGTGAAGTTGTAGACTCAGACACAGGTAGATCCAAGACTCCAACGACATCCATTTCTATAGCACTTGGAGCAAGCCTGGATTTCAATGCCTCAATTATAAAACTCACACTTTTTTCTAAACACTTCTCGTGTTAGTCCAAATTACTGCAAAAACTCATTATCACTGCATTTTTGAACGATGTGCACTGTTTAGTTATATTCTTCATGATATGTTATGTGTTGATGTCTTTTATTGCACAAAATTTGTATTAGTATAAGAGAGTCTCACTTGGATTTTTTTAACCTTCTCTCATTCCAGACCTACTGATTTCAACACATTAGTAAAAATATCAGGATCATCAGGTGAAACACAGTTATCGGCTAGAGAGGTTTCTCTAATTCAGAAAGAGGTAGAGTTGGCAGGTATGTGAAAAAATAAATTGCAAAGTACAATTTAACATATTAATTTATTCAAATAATACAATTTCACTAGAAACCTGTAGATTAGTGCAACATGTACACACTAATTTTAACTCTGTAGGTTTCATGCCATTTGGCTTATATTTATTTGTTACTGATATGTAAAAGGGTAAAAAGGGTATTGTATTGTTTCAATTAATGGGGACTCAGAGGATCAATAGGTTTATTTTATAAACAAGTTTAAATAAAACTGTACCTTATAATTGTACTAACAAGGTACAAGTTTATATTAAGTTAATTTTCATTAATAAAAAGCTAATACATTTATATATGATATTAATATATATCGTATATATATATATATATATATATATATATATATATATATATATATATATATATATATATATATATATATTTAGACTAGATAGAGACTAGAGACTAACAGACTTACCTAGTGCAAATAGTCCAAAACTCCAATCTCTATGAAATAAATAAATAGACACACATAAAAACATACACTATTGAAATATTTCGATCATACAAGGGTAATTTATAAAATAAGATTTCCATGATTTTTAAAAATAGACAGCTTTATTTTTGTTCCTAATGTAATATATCATTTTAAAGCTGATAACATACACTATTTTTCCACGTAATCACCGTTTCTGTCCAAACATTTTTAAAACCATGCTCCAGCTTTTCTATCCCCATGAGATAGAATTCTGCTGCCAAACTTTTGAGGAATCGAGTTACCTCTTCCTTGACTTTGTCATCGGTACTGAAGTGTAAGCCACCCAAATGTTTCTTTAATTTTAGGAATAAATGATAATCACTTGGGGCTAGGTCCGGACTGTAAGGGGGGGGGACACAACAGTCCAGCCAAAATCTGTCTGCAGTTCTTGAGTTTAATGTGTGACATGAGGTTGAGTGTTGTCATGTATAAGCCTCACACCCCTGGTCAACCTTCCTCTCCGGCGGTTCTGGATCACACGTCTCAGTTTTCTTAAAGTGTTGCAATATCTGTCAGAGTTAACTGTTGTTTCAGGAGGCAAAACGTCGATTAAAAGCAGGCCATTCCTGTCCCCAAAAGATGGTAGCCATGACTTTCCCAGCAGACTGCGTTTGTATAAACTTCTTCGGCTTTGGCAAAGTTGAGTGACGCCATTCACCTGATTGGTGCTTGGTTTCAGGGGTAAAGTAAAAGGCCCGTGTTTCATCGCCTGTAACAATGGAATCCAAGAATTCTTTGTTGTCTTCATATTGTTGCGAAAACTGCTGGGCACACTCGACACGTTGCTGTTTGTGGAAGTCTTAGAAATATGCAAAGCAAGTTCGTTAATGGTGATCCTCCAATCTTCAATCAATATTCTTTCAACTCTATAAACAATTCCATCTGAAACTAAAGGCCTTCCACTCCGGTCTTCATCATGAATTTTCATGCGCTCTTCACTGAATTCTCTACACCATTTGCAAACACGTTGAACAGAAATACACTTTTCCCCATAAACTCCGATTAACTGACGATTACTGTCAATAGGTAAAATCAGTTTTGCATTTAAAAAACGTATCACAGCATGAATTTCGCAACTGGCGGTAAAAACGATAGTGAGCTCCATCTACAAAGGCTGCTAGCCCGACACTGAGCAATGTAGCGAGGCCGGAGTGGTGGGGATAGAGAGAGGGGGAGTTGATAAGTAAGACAGTGTTACCAAATTTCTTCTAACGCATCACATTCTTTCTTAACAGCATAGGGAGCTTTATTTTATGAATTACCCTCGTACAATGATCTTTTTAAATCAAAAAAGAAGAAGAAAACATTGAAATGAACCACAGATGTGTATAAAGATTAAATATTCAAATGTCACAGATGCACATATTTATAGTATATGATGTAGTACTATATGTTATTTGTATAAATATTGATTAATTTAACTCAGATATTAATAGTCTGTCAGAAGGAAAGTAAATGGAGGGCTCAATCATCTGATCAACCCAGGCCACTTATGGAAGACAACAAACTGCCTTTAGTGACAGATTACTATCCATGCCTACAGAAGCTGAACAAAATATTAAAAGATGGCTTCAAGATTCTTCAAGGTTCCGCCCACACCAAAGATCTTTTTTCAAATCCACCACATATTTGGTTCAGACAACCTTTTAATTAAAAAATTATTTTAGTACATTCAAAATTACCAGATCCAAGTACTGAAAAACAGCCTAAACTTCCCCATGGCTCCTTTCCGTGCAATAGACCTAGATACAAGACATGTCCAATACACATCCCAACAAATAGTTTCCATAACCTAGCAACCAATGTGGACTTCAAGATTCAAGGTCATCATACTTGTACATCCAAAAATGTAATATACCAGATGCAATGTAAATTTTGCCCGCCACAGTACACAGTCCTTACCACAGATGGTCTGAGCATCAGAATGAATGGCCACAGACATGACATTGTAACCATGAACAGACAGACCAACCGCTCAACTTGCTGCTAGTCACAACATCATATCTTTCAATGATTGTTATACCACCAAAATAATTAAAGCCCTCCCTCCTGATTATTGCAATCCTTCAGAATTGAGATGATGGGAGTTGTCATACCAGTGGTACACCAAATTTAGAGAAGCTCCAAACCTCAAGATCAGATAAAACTCCTTTTACCTTCCCCCTAACTTCTACCATTTTTAACAGCTCCATTTACCTTCCTTCTGACAGACTATTAATATCTGGTTTCAATTAACCAATATTTATACAAATAACATATAGTACTACAGTAGAACCCCTCAAATCCGAACATGATTTGATGAAAACCAAATTTTAAAAAAGTATCTAAAATTTAATGAAGTATGTACTTGAAAGTTTGCTACTTATGTAAAACAAGACTGAAATGTGTAATACATTGGAATTGACACTATAAAAAGACGATATAATACGAAGGCCTATACTGTAACACTGTGTCACTTCATTAACATAGAATTTATTGACAGTTAAATAAAAATAACTACACTACAATATATGTTTCACTTGAAAAGAAAAGAAACAAACACTTAACTATATATTTCACTTAATATCAATAATTTTCATCTGGTGAAGAGACGTAAACCTTCCCGAGGATGTTGCGCTACCGTCACATTAGCATAACATCATTGGGTGTTGCAGCTGCATGTTTGTCTATGTAACTCAACACAATGTCGAGAGGGGCGGCAGGGTCGGCATGAGTAACAGCATTCGTAGAGGCATCTTTTTCCTTGCTATCGCTATCTGTTACACTGTCATTGTGTCAATCCTGGAAAATAGACACCATGCCATCCTAGGTATACACTTCATTGCTATCTAGTGATGTCCACTTTTCTAGGCAACCTTCTTCAGCATCTTCACATCCTGGTATTCGCATCCCATGTTCTAAGTGGTTTTTCCACAAATTCAAGGCTAGGCCAGATCTCCTTTCAAGATATCTGTAGTAAAGTGTTACTGATATTATTCCAGGATTCAGCTTCCCAGTAAATTACACCCTTTATTGTGATCGTCTGAAGTTTTACTGGAATAAAAATAGAACAATCCTCTTAAATTAATGTTTGCCGAAACTTTTTTCTGTAGCTCAGTTTTATGTTCTGCGCAAACCTTGATCCATAGGCTGAAGCAACGATGTCACATTACGTGGGAGAAATATTGCTTTTATGTCTTTACATACCATCTGCATGTCTGAACGATGTGAAAGAGCATTGTCTATCAAAAGTAGAGCTTTTGGTGGTAGTCCATTTTTTGAAAGAGAATTGTCTATCAAAAGTAGAGCTTTTTTCATTAATTTTTGTTACTGAAGGAACAAATTCATTTTTGAACCACTCATTGAAAATATTACCAGTCATCCACGCCTTACACTGATTTTTGTAATGAACAGAGAGAGCATTCAAATTCAAATGTTTAAGGGCTTGTGGCTTGGCGGATTTTCTAATCACCATTAATGGTAGCTTATTTGTTCTTGAGGCGTTACTACAAGCTAAAACTGTGAGATGCTGTTTGTTCGTTTTAAAGCCTGGCACGGAAGATTTCTCTTTAGAAGCAAGACTTTGTAATGCCTTTTCTTGTATTAATGGGCCGCTAATAGGAACTCCTTTCTGCCTCTCTTGTGTAAACCATACAAATACAGTTTTGTTAATTTTTTCATTCACAGAACCTTTCGCGTGATGGCGTTTTTCCAAAACTGTGAGACGCTGTTTGTTCGTTTTAAAGCCTGGCGCAGAAGATTTCTCTTTAGAAACAAGACTTTGTAATGCCTTTTCTTGTATTAATGGGCCACTAATAGGAACTCCTTTCTGCCTCTCTTGTGTAAACCATAAAAATAGTTTTGTTAATTTTTTAATTCATAGAAACTTTCGCGTGATGGAGTTGTTCCAAAAACTTTTCACTTGTAGCACTTCAAAACTGTTCAATTTTTTATACAGAAATATGTTTTAAATGCTCAAATATTGTTCGTTAATTAAAAAAACGACTCTGCCAAATGCAGAATACACAGAAAATCCGAACTTTTTCCACAAATCCGAACTTTTCCAAATCCGAACAGGCTATAGCCCCAATTAGTTCGGATTTGAAGGGTTCTACTGTACATCATAAACTATAAATCTGTGACATTTGGATATTTATGCACATCTGTGGTTCACTTCAGTCTTTTCTTTTTTGATTGATTAAGTTCATTGTGTGATTGAAATGTTTCAATAGTGTGATATGTTTTTATATATGTCTATTTATTTTAAAGAGATTGCAGTCTTAATTTTAGAATCTCGCCATTATCTTTTTTGTAAAGTTCGGTTTATTTTTTGGTGTTTTTTGGTTGTGTCATTTTTCAATTATTAATTTTCACTTATTATTTATTATTTCTTTAATGTCAAATTTAACTTTCTTTCTTTCAGTTTTTATTAGGCACTTTATTATATGAATGCCTTCAGATATCATTTATATCCATTCCATACAAAGTTTTATTAAACTTGTGGAACTAGATTTTATGGTTCAGGTGATGATTTGTAAGTTTTAACACTTATAAATTTCAAACCATCACTCTTAAATCAAACTGTTATTAAATCAACTATTAAATACCTTTAATTTGTTCTTTGATCCATGTTTTCTTTTGCTTTTCTGGTTGAGATGTACTTTATCTTAATAAAAGCATTTGTTGCTAATAATAATTACAGGCGGATTGATGGTGGCAGTATTATTATAATTATGATTGTGTATCTTTCTTGAGGTGTTTATAGTTCAATATAGCATGTCTGACATATTTAAAACCCTTTTTAACCTTTAAATTTTTTTTACAAATGGTGACTTTTTGTGTTATTGTTTCACAAAACGTTATGTTTATTATGTTTAACTAATCAATCAAAAAATTAAATTTTAGCAATGCAAGAAAAACTGACATCTCAGAAAGAGAACTTAGATACAAGAACAGAAGAACTGGAAGAGAAAGTGGAACAAGAGAGAATAAAAAATGAAGAAATGGCAAGACAGTTGAGAAGGGAAAAGAGGGAAATGAACACAAAGGAACAACTTTGGTTGAGAGAGCAGGAGCATATGAAAAAACAACATGAAAGCCAGATGCAGTACATTGAGGTTTGTACAAGAAAACTACCAATGCATTGATTTGTCTAAAATACAGTGTAGGGAAAGTGGTACATAGTTAACATTCAGAGTAATAGATTCTCTGAAGATTACTGCTTAGCAACTGAAAAGCAATTAGTTTTTAAGTAATTAAACATTTTATTTGTGGTTAAGAGGTTTTATTTATTCAATAAAAATACACAGCCACTTGTTAGTTGTTATTACTAAAAGGATTTTCTCTCATTTTCATACTAATATCATTAATTTTTTTTACAGAACTTATTATCACTAAATAATTAAAAGTATAGCTAAAATAACAAAGATTAGTACTTACTTAGTTATAATGAAATTAACAATGCATCATTTATAAATCTTTATCATAGAACGTAGAGTGAACAGGTATTTTGACTCTATATAAGTCATGATTTGCTTGATTCCACATCAAAACTTAAACAGCATGCACTAGCTATATAACTTAGTTTGCTGCAAGACTTGTCCATTTGGAAATCTCAATACATAAGACATATTTAAATTTGTTAGATTTTATAACAAAGTATACTTTAATAGTTAGTTCTATGTGACTTTTATAAAATTTAGAATTGTTGGAGGTTTTGGGTTGTACATCTTGAGGTGTTATTTAGAATTTGCTTATTAATTTACTTGGCAAAACCATTACTTATTGATGTTTTCAGCAGATGTGTTTCACACTTGATCAGTGCATTGTTCAATGCCGAGTTAGACACAAGCAATACACTGCAGACAGCAAAAAATTTCGAAATATACAAACACTATAAAAACAAACCACAATACTTACTACGTGTTACTTAGTACAAATACCAATTTTCTATGAAAATATTTTCTGTCTAATACAATTTAACAATAACTCTTTTAACAACAACACATAGCAAAATACTAACATATTGAGAAACAGATGTTTAACTCTAAAAGCTGACATCTAACTGTCTTTATGATTAACACTTTGGACACCCTGTTTATAGGTTATTTGTAGAATGTTCACCCACATTAGTCTTTTTTTTAAAATCAACTCAAAAAATATTTCAAAAGAAACAAAAATAAAAGTATTAATCATGTTTGAATTCGCAGAGATTATTGTTAAATAAAAGTATTTAAAATGATTCAATCCCTTTTTTTTCTTATCCCTTGAGCTGTATAAACTATTGAATTGTTTAAAATCTTGTTACACAATAGGTTAATGATGCTTATGTAGTTTTAAAAACAGTCTACGTACATCTTCAAGGTAAGAGGGTTTACATAATAATGAAAATATGATTTGGGCTGTTTCACTTTATATTCCATATTATCTTTTCAGCTAGTATCTGGAAATAGCGGTTTAGCCTTAAAAACGGCCATTCAACTGTATTAATATATAACCATTTAAGCCCCCTGATTTATAGGTCATTTGTAGAATGTTAGCTGATATCAGTCATTTAGTAAAATAGTAACTCAAAAAACACCTCACAAAAACAAAACAAACAAAATACATTAGAGTCTCAAAATTCCGAGTCCCAATATTTTGAGCTTCCGTTAAATTCGAGCCTATTTCACATTTAAATTACACGCCTCCAGACAGCCACAGATATTTGTAATTTGGTCATTAACATGAACAGAAAAGTCTGAGAGCATTTCTTTTATGAGTTTACTGAAGGCCTTTTCCATATCCAATCTCCTATGAATTCAAACAATGATTTTTTGACGCCAACTTGCATTATTTTTTTAACACATTTGCAAGAGTCATGTCTTCAATACTGAAATAAAGTACCACTAACCTTTTTCACAATTTCAGTAACATTTTGGTTGATTTTAATAGAGATTTGTATTAATTGATTCCATCTTCATGTGAGCTACTAGTTTTTTACTAAAAATACTTGTTAATATGTTACACTTTCTTATAGTAGGACTTACTTCTATAATTGTTGAGGACGGCTGTTTCGGGAGATGTGTTCCACTGTTAACTCAGACTGTAACTCAAGTTGTAACTCAGTCACTGTCTGAGTTGACAATGGGACACATCTTCCGAAACGGCAGTCTTCAACAACTATAAAAGTAAGTCCTACTATAGGCAAGTGTAACATATTTACAAGTGTTTTTAGAGATTTTTATTTTGAATGCTGATTTAAAGATTTAAATCTTGATTTCTATCTTGAATCCTGTTCACACCTATAAGACTTAATTTTAGGTAATTGTTTCTCTTCATAAGGATTCAATTCTCCTGTTGTAGTCCTGGAATATAAACAGTTTCAAATTCTAAAGTCAATATTCTAATAAGTTTTACCCTTTAAATTTTCACAATAGTTTGACCTACCCATTGAGTTAAAAAGAGCTCTTTATTTTGAGAATGTTTACTTCAAAACTGCATCAATAACTCTCATTTTCTTTTTTTAGACACTGGAGGCGTCAGCTCCGCTAAAATATTAGAAAGAAGACGAAAGAGAGAGATAGTCGCGGTCGTTATTGTGATTGAAATTGTACATGAATAAAATTAAGGCTGGCGGCAAAAATGCCTAATCGACAAATAAACAGTGTTTATCACTAATTAAGCCTCGGGAAAAATAGGCACAAGTTTATGCTAAAAGTATTTGGAACTGATTAACACTTACCCTAAGCTGAACAAAGGGGTTACGTGCACGGTAGGTTTGATGTCTTCTGGACTTCTGCAGCAGGGCCCTGGGTGAAGTGGTGATTGGCAGATGGCTCGTGCTGTAAAACTTAATAAACGGAGTTCAATTCTACTACTATTCACAATTGAAATAAGTCTTTAAATGATTGCGAGCGACTCCGTAACGGCGGCTTGTAACGGCGAGGTTAAGGCGCATTCGAACACGGCACTTGGACTAAATAATATAAACTTTCGCGGTTAACGAGCATATAAAGCAAATACAATACGAAACACTTACATTTAGACATACGCGGGGCGAACTTAACGTCCACGAGGTTGGCGAATAAGGTTAAACCCGCAACGGACGTGCTGGTCTGTCTACGGCAAGCAAAAGACTGGGGGGTGAGGGAACTGTGCTAGGGTGGGGATTAGGCGCGCGGCAAGGGACAACGTGGTCTTAAAATATCGACGATAAACCATAGATTGAGCTATCGATTAGACAAAGCACAGCTGATTGAATTCGATACTGGAGCTGTTTAATCTACCAAAGCTGACTCCAACATTCCGCCCACCAAAAACGGATGTTTTTAATCCGCCAGGTGGGTAGAGGGCGAAGAACTAGAGAGCACCGGAGACCGAGGGTGCCTAAGAAGAAGTGGTCGGGGTACGAAGAAAGCAGAAAAGAGCAGATGAAGTGATTAGCTCCATAAGCTGTGCTGAAGACAATAGACTACCGCCCACCCTGGGTAGCCACTGGGTGACGGTGAACGGGGTTGACTGGAAGAAGCGAGGTGCTGAAGATGTAGCAAAGAAATCTATGGCGTTGAAGATACTTAAAGAAACGAGGTTGCACAAAATTGCTGAAGAGGCGAAGAAGTCGAGTGAGATTAAGAACTCGAGGAAACGCGGTTGTACCACAAAGGTGCTGAAAAGCGGTAAGGAGATTAAGGTTGTAGCGGAAAGCCTACAAGCTTATGGACAAGTCGCTTTAATTGTCCATGTGAGGTCTTGACGGTGACTACGCGGGTTATCCGGTCGGGTCCAGGGTGAAGACGTACGATCCGACCCATTGGCCAATGAAGAGGGCTCGGATGTTCTCCAGTGATAAATACAAGCTGACCCTCCTGGAGGGGTGCGGCGTCTTTGTGCCATTTACAACGTTGAATCTGCGAGTGTAGATATTGGGTAGACCAGGTTTTCCAAAACCGATTGGTCATCGGCTGTAGCATAGTCCATCGGGATTTGAGCGCGGGTTCAAAATGACATTCCTCAGGGAGTGCTAGAAGGGGACGGCCGATGAGAAAGTGTCCGGGCGTAAGGAACGTAGATCCTTCGTTGGGGTCAGGCGAGACCTCGAAAATAGGTCGACTGTTGAGAATAGCTTCGATGTGTATAAATAACGTAGCTAACTCCTCGAGGTTCAATAACGTAGTGCCAAGAGTACGGCGTAGGAGCCCTTTGACGGATTTAACGGCAGCTTCCCAAAGTCCACCGAAGTGTGGTGCGGCTGGAGGGTTGAAGTGCCATTCAACCCGTTGTGCGGCGAGCTTGCGTTGGATGATTGACTTGGATTGGTCGAGCATCTTATAGACCTCGTGCAGGCGGTTGGAGGCGCCGACAAAATTGGTGCCATTATCTGAATAAATGTCTGTAGGCAGACCACGTCTTGCGACAAAACGCTGAAGCGCGGCGAGAAAAGCATCAGTAGAGAGGTCTGATACTACTTCCAAATGTACAGCCTTAGTGGCCATACAAACAAATAGGCATAAGTAAGCTTTCAGGATCTTTGCCGTACGAAGATGGTTGGCCTTAGTGTCGAAAGGTCCAGCAAAGTCAATGCCTACCTTACAGAAAGGTGGCGACGGAGTGACGCGAGCAGATGGTAAAGCTGCCATCATAGGTGGCCGAGGTTTCGACTGTAGTCTAAAGCATCGCATGCAAGCATGAATGCGTTGTCGTAACAACGAACGTAGCGCAACGATCCAGAACTCACCATTGATCATCGCTTGCGTGGTACGCGGCCCAGCATGTAAGGCGAGGCGGTGATAATGATCGCATACAAGGTTGACATAATGATGCCGCTTAGGCAGTAAAATGGCATGCTTAGCTGCGTATGGTATATCAGCATGATTAAGACGTCCGCCCACCCTAAGTAGCCCCACTGAGTCGATAAAGGGCGTTAGGTTGCGAAGTTGAGCACTGATCGGGACGCCGCGGTGTAGGCGTTGCAACGTTTCGCTGAAGGCTAGCTCTTGTATGAGCTTAACGCAAAGATTTCTGGCGTTCCTTAATTCTTGTACTGAAGGTGCAGCGAATGAAGTCTTGGCTACGGTGTTCTTGGCTTTGTAGCGAGTGTTGTGACAATGGCTGGTAGACTGGGTCTTAACGCGGCAATTGTTAACGAAACGAAGCACGTAGGCGAAGACATGATGCAGCGTGGTGAGATTGGAATGACGCTCAATAACGTTCAATAAGTGGTTAGGCGCTTGGACAGTCGCGCAGAGCACCTGAGGCTCGGTCTTGAGCTCGGTCAGGTCGCGGTTCGGTCCAGTTGGCTTAGACAAACGCCAAGAGGGAGTACATTGTAACGCCCATGGTGGTCCGTGCCACCACAGTGGATGTGTAGCAAACTGCGCGGGTAGACACCCACGGGAAGCAACGTCAGCGGGGTTGTCAACAGTTGAGACGTGGTACCAATGATTGGTCGAAGTGTTCGAGGTAATTTCAATAACACGGTTGGCAACGAAAGTTTTCAAAAGATGTGGCGGGGTGCTAAGCCAATGCAGCACAATTTCTGAGTCGGTGAAGAAAAGCGTAGCGTTGTCGGCCACAAAATTCACAGCAGGCTGAACAGACTTATAGAGCTTGGCCAGTAAGACGGCGCCGCAGAGCTCCATTCGAGGTATAGTGAGTGTTTTGACGGTAGCCACTCTGCTTTTAGCCTTTAGAAGGCTGACGGAAACTAAACCGTTCCATTCAGTTCGCAAGTAGATGGCGGCTGCGTAACCAGCTTCGGACCCATCACAGAAGCCTAATAAATGATGTTTGGCATCACGTGTGCCCACATGTCGAGGTATTTGAATGTCAGCTAACTTAGCGAAGTGGACAATGAAGCTGTCCCAACGACTGCGCAGCGCGGTTGGCAAAGGTTCATCCCATGATAACCTTTCGAGCCACAATTGTTTCAAAAATGACTTGATCCAAAATATGATAGGCGTAAGGAAGCCCAGTGGGTCGAAGGTGCGAGCGACATAAGAGAGAATGTTGCGTTTCGTAGGCACCGACACAAAGTTTTGAATACGATAAGAAAACGAGTCATTAACAGGATGCCATTGGAGTCCCAATATTTTAACAGCGGTAGAGTCGTCTTGGAATAGCAACGGGTGCTCCAGGTGAGAAGATGGCAGCGTCGACAGCAGCGCGGGATCGCTGGAAGACCATTTCCTGAGCTCTAGTCCTGCCAGTGCGAAGATGCTAATAAGTTGCCGTATTAATTCCTGGGCGTCCTCGGACGTATCGGCGCCAGTGACGACATCATCAACGTACGTTTGATGAAGAATGGCGTGCGACGCAGCAGGGTAACAGTCGCCCTCATCTTTGACGAGTTGTTCGAGTGTACGTAGGGCTAAATAAGCAGACGGGGTAAGCCCGTAAGTGACAGTGGCTAGTTCATACTCCATCAGTGGAGAATGAGGAGTCGGTCTGTACAAAATGTGTTGATGACGACGATCATCCTTGCGCACGGCAATTTGGCGGTACATCATTTTAAGATCCGCACAGACGGCGTGAACAAACAATCGAAACGAGATAATAACGTTGGACAGGTCCCTTTGTAACTTAGGGCCAGCCAGCAATTGCTGGTTTAAAGAATGCGCGTTGCAATCAGGCGCAGAAGCATTGAAAACTACTCGTAATTTAGTAGTAGAACTATCGGCCTTGAAAACGCAATGATGTGGTATTAAATAATTCGAAGGCTTAACGGCAGGGTACATATGACCTAAAGTCATATATTCTTTCATGAACTGATGATATTGTCGTGAGACATCCGGTTGTCGGCTCAGACGGCGTTCCAGAGCATGATAACTAGCAAGAGCGACATTACGGTTTGACTTAAGTTCGACGGCGTCAGGTTTAAAAGGCAAAGCTACGACATATCTCCCAGTGGCGTCACGTTCAGTAGTGGTGGCAAATAAATTCTCGCAGAGCTGCTCATCAGGGCTCAACAAGTTAGCCTCGTTTACCTCTTCGATTTCCCAAAATCGTCGCATGTTTTCGTCGATAGACTTGAGCGAGGTGATAAACACGCGTGGTTGTTGTGGCGTACTGTAAGGTACAGATCCCATAATGACCCAACCTAAAAGTGTGTTAAGTGCCGAAGGTTGGCCATGAATGATGGTACGAGGCCCGTTGATAATTATTTGCGTGAAGACATCGGCGCCCAGTATAATGTCAACAGGGGCAGGTAAGTCGAACTGAGGATCAGCTAACGGTAAGTGCTGATATTGAGCGCTTAAAGCAGAGGATAATTTATCAGCTGGCAGCGGGTCAGTTATATGGTTGAGCACAGCGGCTTCCGTAGTCAGCATGACGCCAGGGTCATGTCGTGAGAATAAAATTAAAGTTACGTATTCGTGAATACGTGTAGACTTGGCAGCGACGCCAATCAAAGACAGGTTCGATCTTCGAGTAGGCAGGCTCAACATATCGCTAGCTTGTTTCGTAATGGCAGATATCTGACTGCCGGGGTCGATAATAGCTCTTAGAAAACGAGGTTGACCATAATGGTCCTGTAGGACGACTTGCGCGGTACCCAACAGGGCGAGAGACGAGGTAATGTTGCATGACAAAGAACGAGGTTGAGCTTTAGTATCGATTGGATGGCTAGCGGTTGGCCTAAGGCGTCGTGGGGCGGCTAGTCATTGCTGCGGCGGTGCGTCGTTGTGCAGCAGTGTGTGATGTGCTTGACTGCATTGTCTACAACGATGACGAGACTGACACTGAGCTTGATAATGAGAGCCGAGACAATTATAACACCGTTGTAATTTTGAAATAGCGTCAATGCGTTCCGCTATTGTAAGAGAAATAAATCGTTGACAATTAATGATGCTGTGACTTTCTCCGCAGTAGTAGCATTTACCTACACGCGTGGTAGGCATGTTAGACTGATTGAGGTTAAGCGGTGGCGAGCGATTGCGAAATGTTGACGTTCTAGGCGCATTCATAATAGGCAACAAGTTAGGTTGCAGTGGTTGATTAACCGGTTGCATAGTGACTGGCGCAGCACGTTTGGACTGAATAGTACCTTGGGCGTCCTTATTCTGATGGCTATTGTCATTTGACGCTACTGATTGAAATCTAGGGCTGTGACCCAAAGTGAGGTTAGGTTCAGACAAGTAATTATTCGGTTCAAGGGCCCCTTGAAACCCGGGTTTATCCATCGATGACACCAACATGCGGGGTCTTTGACCACGTCCGGCGTTTGCTACAACCACGGCAGCTGGTTGGCTAAGCATCTCCAGGGCTCTAGCCTGTTCAGTTATAAAGTCGTTCAATAATTTATATGTCGGCATGCGGTTAGTGCCTAGTCGGCTTTCAAAACTTAATCGTGTCTTGGCATCCAAATTATTAATTGCCATAGAGAACAATAAGAAATCCGCTAAGTCTTCGAGAGGTATAGCTCTTAATGCACAGACGGCATTAGAGTGCGCGGTTAAGAAACGATTTAGTTCCGCGGGTGAAGCATTATTGATGCGCTGAAAGTCTTTAATTATGTTGAAGTAATGATCTGCGAGACGTCGCGGGTTCGCGTATCGGTTACGCAACGCATTGTAAGCAATGTTGTAATTTGCTTCGGAGATGGAAAGTCCGGTGACGATGGCCAGTGCATCTCCCTTTAAGACGGACTTTAAGTATTGAAAACGTTGGATATTGCTAAGCGTCTCATTGTTATGTACCATAGAGTCGTACATCGTAACAAAATCTATCCAGTCGTCGCTCTGGCCCGAAAAGCTTGGCAAAGTTAGACTTGGAAGGTTAGGTGAAGTCGGTGTTGATTTGACAGGCGAGGTCGAGGTAACCTCCGTCTTAACGAGGTTAGGATATTTTACTATCATGGGCAGATAGGTGTCCTGAAATTGACGTTTTGCTATAAAGACATTCTTGACAAATTCGGAAGCTTGACTGTCAAAAGTCTGCTCCGCGCGGTCAAAAGTTTCGATAAATTCGACATGAAGGCGCCTGACTTCCTGCACTATGCCCTCAGACATTTCACTATCACCGAGCAAGCTGTTTACTTGCTCTAAATCACTGCATATAGCCTTCAACTTATCAAGGCAATATGCGTTGTTATTAGCCATCGTGACAAAATTTAAATTAACAAAAGACAAAATTTAAATTAAATTGCAATTATGTTTAAACCAAACCTAATGACTACACAATGGTACATTTAATTACGAAAAGTGGACTGTATAATAAAGTTAATAAAAGACATAACGTTTTACAAATCATAAGCATTAGATTAGAACGGCTGCAAGTTTTCCTTATTGAACAGGATAAATCTACAGTGTAGCTACACGGATCAATATTGAGTCTATCTTGTTTAGTCAAGTGTTCCTTATCTGCGCAGGTGTCCCATAAATCTGCTGATAGTGCGGTATGCAGCTGCAAGCTACAGCTTGTGACGTCACTACTGCTACTGAATTAGACAAGGAAAGGGAAGCGGAAAAATTACACAGGATTACGCAATGCTTGCAACTTAGCTTATTACTATGAAATTTAGCACAACGAAATTGTTCGCATAATAAATAACACTTATAAATCACTAATAAAACTTATTTATAAAGCAAATGCCTCGCTATTAAAACTGAATAAGGTTCGAGGTTACTGAGAACTTTAACACTTGTTCTTTGCACTTTAAATGTTTATAGGTCGCTACAATGCAAAAAATCCGGCACGGCGGGACCAAAATGGAGGCGTCAGCTCTGCTAAAATATTAGAAAGAAGACGAAAGAGAGAGATAGTCGCGGTCGTTATTGTGATTGAAATTGTACATGAATAAAATTAAGGCTGGCGGCAAAAATGCCTAATCGACAAATAAACAGTGTTTATCACTAATTAAGCCTCGGGAAAAATAGGCACAAGTTTATGCTAAAAGTATTTGGAACTGATTAACACTTACCCTAAGCTGAACAAAGGGGTTACGTGCACGGTAGGTTTGATGTCTTCTGGACTTCTGCAGCAGGGCCCTGGGTGAAGTGGTGATTGGCAGATGGCTCGTGCTGTAAAACTTAATAAACGGAGTTCAATTCTACTACTATTCACAATTGAAATAAGTCTTTAAATGATTGCGAGCGACTCCGTAACGGCGGCTTGTAACGGCGAGGTTAAGGCGCATTCGAACACGGCACTTGGACTAAATAATATAAACTTTCGCGGTTAACGAGCATATAAAGCAAATACAATACGAAACACTTACATTTAGACATACGCGGGGCGAACTTAACGTCCACGAGGTTGGCGAATAAGGTTAAACCCGCAACGGACGTGCTGGTCTGTCTACGGCAAGCAAAAGACTGGGGGGTGAGGGAACTGTGCTAGGGTGGGGATTAGGCGCGCGGCAAGGGACAACGTGGTCTTAAAATATCGACGATAAACCATAGATTGAGCTATCGATTAGACAAAGCACAGCTGATTGAATTCGATACTGGAGCTGTTTAATCTACCAAAGCTGACTCCAACAGACACACTTTGATTACAGTGACAAACCGGGCCATAAGCCATCACAGATTCCAAATATGCCTCACACATTTTACAGCATTTAACATGCTGTAAAATTTGTACTCCGTTTACTTCCCAGTAAACCCTTTTAACAAATTTCACACTTATCAGACATTATTGATCATTTAAAAAATAGATAGAAGTAAAAATTATAACAGTTCAACCAAAATTAAATACCTTACTTCAAATGGTAAATGCAGTAGACTGAATAATTTCACACATCAATGTAAAAACTGCTGTACATGTAATGAAAAACATTCCATAACGTTAAACTGATAATCATCTGCCAAGAAAGCTGATTCATGACTGAATCAATATATAACAGCAATCAATATTATATTGTACATAATACTTTGTATTAGTTTACTAATTGGATTTGCTAATACCAATTTGGTTCAGGAGTTGTCTGTGTAGATCTCCGAAAATCTTGTTTTCAGGAGATGTGATTGTACAACCTAACCTATATAGTAATATTTGTGTCAAGGAACTCAGAGAAAATATTCTAAAGGAGCAGACGATGTTAGCAGAAGAGCAACTTAAACTTGCTGAAGAGAGGGCCCGTCTAGAAGCATTATTCAAACTTCAAGGTGTTGTTCCAGGAGCAAGCTTTGATATTTTGCAGGTACAGTTTTTAAAAAGCATAAAATAATTATGAAATTTGTTTCAACTGACTGAAAATATTTGAAAAAAATATATTATTTTTCATTTTATTACTATGTACATTTATTAAACAAAAACTTATGGTCTACCCATAAAGTAATATGTTTTTAAATAAAAAATTAATAAAGTGAGAATTAAACTGTTATATACTTTTTAAAGCTAAAAAATATGTTTCTATCTTTTATTCGAAATATTGTTTATCCAAAACTGGACCTTTATTCCCCCTTATATTTCAAATAAGTGATGTTTTATTATAATTATAAAAAAATACGTACTGATCTGACTCATCAGAGATGTTAGTTTTATGATTACAAAAATACTGCTGTTTGTAGTGTCTGTCCATAACAGTGTATTGCTCGGATACTCCAGTGACAGTAATGAGCATCCAACACAATTAGCAACTTTGCTATGGGTAGGTTTGTATTGTTGAAAAATTCCTTCTGAAGTTCTACAGCTCATACTATCTTATTTGCCTTTTACCTTTTACCATCCAAGTCATTTAAAATTTTATTCTACCTATAAGTAAGTATTGGGTATAGACCATGCATTGTTGTCATTGTACCTACGTTGTAAAGGCTATAAGAATATTATTATTTTGGGCCGGGAAAATTGGGAAATATATGGGAATTTGAAAATTCTGAGTGGTCACCCTGTTTAAGAGAAAGCCAAATACACTTTTAGGGTAGTACAGGATGGTTTGGCAAATTTGTGTATTGGTTTGTGACAAAATGTGTTTTAATTATACAACTAATATTTTACTGAATCTATTAGAAGGGTACTGTCCAGTGAACATGTTTAACTCTGATGAACATGGGCTATATTTTAAATGTTTATAAAATAAGTTGGCATTTAAAGACAAGACATATTTTGGAGGTAACATTGAAACATAGTATTACTGACAGCTAATAGGTCAAGGAGAGAAAAATTTAAAACACTAATTGTTGGTGGGCCAAAAATCTGCAATTATGTGTGTGTAAAACCGTTTATGTTACAATATTATTATTACATAATAAAGCATTTTATAATATAAATATAATATTATATTTGACTTTAGGCTCAAGCAGAAGTTCATGGAGCATTTGAAGCGGCAAAATCAGTAGAGGTAGAATTGAGTTGTGAGAGACAAAGGTTAAGAGAAGTTCAACGAAGTTTGGAGTTGGAGCGGTGGAAGCTGCAAGAGTATGACAGGGACCTGGCTATTAGAGCAGAACATCTGGATCATGTCTTACAGGTTTTAGATAGTTCATATATAAATACATTTGATGTGTGTAAAGAATTAAATTACATTTATTATCATATTATTTTTACAATGGCTATTGAAATCTTTCAAATTTTAGAAGCAAATCATCAGATATGGATAAAATTTCAAATGACTATAATATCTAATGATTTAATAGATTAAAGTAGGTTTAAATAATACTTCGTAAAGAAAAATTTTGGTTCTCTTAACAGTTATCCAAATCCAGTACAAACTGGTTAACCAGACCGCATTTATCCCAGTGTGGGTCATGGAACTATATCAACAATCTGGCTGTGTCTTGAACAAATATTTTTTGTAACAGTATGCTACTTATAAATTTTACATTTGAAAATTTTTTAGTATGGTAGTTATTAAGTACTAAATCAAAAGGTGAGATATTTGTTCTATCCCATGTAGTGTATATGAACTAAGTACAATTCAGCATAGTCATATAATTGTGGTAATAGTCACTATAGATAAGATAGGAAAGGAGGAAAAAACACAAATACAAAGAATGGTGAAGGAATATGAAAATGGAAAGATTAATTATATGTTTATATATTTTTAGATTAGTTTTGGTTGGTAAAGATTATTTAGATTTTTTGGACTAGGAGACTGACAGACTTACCTTGGTAAGAGTCCACTCTGTAGTCTTGAAATAGAAACACATAAAAGCATTTAACCAATAATATATTTTAACCACACAGTGGTCTTTGTCAATCAAAGAGAAAACACAAAATGAAATATGAGAGAATGAAATAAAATAAAGTAAAAGTTGTAATCACAGATTGTGTAGAAATCAGATGTCACAGATACACAGATTAAAGATATATGTATTGTTTCCATGAGCATATGAGTGATTATAGTTTATACAAGTCTGTCAGGGGAAAAGAGATTGGAGACATCTGATGAGGCTATTAGGGGAAAAAAGTGAATGGATTTATCTGATATTGAGGTTAGGGGATTCTCTGGACTTGGTATACCACTGGTATGATAGTTCCCATCTTTTCCCAATCGATTGACAATTACCACTGTGTGGTTGAAATATATTATTGGTTAAGTGCTTTTAAGTGTTAAATTAATATTTCAAGACTACAGAGTGGACTCTTACCAAGGTAAGTCTGTCAGTCTCCTAGTCCAAAAAATCTAAATAATCTTTACCAACCAAAACTAACCTAAAAATTGTGGTAATAGAATATACAAGTTGACCTTTAGGAGGACAGCATGTAATAAAAAGTGATGGGTAAGTAGTTTACTTGTTATCATATAGTGAATGACTCACTGTCTAAAATAGCAATATAGTGTAATTAAGTTGTCTTTGAGAAGATACCCCATATCACAACTTCTAGTTACGCAAATTGTTGTCAATCAAAACCTGTCATTATACTATTGTAGATGCAATCTCAGTTATTTAATTCTTTCTAACAATATCAGTTAGTAAAAACTGTGATTACACTTTTTGTATTAACTTGGCAAAAAAAATACTACTTACTGATATTTTTCAGCAGACACCTTATGTACTAGGTCAGGGCATTGTTTGATGCTGTAAGTGATGGGCAAGACTGTTGCTTAGGCGTGTTGTGTTTGTTTGAGTCTGTGGTTTATTGGTGTTCTGTGGTGAATTATTGTTCCAAGAGTAGTTGTTAATTATGTGTTCAAATATAGTATTTGATTGGGAGTGTGTTTTGTCGTTTAGATTGTGTTATGAATAGTACTTGTGGTGGTTGTAAATCTCAGTTTTCTATTATAGTGTAGGACTTTTAGATTGGTGTGTGAATGTAGTGTGTATTGTATGTGTATGGCAAAATTTGCAAAACACAATTTACGCAACGCAAAAGACACAGCATTGCGCTGACCTAGTCCGAAACATGTATCAGTAAATATGGAAAATATTAGTAAGTAGTGTTTTTTTTTTGCAAAGTTAATACCAAAAGTGTGATTACAGAAAAACCTCAAGATGTACAACACAAAAACTGCAAAAAAGTTTGAGTTCAATATGAGGAAAAAATATGAAGTGAGAGAAAATATTTAGTGAACAATATTTAAATGCCAGTAATAATTGTAAGCCTTTTTAATTTAATTGGAAAAGGAGAGTCATTAAAACCACGCTGAATTGGGGTTTAAAACTTCAACATTCCTTGATAGGATAGAATAAACAGAATTTCATAGGTTCCTTAAGTAACGAAAGGAAATTGATGAGTTATACTTTAAAATGATTTGTAAACTAATTGGGAGGAGATTAAAAAAGTAAAAATGAAATCAGTAGGTGAAAAACCGTTCATGTGATACAGTTTTCAGTAAAAATAGGTTTTGACAATACTGTCAGCAATTTTGGTATATAAGGTCTTAAGCTGGAATAGAAAATTCCTGTTCAATGCTAGATGTAGTTGACCATCATTTGGAAAATTGACATAAAATTACTCATTTTATATTGAGTAAAGGAAGCCTTTCAATTGATGCAATTGACAGTGAAAATTTCAAGAAGTTGAGGCTTTTTATACCAGATATTTCTAAATAAAGCTTGGTGATTTGACTAAAGAGATATAGATCCTACTCTTGAAGCCTAATGCAGTAGGACAGGAAAACATAAAATTATTCTCATCATAATAAGATTATTCTACTTAACAAGCTAGTTGCACAAACTTTACCGAAGTATAGTGTCGGTTTATTTTATCGATTTGATAGCACACTGTGTAGTATGAATTTTATATACTTGAATATATTATCAAAAAATCGTTGAAATGAGATACAAGTTATTTGATTCATAAACAACCAGTTGGAAATCACAACAAATGATAAGTTTGTAGGTAAACACAAGTCGTTTTCCTCAGAATGATTTACTCATAAATTTGATGTCACAAGTAACTTTTTATTTAAATATGTTGTTTTACAGCAAGTATTTTTCTTATTTGTTCAAGCCACACAAAATTTATTTCAGACTTCGGAGTTAAACAAGGAAGAAGGTTTAAAGGCACTTGATCAGGCCAAGAAGGTGCAGCAGACTGCTGAGCAAAGATTTGCTGAAGTGGAGCAGAGGATGAATGAAGTTTCAGAAAGGGAGCAGAAATTGATAAAGGTGATAACTATTTTTGTAATAAAAATAGGCATGTATTTAATTATCTGAACATGAGACACATACAACAGTTTTTTTCTAAGAATAAATTGAATTATTCAGGAATTCCATGCATTGAATATACTTAAATTGAATTCACAGTAGAATATTAATTAACTTTTTAATTTTTGTCATTTTCATCAGAAAATATCTTTAGGTGTTTTTATTATGTCTGATTAAAATAATACATTCCCCTATATAATTTGAGAACAAACCCTTTAGAGTCCATATTGTGCAAGATTTGATTCATCTAATATGTGTAACGCATAAGTGTAAAAACATAATAATAAATATAGTGTATCATATACCATGAACTATAAAAAAAGCTTAGTTACAAAAAATTCAAAACCTTCATGACTATTTCACTAATATTGTTTTAGTTACAAAATGACATAAGTTTAATTTGTTTGTCTTAAACTATATATTTTGTTTTCAATGTATTGCCATCTATTATTGCTATCAAAACCATGTATTATTGCTAAAATGAAATGCATTCCGAAGTCTAGCCGTGGCTGAAATAACTGGTATCTCAGTGGGTTAAATACAGAAGAAATGAATAAACAAAATATTTTATAACTGTTTAATAGTACTTACATACAAACAACGGTTTAACATACACATTAGAAAATGAAGTCCAAGAATACACGTAGCAGACAAAACTCTATTCACAAAACTTAATCCTCCTATACTGTTTTGTGCCTTAACAACGATTTTTTTAAAAACTTAATTACGTTATGAACCCTTTCCGGTTGCCAGATATTAGTTTTGCTAGGGTCGGAAGTTTTTTATTTTTGTTTATTTAGCCAACGCCTGTTCTTGGCATTTCAGCCATTCAACGCCACGAGTTCCAGTAGCATTGAGCGGTATCCTCAGAAATGCTGGAGAGATGTAGGCAAGAGAGCAGGTGGTCGTCGTCGGTTTGACAGAGGGGGCAAGTTGGATCATCAACAATGCAGATGGTTCTTCAGATAGTTGTGGCAGGTTGCTAAGCGAAATCTGTTGACCACCTCCATCCAGGGTAAAAATCTCTAAATTGGACCTCGGTTACTAGGAACTCCTATTTTTTATTTTTGGGCAGTTCCACTATATCTTTTCAGTTGGAGGCGCTCCTCATAGCGCCAATGATGTTTTTGGCTGAAATTAGGGAGCATTGGACTTTATGTTGATCGGCTTCTGCTCCCCTTTTGGCTAGTTCTTTTTCCTCTTCATTCCCTGTAACTGATTTTTCACGCTGAAGTCTAGAAACGTTGTAGACATTTTGGGAAGGCTTTGTACAATAGCAATATAGTTACGGAGAGGCTGTGGTTCAAATAGTCATATCACTATTTTACTGGTGGTTCGGAAATGATTTGCTGTATTTAGTAGCTCAGTTTCAAGGTAAAAAGTATTAAATACTAATATTTTTCAATCTAAAATAATTGTGAATAAAAAAATGTTTTTTTCCAACTAACAGGATAGAATGCAGTTTAGTCAGGAGGAAATAAGGCTCAACAATAGACGAAAACATCTAGACCAGATACTACCTGAATTATCTGCAGAGGAAAGTCTTTCTTTACAACCTGTTTCTAAGGTAAACCAAGCTTATAATTTACTTTGCTACAAAATGATAATGTAACATCAGACCATATTTTCACAAGCTAGGAAAAAACTCTTGTTAGTGTCTAAAAATATACAATAGTCTGTTCATATCAATTTATTTTATAATGATAATCTCTCAACATCAATGAAAGCTTCAAATAATTTAGATTGCTTCAGGAGGAATAAAGTTTTTTTCTTCTTTAATGCTCCAAGGGCATTATAAGGGTTAGTTTACTTCTAAATATTACAGTTAATTGACAGTATTTTGTTTCCTGCCTATGAACAGTTCACAGGAATACATCTTTATTACAAATCCTTATTTTTACTGCTCTCTTTGACCAGTTGATCCTTTGTATCCATTTAGTGAACATTTTCCAGTAATACTGTGAACAACTAGTTACAATTTTCCTCTTCTTTTTACAAGTTTGCATCTCCATGTCTCATTTAATTTACAATATCTACACTAACTTGTCTTCATTATTAACAAATAACAGGACAGCTCCATGATGGAATTATTACTTGAGTTGCGAGTTTAGAAGACAAGAGTTCTTCTTTTATATTATCTCAACCTTTAATCTACCAAACATATTGGCTGTTCATCTTTGTCAGTGCTTTTCATATATGGATTGTACTACACTATAGGTAGATACAATAGTATATAATCGCTGAAAAAACAAAGTGATTTTACAGTAGACAAACATTAAGCTCAAATTACATCATAAAAACATATGTAAGAATATATCATCCTCTGTAAAATAAAGAAAAAACATGTTTTCAATCATTTCACCAAAACAGTTTTTTATACACAACCAGCAAATAACACAAAAACACAAGCTGTATGCATAGAATAAACAATGGTAGGTATGTTAACTTCATTCACTCTTCTAATTCATTTAAATCTGGTGGTATGCCAGTGAGCAGTCAAATTCATCTGTTCTGCAGCAAATGTTTTAAACTTAAATAGGTATTCTTGTTCACAACTACTGTAACTGACAACAAATGCATGTTTATACATTATTTATTAAAATCTAGAATATAAAACTCCAAAACTAATACTTTTTTCTTCATCCGGTGTATAACTCACAATTCTCATTTTGATATGAGTGAAATGTTACATAACATACACTTGTGCATTAATGCTCTTAAAACTCTACAAAATAAATTAACAATGAATATTTTCAAAATATTCTGTTGGTAATTTTAATTTTATAAGTACTTGAAAAAAGTTTTAGTATGGACAGATGTTGGCAAAATTAATAAACAGAAATGAAAATGTGTAAATTTTTATAAAAAATAATGGAAATGATAGTTTTTTTGGGTAAAGGAGGTTAACAGTCGTTTTGAGAGTTTAATTGCATTAAGATACAAACTTATGCAAATTGAAAGATCAGGATCATGCATAAATATTGAAAATATAATATTTTATTTTGTAGAATGACTGGTTTGTGAGTCAAGTATTGTCATTTATTAATTTAGTGGCAACATTTCAATGACATTTGTTACCATTTTCAGGTCTGTGTATATGACTAGTAATTAATGTGGATACAAATTAAGTAATAGCTATAAATTAATGTAAATAATATAATACAATTGACATTCAACAAATGACAAAAAATTATTGATTAATTAATTATTATTAAAAATAATAATTATTGTCCTTGTTGTTTGTTGAATATCAATTGTACTATATTACAGTAGAGTCTCAAAAATCCAAGTACCGATTTTTTGAGGTTCTGTTAAATTTGAGCCTATTTCTATTTCAGACTATTTTATCTATTTAAAAGGAAATTCAAAATATTTAAACTACTTAACTAAATGAATACGTATTTGCTTACTTGCTGACGCGTTTCAAAACAATCGTTTCTTTTACGAAGCTAACCCTCTAGTGCAAGTAAGCAATTATGTATTCACTTAGTTAAATAGTTTAAAATTAGTTTAATCAGTGAATTCAAGATGATTACATCAAGAAACTTCAAAATATTTACTGCTAGACAATGCAGTCTCATCTCGATGAAGATCAAATGTGGTCTGATGATATCCGTGCTTTATTTCTACCTGTAAATATTACGAGATTAATCCAGCCGATGGATCAGGGTATTCTGGAATATTAAAAAAAAAATACAGTTGTTACCTTTGACGATCTCTCTTGGAACCAACTGAAAGGGAAGAAATCATTGTAGGCCTTATAAAAAACAAATACAGTTAAAGAAGTTGTTTACTATATAGCCAAATCATGGAATGAAATAAAAGGAGAAATATTAAGCAAATCATGGAATAAAGGCTCAACTATACTATTACGGTTCATTAGAACTCCAGTTTTTTCTAATGTACATGTATTTCCGTGTAATCCGAGGAGGTTTCGGTCCCATTTTCCTCGAATTATTTATTGAGACTCTACTGTATTTAAATTAGTTTGTAGATATTAATTAATTTGTATCAACATTTATTACTATTTATATGTACAGGCCTGAAGATGGTAACGAATATGTTATTGAAACGTCGCCACTAAATTATTAAATGACAATGCTTTACTCCCAAATCAGTAGTTTTATTTCTACAAAATTTAAACCTAGCGAATATAATATAAAGACTATAATTAATATTTTATGACTGAATTACTCTTACAAATAAATATATCATATTATTTGTTCTATTTTTTAGGCTGTGATTGACCCTAAATTGTTAATAATGAAGCTGAAGGCAGAAAAAGAACTTGAAAGTTTTGGACGTTGATCTTGAGATATTTAAAGAAGAATATCTTGTATAGCTAATTAAAAATGTGTTTTTTTACTTTTCTATTTTAATGTAAATAATCTTATCATTTATTAATCCAGTCCTCTTAAATCCAGTTCCTCAAGATTTACAGTCTTTTGCTTTGTTTCAGAAAACATAAATAAGAATTCATTGTAATTACAAACTTATTTTCTAGCATTCTACAGTCTAAAAGTGAGGTGCATGTAGTACACATGTGTTTATATGAGACATGTGGTTTAAGTGAGTAACTTTTTTATTGTTAATCCACAGTAGTGTAGTCTTCATTCAACAAATATTCACTGAGTTAGTACATATTGTGAATTTAAAATTTTGTTAATGATTGTAAGTTCTACTTATGATTGTATATGGTTTTTAAATCCTTGAGACTTGAAAGAAGGCGAAACTCTTCGACACATGAGTGAATACTATGCAAAGATTGCTACATGCATATAATATTACTTCTGTACTCCATATTCATAGAAATCAGCTGCTTGAAAATATTTTGTAAAATTTACCCCTAATCAAATGACGTGACTGCCCACGTGAGACTGAGAATTTTCTTGGTGCAGTAAAACTTGTTACCAAGTATTCCCTGCCTTTTGTTCTAAAAATTACAATGAAGTTTGTTTGAGGTTAAAAATATGACTCAGCGTACATTGTCTTTCTCTGTCATAATAGGTTTAGTAACCCTTTGAAAAGTATGAGTTTTACCGAGAAAGGAGTAATGAAATTCCAGTACGACATTTATTAGTTTCACCCAAAGGAGTAAAAACGTATTAGTACATTTTTCTTATGTAACATGAAGTAGTGTTATTTATTCCTATTGAAACATTGCGTGCAAAAGTATGGGATCCAGAGTATGAACTTTGTTTTAATACAAACTTGGCTCCTAATGGGATTGGTTTGTATTTATTTTAACTTGTAGTGCTAAATTTCTGCTTGGCGGGAGTGTTGTTGTTTTTTGCTAACATAGATTTTGCAAATTCTGTAAACCTTTTAATTAATGTTTATTATTTTATTAGCGTTCTTTTTAATTTCCTTTGGTTTTTGTGTACAAACAAAATGTTTTGGAAAAACAACAAAACACAATCCCATTAACTGGTTGCTCACATAATAAGCTAACTTGAAATAAGTGTTTTCACTCTTATCATAAAGACCAGTAAATGTGTTACAAGTGCATCAATGATAGTTGGGCTTGTAAATATTATCTATATAGAACTAAAATGTTAAATATAATCTATCTGACAAAATATTTATTCAGCAACTAACTCATGATTCTCCCATTGTAGCTTGAGTTCCGTAAAGAATTAACAATTCATTTATTCTTAGCCTTATCATACAAAGGTAATTCATAAAATAAGGGTTTTATTGATTGATAAAGATCATTACGTGATCGAAATATTTCAATAGTGTGATATGTTTTTATACAGGGTGCGGCAGCATAACTTCCTTTTTTTAAATGCTCGCGATTCAGTTAGTTGATGTTATAGCGGAGCGTTAGTTGTCTCGTTCAAGAGGAGGTACAGTAAAGTTTTGTCCTGACACGTTTTAATCGCCATCATGAGTTGGAGTAGTGAGGAGCGGGTCTTTGCCGTTGAGGCCTACTTTTCGAGCGGATGTTCGGTTATTGCAACACAGCGCGCATTTCGGAATCGCTTTAATTTAGCCCCGTTGGCTCCCGTCCCAGACCGCAAATCAATTGTTACATGGGTCACTACATTCAGACAAACTGCAAGTGCAACAAAACGAAGAACTGGAGTCCCTCGGCCCGTTAGATCACCTGAGAACATTGAAGCTGTGAGAGCGTCAATGTTCCGATCACCACGGCGTTCTGCGCGCAAACACGCATAAGTCCTTGGACTATCCGATCGTTCTGTGAGAAGAATTCTTCGTGATGATCTTCATTTTCATCCCTATAAGATGGCGATAATGCAGGAACTTTCAGAACGTGACTTCAATTCTCGGATGAACGCGTGTGAGCTTCTTCTTGATGTCGGGAATGGCCGGCACGCTCTCCCGATCTGTACCCTTGTGATTTTTTTCTATGCGGTTTTTTGAAATCCCGTGTTTATGTGAACCGTCCAAGAACCCTACAAGATTTGAATACCAACATCCAAGAAGAAATTGCCAACATAACACCTGCTACGCTAACAAGAGTCATGACAAACGCCAGAAATCGGTTTACGCAATGTATGGAGAATGAGGGACGCCCCCTAACGGATTTGATCTTCAAAACAATGTAAATCAAAACTTTAGACATGTACCTACATTATAAAAAATAAATAAATATTTTCAGATGCATACAGTAGTTTTTATTGAGGTTTTAAAAAAGGAAGTTATGCTGCCGCACCCTGTATGTGTCTATTTATTTATTTCCAAGAGATTGCAGTTTTGGACTATTGCTAGGTAAGTCTGTCAGTCTTCTATCTAGTCCAAAAATTCCTGAATAATCTTTAAGCTCTACTAGAACTAACTTAAAAATATATGTTTTTATAAAACTTGTAAATTTTGTTTACCTCTGAATTCAGTTTATATACAGATTACCCCCCTCCTGTGAGTACTGTTGCTGGTACGTCATTACTCGTAAAAAGGCTAACAATAAATTAATTGTTAATTCTTTATATCCTTCGTGTCCAAAAACATAGTACTTTTTCTGAACTTTGCTTTCTTTGGGAACCTCACACTAATATTCAATTATGTGACTTTATTAATCTGTGTATAGAGTCATTCAGCTTTTAATTTGGCTCCTTTTGTCCCTTTTATATTTTAAAAACCCAATAATTTTTAATATCTTTACATTAGTTTATGACTATTGAAACTTTATAAAGTTCGGAAAGCTGTAAACTAATGTAAAGTTATTAATTAAGTTTCATCGAATGTAATGGACTAAAAAATTCAAAAGTTTAACACAGCAAGACAATAAGTTTTATCATTTCATGATCTAAGAGATTTTCAATAGCAATAGAGAATAGCCAAAACAAATTTTAATAAAGACTTGAGGTAAACAGAATACATCTCAGTTAAATACCACCTCCATTTCAGAAATTGTTATTATATCCAAGGCCATAAATTTGTTTTTTCATTGCAAACCAGTAATGTAAAAAAAATTGTTTAAGTAAACTCCTACCTAAGTTAACAAAGATAAATTTTATTTTAGTTTTTTTTTATTTTATAATTACAACTAATATAAATATGTATATACATATGATAATAACAATATTAAGTGACAAAACAGAAAGCAAATTTCCTTGCAATTTCCCTTTGTATGTATGGTGTTATTTTTGTTTGCTACTGTTTATACGCTTTCTTTTTCTTGTCACTTGCATTCTGTTGTAGTTTCTTTTCACTTTCCTTTCACATTGTCCGTTTGTGAAGCAAGGTTCAATACCCTTAATCAAGTTTGTTTGTTTAATATTTTTTTTTTATTTAATTTCTTTCTTTTAATTTATTTTTAATCCTAGTCCATTATTTATGATATTGTGTGGCAACCATGACAACAATTTAAGGTTGTATAATGGAGGCTTTGACAACAACCATATAGGGGCAAAGAAATATTTCATATACCTCTTTGAGAAATACACTATCTATGGTGAAGTTGGCTGAGTATCAAACTGCTAGATTTTGAACATGAACATAGTCAGTTTGAATCCGACCTAGACTGTCCACATTTTTATAATTTAATTATTGAATAAATATTTGAAACAACTTGTCATCCCTTACAGGTATAAAAAAATGTATTTCAATGTGATTGGATGAATAAAACTGTATTTTATTAAGGATTGAAAATTTGTACAATATATATATATGAAGTTAATATATTACTATTGTAAGTAATTTTATCCACCATTAAGTGCAATAATTTTACCTTGAGTGATGAGGCACCTTTCGGTCACTTGGCCATTGTCGAATCACTGATATTTTTCTGGTGTAGATGTTCGGTCCGTGATATTGGTATTTGTTGACGTTACATGCATTTTCTCTTGATCTGTGTGTATGATGTTTTTATATAGTATGTCTTCTGTATATGTTGTTTGTAGATTCATTAAATTGTTGTGTATGCACTTAATGGTGGATAAAATTACTTACAATAGTAATATATTAACTTCATAAAGTTAGTACAACGGAAAAACAATGGATAACGTAAAATATCAAGAATATATATATATATATATATATAGATTTTTTGGACTAGGAGAGTGACAGACTTACCTTGGTAAGAGTCCACTCTGTAGTCTTGAAATAGAAACACATAAAAGCACTTAACAAATGATATATTTCAACCACACAGTGGTCTTTGTCAATCAAAGAGAAAACACAAAAAGAAATATGAGAGAATGAAATAAAATACATATAAGTTGTAATCACAGATTGTGTAGAAATCAGATGCACAGATTAAAGATATATTGTTTCCATGAGCATATGAGTGATTATAGTTTATATAAGTCTGTCAGGGGAAAAGAGATTGGAGACATCTGATAAGGGTATTAGGAAAAAAAATAGTGAATGGATTTATCTGATGTTGAGGTTAGGGGATTCTCTGGACTTGGTATACCACTGGTATGATAGTTCCCATCTTCTCAGTTCTGAGGGATTGCAATCAGGGGGGAGTGATTTAATTATTTTTGTGGTATAGCAGTCATCAAAAGTTGTTATGTGACTCGCAGCATGTTGAGCTGTTGGCCTTCCATATTCATAATTTTAACATCATGTCTGTGGCCATTCATTCTGATATTCAGACCATCCGTGGTCAGGCCTATGTACTGTGCTGAGCAAAATGTGCATTGTAGCTGGTATATGACATTTTTCGATGTACAATTATGATGACCTTCAATTTTGAAGACCATTTTTGTTGTTTGGCTGTTGAAACTATTTGCTGAGGGGTGTATTGGACACGTTTTGCATCTAGGTCTATTGCATGGGAAGGAGCCATGAGGAAGTTTGTGTGGTTTCTCTGCATCAGGGTCTGGTAGTTTAGGATGTTTTTCAAGTTGGGAGGTTGCTTGTACCAAATTTGAGGTGGATCGGTGAAAAGATTTTTGGTGTGGACGGAAGCTTGAAGAATTTTGAAGCCATCTCTCAATATTTTGTTGAGTTTATGTAGACCAGGATGGTAGTCTGTTATTAAAGACAGTTTATTTTGTTCTGTTTGTTGTTTGGGGTGAACCGAGGATTGTGCTGACTGAATTTGGTTTTCAATGAGTCTTTTTGGGTATCCTCTTCTCTGGAAGGCTGTTGATATCTTTCTATTAAAATCTTCCAATTCCCTATCATTCGAACAGATTCTCTTACCCCTGATTACTACATTCTGTTGAGAAATTAATAATTATTTAGTAACTCGCCAACATTTGTCTGTTGTCCAATTTG
The DNA here is from genome assembly GCA_036971475.1 of Prosapia bicincta. Lineage (NCBI taxonomy): Eukaryota > Metazoa > Arthropoda > Insecta > Hemiptera > Cercopidae > Prosapia > Prosapia bicincta. The sequence goes on from JBAIZL010000002.1 coordinate 148,525,939, forward strand.
ATCATATATAGTTATAAAAGTCTTGTTTTGTACAATATAAAACCAAACAAGTTTCATTATTTTAGCAAAAGACAATTTTTTAGTAGAAGCCCAATTTTCCTGTAAAATCCCACATGTTCAACAGTGAATTCATCGCAAGAGCCAGATTGCTGCAGGAGCGAACTTAGCAAGATTAAATCTATCTAACTGCAAACTACTTCACATATGGGGAGGGGGAGGAAACAATTGAACATTTTTTTCTTCTTCAAGTCCCCATTACCCGCACTAAAGAAGGAAGAAAGAAATCCCCTCTATATCTTCAACAATAAATATTAATGGAGGCTAAGGCAATATTTTGTGAACACAGAACCATCAACAACAGTCATGCTTAAAGCTCTTGCAAATAAGTAAGTATGGACATTTCTGAGTGGTTGATATACTGTTTGCTATACACTAATCTTTCAATCATTAAATTTGACACCTCGTGTATTCCAAAAGACTGTCAACATAACTTTTCCTGCCGATGCTTGTGTTCTGGTTTTCTTTTTGACAGTTGAGCTGGTGTACTTCCATTCCATGTTTTTTTTTAGTGATGAGTAGTTCACAAACAAACTACTTCATTAGAACTATTCAAGGAAAACTTGAATCAAGAGTGATCTATTTTTATTAACTATATAGTTCATTTACTCCCCACCCTTCCTGAATGACACCTTCCTAATGTCTATACCTTTTACTACTACTACTTCTTAGTTCAAAATTAACTAATATGAAAAGGTTTTGAACTAACATATCACCAACAGTACACCTTACACTTTCTCTCACTCTTCTAAACTAGTGACTGCCCACCTCCTGTTAGTTCAATTCATATTTTAGTTCAAATAAGTCTTGGTGAGGCTTTAACAAAGCTTATGGTAAAGCAAAAACAAATGAAACTAATTTATTAAAACTATTTCAGGATTTAACTTGGCAAAAAAACCACTACTTACCGATATTTTCAGCAGACGTGTTTCACACTAGGTTAGCACATTATTCAATGCCGTGAGTTACAGACAAGACTCAAATTATAGAAAAATTTCAAGATGTATAACACAAAAACAAGTTTTAATTGTTTCAACACGGGGGGCCATTACAGATGTAATATTTCTATTAATTTTTTTTATAATTTACAAGACTTTTTTGTGGAAATTAAAATGTAACAAAAATAAAAATATAATGCAAGTAAAAGACTAAAAATCTACTCAATTTACCAATCAATTTTCAGGTAGTAGTTCACCAGTTTATTTAATTATAATTATACTAAACAAACTTATAATCATTTAAAATTATTCTATTACTAGGTTTTGAGATTTAAATTTAATTTGACCATTCCCTTAGCTTATTTATCCAAGCTGTACTTGTACCCGTAGGGTATCCATGGCTGTCCAGATTGTAACATTTAGCAAAGGAAAGGGGAAACTAAAGGGTTACACAAATTATATATAACTATAGTTATTGTACTTTATTAGTTATTACAATTATTTTCTTTAAAAATAGAAATTATTTTTTATTCTAAATTAATGTTGTATACTAATATCATTTCTCTAGGGCTTGAAGAAAACTTGTTTCAACCCAGTGCTGATTTTCCTTGAAAGGTTTATGATGGATTAACATCAAATACAACCCAGTCAGTCTGTCCTCTCTCACTGTACTTCTGAGCCAGGGCTTTAGCTTTCAAAGGATTATAAAAAAATTGTTTAACATTAACTGTAGTTGATGAGTAAGCATTTAAAATAAGGAGTGTGTGCCTTGTTGCAGGGGTAGAGATACAACAACAATTGAGAATTACGATGAATCAGAGATATACAATCTTAATGAGACGGGTTTATTTTTCTTTGCATTGCCGAACAAAACTGAGTCTTAAAGGAGAAAACGTCTAGAAAAACATCCAAAAACGACTAACAATTATGTGTAAATATGATTGGAGATTATGAAAAACCATTAATAATCGGTAAAGTGTGTCAACCAAGATGCTTCAAGAGTATGAATAACATTTAGGCGTGATTTGGAAAGCTAGCAGAAAGTCATAGATGACATGTGAAACAATGACAAAATGGTTAGTGTGATTTAATGACAGAATGCCTAAAAGTATGTGAAATATAATCCTTTTTATGGCTAATTAATCTAATCCTCAAATTAGATTAAGCACTATATAAATAACATTTTTACATACAACACTACTTCTCATTACCAACCATTGGGTCAAAGTATAACCTACAATTTCAGATAGAAAAATCTTACTTCGTCATATTTAATCCGTATAGTAAATGGTCAAAATTATAGGAACTTTATTAAATCTATGAGTGTGTTCTTAGATTGTGTCTTAAAAAAACATAGTAAAAAACTGTTTCCAGAAAGCGAATTTTTTAAATAGGAAATGTTACACTACAGTAATAAAATAAACCCAAAACTCCACTTCATTTCAGAAATTGAAACCAACCGATCCTTAAGCTTCCTCAACACTTTCAACACGGCGGCGATATTTGTGATCTCATCAAACTACTGTCTGTTTTTCGTTAACTTCCAGCTCTGACGGCAGTGGAACGCCATGTGGGTTGCATAGCTTGTCATAGCATCTAATTATCGAGCCCGTTGTTTTCATCTCAATAATTTTATTTTTAACATATACATGTTTATTGGTGACATCAGAAGAGTATATTAGACTCTAAAATATTGTTTTATTTATCGGGTCATAATTTAAAAAAAGAAATACAAATGATAAATTACTGTATGACAAATAAGAAAACCCAATAAAAAAGACAGAGAAAAAAGAAAATTTATATACAAAACTAAAGACCCTACTACTAAAATAAGCACTCAACGTTTAACTCGGAATGTTTATTTCTGTTTGTGCCAGGGTTTCGGAACTCGATAATGTAAACGAAGACATAGATAATGCATATGTCACGTCCGAGACTATTTATAGCCGAGATAAGCTGACATTTGTTTATTACAATCTTATGTTAACACATTAGGTTTCCGGGCGTCCAAACATTTTGCAATGACACATATTTACAATAGTCTGTTCCCACCTCGAGTTTTTTTTATTAACTTGGGAGCGGGTTTAAACTGCCCGAAGCACCGCTACCTTAGGTATATTGTACTTACCTCCCTGATCTAGTCAAAGAGCCCCTTCCCTCTTACCAGGTTTAGAAGTTTCCTGACTAGTGTTTTACCTACAGCATCCTCTTCCAGAGCTGTGCTATCACTAAAGAGGTTGAAGCGCCTCTCGGCAAGTGCTTCACATCTATAAATGATGTGTGTGTGGCGGTCTCCAGTTCTTGCCCGCATAATCTGCACACTGGTTCATCTTGAAGATTCCCGTATTATGCAGATGTTTCCTTAGTCCACAGTGTCCCGTAAGTAGACCTCAATTCCTGCCTAGACAGATAGATGAGACTCTCATGCAGCCCCAAGGAAGGTTTCCTAAGGGTTAGCTTACTGTGTCTCATTCCTTCACCCCTGACCCAGTGCTCACAGTGTCTTTCAGCCATCCACCTTCGCATTTCAATCTTGACTATGGATATGGAAATACCTACAGCCAGCTCCGGTCCAATCAGGGGAGTTGAAGACCCCTCTCTGGCCAGCGCATTTGTGGCTTCATTTCCAAATATTCCCCTATGCCCTGGCACCCAACCTATCTTGATTTGATTGTGCCTTGCCAGGGCTTGTAGGTTATTTAGGCACTCCCTAACTATGGCCGAGGTGACCACATGTCCGTTTAGTGCCTTAATTGCTGCCTGACTGTCAGAGAAAATAGCAATCCGGGTCTCGTGTATTCCCCTTCTCGCTATCTTTCCCAGACAGGCATTTGTATTTCGGCCTGAAAGACAGAGGTATGCCTCCCCAAGGAAAAAACTAGTTTTACCCTTGGGTTTTTACAATACACCCCGCTCCAGTGCCGAAGACCATCTTGGAGCCATCTGTGTACCAGATCTGAGCTCCCAATGTTACTGACCCTGACCATTCCATCATAGTTTGGTGGGCCTGATCAGGTGCAAACGTCCGAGTAAGGTGGTCACTGCCCATCTCCAAGACAGGTTCTTTGACCACGCACTCGATACTCATATGTCCCGAAACATCTGGGGGATTAGCCCAGTTGTTCGAGTATGCAATCTCCATGCAGGGTTTGGTGCTCGTGGTTGATTGCTTCCCACCTGTTGCACCTCACCTCTCACAACATCCAAGCCCTGGACGTTAACATGCTCTGCTCGGTTTTGGCCTCCCCTGCATTGTGTGCTCAGGATTATTGGCCCTCCCGCTGCTCTCGCCTGATCTCTTCGGAGCCGCCTTCTGGCCGCTCCACTCATACGCTTTCTCCGTAGAGAAAGCGTGCTCAACTCTACAACCATTTCACTGGTTTCTGTAGTCGGCAGTTTGGTAGCCGCCCCCGCACCCCCAGTGGTGGTTGCCGTTGACACATCTGCTACAGACTCACGGTTTGCCGTCTCATTGGCTCCCGCTGTCTGTGCAGACTCAACATCAATTTGTGTACTTCCTTGGTCAATTAGCTTCCCTAGTATGGGGGAAAGAGCGGTCAACCAGAGCAGAACCCCCACTGCCCTAGCAAGACAACATACAATGAGGTTTTGTCTGGTTCCTCAAGGGGATTGTGTGCTACTGCATTTTATACCCTGCAGCCATTCATCCATCGGCCTTCCACCTTGGATTGGGTATTCAGTCACTGACTTTGAAGCACACCCCAAGTTTAGGACATTATTAACTGTTGCTCATGGAGCGAAACAGCCTGCTTTACTCTCTTTTGTTACAACTGTGTCGTTAGGGTAGTTTCCAGCCCATACTTCACAGCCGTATTGCCCTTGGTTCACCTGGGAGGTGAGAGTAGCATTGTGAGGACTTAATTCCCAACTACCCCAGTCCCCAGTCAGAGCAGTTATTTCTACCACACCCAACCGGTTGACTGACGAGGAGGGATAATTCCTCACCTTTGAACCATTGCCTTGGTCCGGGCCTGCTTATTCAGAAACCTTCTGGAATCCTTATTCACAAGTAACCTACATATCTGTAGGCCGTTCCACTATCCGCCACCCGTGGACCCGCCCGGTTGCTCAGGCCAGCTATCCGGGCCACCTCGAGTTGGTTCATTCACTCTAATAGGACAGTTATTGTTTATTCTTGCGTTAGTTCAGAAAGCTTAGTTAATTTTTACGATCATTGTTTCTACCGGATATTTTGCCTCGTTAAATGGTTCAAACTAAAGAGAAAAAACATTAAAATATAAAAGTTAAACCAAATTAAATCTGTTCATAAAACTCCCTGAAATATTGTTACAGTTGAAGCATCAAAAGTTAAATTACGATGGTCGTATTTAAAAACAACTCAGGCACAATATTCTCCAAACTCTTCTGAAGCATTGACGTAAACATCAAACCTTTATACAAACTCATATCGACAGTAGAAAAGTTTCAATTGGCCTGGGAGTGAGCGTGCCGGAGAATTCGCCGTATTTAAGAAAATAAGCTGTACCTCGTAAGGAATCCAGAGCGTACCGGAACGCTAGCCGTGCTGAAGGTGTTCCCCAACCTAACCATAACAAAAAGCCACACACAAAAACACAGCTACAACATTTACAGGAAACCCATAACGACAGACACACTTATCCACAACACCTCAAACCACCCTATCCAACATAAACACGCTGCCTTCGGATCCATGCTCCATAGACTTAAAGAAATACCAATGACCACAGAAAACATCAACAAAGAACTAGACACAATTAAATATTTAGCATACACAAATGGATACAGCACCACAATAATAGACAACTATGGTACAAAATACACTAAAACTAACCATACAGACAGGGAAAGCAAATACATCACATTACCATACATGAATATAACAACAAACAAAGTAGCCTGCAAATTTAAAGAAATAGGATACAAAATAGCATACAAAACAAGTTACAATACAAAATACAACATGACACCAACAACAAAGATAAAATACAGGCACCAGGCGTATACAAACTAAACTGAGACAAATATAACAAATTCTACTTTGGACAAACAGGTTGCAGCTTTAAACAAAGAGTCGAGGCACACCAACTCAACATTCTACAATCACATAAAAGAAACAGGACACAAATACTCAGACATTTACCATAACCTAGAAATCCTACACATCAACAAAAAAGGACCACATCTCAACACACTAGAACAATATGAAATTGACAGGCACACAAAGTGCAAACAGATTAAACGAATAAACACAATACAAATCACACATACTCTTTGATACTATCAAAAACCTGCCTTTAAAACCGTCACCGCTTGACCCGACATCTCCAAGCAGGAAGACACTGATGAAGATCTCCACATAGCAAACGAAAACGTTCTGTCTCAGCGAGTTTTAACAAATTTACAAAATTTTAAGTTCAGATAGTCATTAACTATGGTTTAAGTGATTAATTAAAGAAAAATATTATTAACCTATAAAACAGCGCTAGGTTTTTAGCAAAACAGCTTCCCGACGACCAATCAATTGTATCATTTCAAGTGCCAAAATAGCATAATGTATGATTTCTAGAGATAAAAATGTTCAAAATTTCTACGGGAGCCCTCCTCCCAAAACATATTCCTGGCTACGCCATTGCTATAATTGTTTTGAAGTTTCGATACCTCAAAGGATAAGGAACTAATTCAACCAACCCATCTTTAGTTTTTTTCGGAAAAATACCTACTTAGAGGTTTTAGGAATGATTTTTATTTTATGTCTTCCCCAAAAAAGAAATAAGTAGAATTTTGAGTTTTTAACAAATTAACGAGGAATTAGATTCAGTTAACTCTTCTCAGGTTTACAATATTCAATTTGTAAGTGCTGTCAGATAGTAAGTTGTTTAAAGTTGAATTTCTGCCCTATTAAGTCCAGAAGGAAATAGAATACGAGGCGTGTAACAATTAATTAATAATAAATGAATAAGTCATAATTGTGTTTTCAATTCCTACGGTTAGTTCATACTCTTGCTATATATATTTCCTTATCGTATTTAAATTTTCAATCATTAATAAAAAAATAGTTTTTATTCATCCACACAAGTTCAAATATATATATATATATATATATATATATATATATATATATATATATATATATATATATATATAATAAATTAAAAATATTTCAAAAGCAAGAATACTGTTATTGCATATATTATTCAAATTTTTTGTTAGATAATTATTTTCCTGAAGATGCTGGTACTATTTTATCGGCGAAAAGCTTTGAATAATATATGTAATAAAAGTATTCTTGTTTTTGAAATATTTTAAATTTATTAAATATATTACAAGAAAACATATCACCATATTTAATATATATATATATATATATTTATATAAATATCGCAATATGTTTTCTTGTGTATTAATAAAGAACAAAAGTCAAAATACAAATACAAGAATAATTGTAAATTCAAATTAATTCTTGTACTTGTATTTTGACTTTTGTTCTTTATATATTTATATATATTAACTTGTAGCGGATGAAACTGGATAATAATAGTTTTTTCAATCAATTCCTACTATTAATTCACTTCCTCTTTGTTTTAACTTATATATCTTGTTCAAATTTTCAATAGTTAATAAAATACTTTTTATTCATCCACACAAGTACATCTTTTTCAACTTGTAGTGGGTGATACTTGGTGTTGATACAAATTTATCAAATATTAATTCATTAAATTAGTTTCAATAATTAACTTCGCTTTGTTTTTCACCACTTAATATTGCGATTCTATCATATGTGTAGGCCTATTATACATTTTTAATTAATTGTAAATATTTAATAAAATGTAACTAAAATAAAAATTTTCTTTGTGGTATTAAGTAGAAATTCAATTTAATTTTTGTATTTTACTTCTGATAAATTATAGATGAAATAAAAAACAAATCAATTTCATTTTAATAACATTAAAATGTTCAATAATGGAATGTAGTGAAAGAAATACCTAGAAAGCGTCATCCTCCTTGCAAGATTTGAATATCTTTCAAGATTCAATTGAATACTATATTTTGTTGTAAAAAAATAGATGTAATTCATTTGTGAACTAGAGACCGTTCAATTGAACTTTATTGCCCATTTGAACTAGTTCAGTTCAATGAACTGAGCAATCACAACAGAATTATTTTGCCCATCTTACAGCTGATTTGAAATTAGTATTGTAGTAATCTAGTAATGTAATGAAGATATAAACTGAATTATGTGAAATATAATATTTATTGTATATGTACATGACAGAGTGTAAAATTACGATAGTATCTTTCATTAAGTGATTAAAGCTATCCTTTAAATCTACAGATCTTAAAACCGAATAGTTTTTCAAGTCTTATATTAAAATATTTCAAAATATTTTTAATCTGTCAAGTGTAGTTGACACATAAAAATAACATGGTAGAATTAAGTGTCACAAAATTTGGGACAGTGGATTTCAATCCTGACAAGTGTAAATTTTATATTACCTTACAGTTTATTATTAAGATAGAAATAAAAATCCTAAATAGTAGAACTATTTACTAGTTTTATGAAAATGTTAGTATTTGTTGAAGGACAGTTATTATGAAGAGTTTAAATAAATTGCATGAAACCGTATTTTAAAAGAGTATTAAGTAGTGAAAAATCAATTTTTATTTAGTAATGACATCTTTACAGCAAAAAGTGAAAAAGTATAACTCCTACATAAACTTCAAATTTACTTGAACAAACCTGGTTGAAAGTAGATCTAAGTAAATGCTTAATTTTTATTAATCACTTAAACAATAGTTTATGACCATCCAAACTTTAAATTTTTTAAATTTGATAAAAATTACTGAGACAGAACGTTATCGATCGCTATGTGCCGATCTTCATCAGTGTCTTCTACTTGAAGATGTCGGGTTAAGCGGTAACGATTTTAAAGGTAGGTTTTCAATAGTATCAAAGAGGTATGTGTTTATTCGTTTAATATGTTTGTACTTTATGTTTTTGTGTGTCTGTCGAAAACCTACCGCTTAACCCGACATCTCCAAGCAGAAGACACTGATGAAGATCGGCACATAGTGATCAAAAATGTTCTGTTTCAGTAAGTTTTTACAAAATTTAAAATTCGGATAGTCATAAACTATTGTTTAAGTGATTAATAAGATTCACCGAACGTAATGGACTACAAAATTCAAAAGCTTAATTCTTGTTTATTGATTATATTAACTGCCTTTATAATTTATAAGGTAATTATTGGCTTCCCAGATGTCATTGATATTGCCAAAAAAGGGATATTGGTATATATACTGATGGAAAAAGTCCTTAGAAACATATGTTTAGAAACACCAGAAAAAATAAAACCTGGTGTTGACACCTCACAGATTTTGACTTCACAAATAACTTCATATTAATTGATTCCATCTTCATGTGAGCTACTAGTTATAACTAAAAAAAAAGTAAATATGTTAAACTTGTCTATAGTAGTATTTACTTTTATAATTTTTGAGAACGGCGTTTCGGAAGATGTGTTTCATTGTCAACTCATACCATAACTGACCTCTTGGTCAATGGAATTGACAAAATCAACACCCAATTACATTTTAACTTATATGCACTTTTTGACATCATAACCCCTAATACTCACCAAAATACACCTACATCCACACCCTAATAACCCACCCCTAACCTAACCTACAAAAACAAAGAGATCAGTTATAGTCTGAGTTGACAATGGAACACATCTCCCGAAACGGCCATCTTCAACAGTTATAAAAGTAAGTGCTACTATAGGCAAGTGTAACATATTTACAAATGTTTTTAGTCAAAAATAACTTCGTAACACAAAGACAGGACTGTATAAAACTACAATTTTGTTGGTAAAACAGAGAAGTATGATTTATATTGAACGAGAATATAGCTACAAAGTATCCTAGATAGGATAGATTTGCTTATAAAATCAGTCAAGTTTGCTAAGATCAGCTAATTTGATGTATGTGAAGTAGCATTAATTTTTGCTTCACCACACGAAACAAGGAAAAGCTTTTACTTTTAATGCTTCAATTGTTTATTTTGATATTAATAAACATTATTTATGTCGGAAAACCCATCTTTACTTTTACTTTAAAAAAAACCCAAAACTGGATACTTTGTAACTGTATTATAATGTAGTGCTCTATTATAGAAAATCTTGATTTTTTAAAGTTTCAGGTGGGTTGCAAGTGAAGTGAAATGTTTTTTCTCAAAATTATCAACTTTTAGAGCGGCAGCACCAGGTTTTATTATGATTTTTTCCCCTGAATCCATTCTATATGACTTGGTATAATTTTTTGACATTATCGATGTTGTTTGGAAAACTGATAAATACCATTTATTACCATGACTTCCTATGTGTGGAAATATATTTTAACCCATGACTTTGTATGTGTCACACAGTCATGCCATTATCTGCATCTAGGAGGAATAAACATTAAAATTGCTTGTAATAATCTTGAATTCACTGTTTAAACTATTAGTAATTATTGCATAACTAAGTGAATATTCTAGAACTTACTTGATGACGCATTTTGAAGCAATTGTTTCATTTATGAAGGTAAGTGTCTACTCAACATGAAATGATTGTTTCGAAACGGGTCATCAACTAAGTTCTAAAGTATTCACTTAGTTTTGCAATAATAACTTACAGAATCAACAGTGAGTGAAGTAAGGAATTTTGTACTGTATTGTAAAAAGTATTGAACTATTTTGTGTCTAAAACATGTTTTCATATTTTAAAAATATGTTAAGTATGAAATATAATGTTTTCATCCTTGTTAAATGCAGTACATGTTTTCATAATATTGTTTTAGTAGTAATAAGTACATTTTGTTTACAGTGAAACAGTTTATTTGTAATTATTTTGTTTCAAATAGATGTGAAAGAGGTATCTCAAGTTTGTGTTGGAGGCCTTGAACTACAGCAACATAGAACAAAGGTTCAAGCACTGTCTGAAGAAACTAGTGCTGCCCTCAAGAAAAATGTTTATCATAATTATATGCAGTTTATTGAAACAGCAAAAGAAATATCTCGTATCCTTTTTATAAACATATTTTTATTTATTTTGTAGAAATCTTCTAATATAACAATTGCCAAATCTATAGTTAAAGTAAATTTATTTATAAATTTGGCAAGTTATTATATTACAAAGTTTACAAATTGCTATGGACAACAAAATACACTATTTTTATATGTAATTATTTTGTTTTTTAATTTTTAAAGAAGTACTATAGAATATTAAAGATTTTATATTTTTTAATGGTCTATATCTTGGTTTGTCATCTTTTATCTAGCCTCTAAATTTCACGTTTGAGATTTTAAATTTTGTTGCCAATAATGTCCGAAAATGGGGTTTCGCCAAGAAAAAAAAATTTTGGTGTCAAGTATCCTATACCAAAAATGGTTTTTCCTCTGTGCTCCGGAGATAAAAAATAACAGGTCTGAGGTCTGAATATCCCACGCTCTTTTCAATCATGATGTTAACACAAGGCAGTTGCAAATCACAATTCTTTGCTGAAACACATGAAATATTTGTTCTCCATTTTTATATCAATTCAAATTAACCTGAATTCCTCTAAGTTAAAAATGAGACATCACCTGATATGGTCATAATTATACAACAGTAGTGTAATTGGTACTAAAAAATATGTACTGTTAAAAGTGTAAAATTACAATAATTAAAACTTGCATTTTTTGTGATGTACATCTTGATTACAACACTTGTTCTATAATTACACTTTTGGTATTAACTTGGCAAAAAAACCACTACTTGCTGATATTTTCAGCAGACATTTTTCGCACTAGGCCAGAGCATTATTCAAAGCTGTGAGTCTTGTCTATGACTCACAGCACTGAATAATACGCTAACCTAGTGCAAAATGCGTCTGCTGAAAATATCAGTAAGTAGGGGTTTTTGCCAAGTTAATACCAAAAGTGTAATTACAATAATTAAATTATTAGATCAAGTTAATGGTGGTATCAAATAATATTAATATTTGATTTTAGGTTATAGGTTCTGCAAATGAATTTAACGTGGCAGTTTTAGTGTTGTACATCTTGAGGTTTTTAAATTACTACTATTAGTATCATTTGGGAAAGAATCTTTCTTGTCTGTGACTCACAGCATTGTACATTGCACTGACCTAGTGGGAAACCCATCTGCTGAAAAGTATTATTATCGAAATCTTGTTGCTGTTCATGAGGAGCTGGTTGTTAATTATTTATTACACTTTGATATTTCTTGCGACCAGACTTTTGTTAACTAAAGGTTTTTAAATTGTTAACTTACGCTTGGAGGAAACGTTTTCATCTTACGACTTCTTCCGCCTCGTATTTTTGCCGCTAGGATTGCTGCAGTTTTGCTTCTTTGGCACCAATTTTTGAAAGTTGAAAGTGATGTGATCAAAGAGTATGTGTGATCTGTGACGTGTTTGTTCATTTAGGATGTCATATTTCAACAATATGAAATATACAGACATAGCAACACACATAAAAATGACATCCTAAATGAATAAACATGACACAGATCACACTTACTCTTTGATCACATCACTTTTAATTTTCAAAAATTGGTACCAAAAATGCACAACTGCAGCAATTCTAGTGGCAAAAATACAAGGCTGAAGAAGTCGTAAGATGAAAACGTTTCCTCCAAGTGTAAGTTAACAATTTAACAACCTTTAGTTGACAAAAAGTCTGGTCAGATGTAATAAGACCAAACTGTAATAAGTAAATTATTAAGTATTGGTTTTTTCCAAGTGATACCAATAGTAGTAAATTGGCAGTGTTTTATACTCCCTAAGATATAAACATTAATAACTTGTTTTTCTGTTATATAAAAATACCAGAGCAAGATTTGATGAACCATTTTTCTTAATAAAGTTTTAGATCTTGAAAGTGAAATGTACCAACTGTCACATCTGTTAACAGAACAGAGATCGCTTTTGTCTACTTTAGCAAGCTCCTGCTTAACACCAGCAACTACTCTTGAAAGTCCAGAGCAAGAAATTCAAGTTGAAGATAAACGTGAAAACTTATTGGTAACAATTGCAGAAAAAGTTGAAGGATGTGCGGTAAGAACAGTAAAAAATTATTTTAAAAAATGTTTTTTTTTTAGATTTCATATTTCTAAAGAAACATTGATTAAACTGTAAAAGTAACTCCATATATCATGATGTTTTAAAATCTTTGTTAATTTTTGCCTTTTATAGAGAGACATTGAATAGAATAACTGCTGAAGTAATTACTTTCTATAACTTGAATTTTTATATTTATGTCTCATGATTTTCTATTAACACTAAATATGAGAGCATAGCCATCATAAGTGGAATTTAAGTAAGGCTTCTGTATTTAAATCAAATTTCAGAAAGTATATCATTATCGTTTATATTTTTCCAAAATTTGTGTTTAATGATTTGCAAATACCAAACAGACTTACACAGTATTAGGAGTCACGAAAAATAATTAATGATGCCCAAGCGGGCCTTAGAAAGTATAGAGGCACTACGGACCATATTGTGAATTTCACTCAACATGTTAAAGACGGCTTCCATAGGAAGATGTCAACATTAGCAGTCCTGGTAGACTTTAAGGCCGCTTATGATACAGTTTGGCGAACAATGCTCATTCACAAACTGATAGAATATGGGATATCTGGCAACCTCTTGAACTGGATTAATCCCTTCCTGTCCCACAGAGAAATTCGAGTCAAGTTTTCTAACAGTCCATCAACATTTTGTATCCAGAGGCAAGGCATACCCCAAGGGGCAGTAATTTCATGTACATTGTTCAACCTTATGATAAATGACGTCATAGACACTATGCATGCCATACCTGGTATCCAGGTCCTGTTGTATGCTGACGATCTTCTCTTGTGGGCCAGCAGCAGTAACATCATTGGTCAGCAGAAGTGTATGAACGATGCTTTGTTGAAACTTGAAAAATGGGCAGAGCATAATGCCATGACCGTAAACACATCGAAAACGACGTTCCAACTTTTTTCACTCTCCACCAAAATTCCAAAGGTGAGCTTAACATATAAGAACTCAATGTTGTCTAGCAGCGATATTTCAAGATACTTGGGAGTTGCATTGGATCGACGTATGTCATGGAAACCACACATTGCCCAGTGTGCTGAAAAGGCTATAAAAAGAACAAGATTACTCAAGAGACTAACAGCTTCTACTTGGGAGCTAACCAAGATGTTTTAAAGACTGCCTACAAGTCATATATAAGACCAATCTTGGTACCGAGGTGACAGTCACAGCCAGTAAATGCACCACAAATTTACTTGATTTTGCTCAAAACAATGCCTTAAGAGTGATAACTGGTGCTGCCAAGTCCACTCCTATTGTTGCAATGGAGGCTCAAACTGAGATTGAACCACTACAGATACGCAGGGAGATGTTAGCCCTATGTTTTTGGGAATGATTAAAACAAATAAGTCTTGGGATGAGTACCATAAACCCACAGATAGACTAAAATCCCAGCGAACACCCCTTGTCTGTTACCAGGATCTTTATAAAAAGTATGGAGTCACTCCCGGAGAACCAGCTCCACTTACTGCTTTTCAGGACTGCTTCCAGGAGCTCCCTGAGGCAGAGCTCCTCCTGACAGACCACCACTTGCCGAAGCATGCATCTTTGGATCAGGAGCTTAGAAGTGCAGCCCTCCGAACTATCAATGAAAAATACCCTGCATCAGAATGGCTCCAAATTTACACAGATGGATCATCCATACCTGGATCAGGCGAAACAGGTGCTGCATACTACTTCTCATATTTTGAGGGATTTTCTGCTGTTGGGGCCCACCCTAGCAACTATGACGGTGAGGTAGCTGCCATATATGGTGCAGCAATAGAACTTGAGAACTTGACTGTTCCGGGTAGAGCCGTTTTCCTTGTTGACTCTAAGACCGCCTTCATGAATCTCTCTGGGAACTCATGGACCGACTGTAGTAGAACAATAGAATGTAGAAGAAAACTAAATGCTCTCATAAATGCCGATTGGGTACTTAATTTCCAGTGGTTCCCGAGCCATGTAAACATCACTGGCAATGGAAAGGCTAATCAACTAGCCAAGCAGAGAACAAGCCTCCCCCAGCCTGAGCATCTGAGTTCACTACATTCCTGCAGGTCCCTAAAAAAGACGTCCACTAAAAAACGGAATCACGGTCGATTGAGGGAGTTCTCAGCAGGAAAACAGTGGGAAGGTCTTGTGACGGGTGGACCAATTGACCAAAACTTCTCCGATCTGTTAGCGTTGTAGCTTTCAGATTGAAGACCGGTCATGATTACCTTGCTGCGCACCTCCACTGCATTATGTGCTATCAACCCCGGAGTGTCTGCTGTGTGGTGGTGAACTTATGAATGCCGAACACCTTAATGATTACACAGCCCTGGACCGGGCCCAGAATTACAGCAGTCCCATCTTCAGGGATGCCCATCTCTACTGGTCAGCGCGTCGCCAAATGGCTCAACTGCCAAGGGTGGGCATTGGCTAGTAAGTAATTAAGTATGATTTGCAAATACTCTTATCAAACTATTAGTCATTGTTAAAGAATTTGTAGTAAGAGAATGTTGTAGCATAACTTATTGAAATGTTTTTCATTTCGAGCACCAATACATTTTTGAAATTTGTTATTGAAATTTAATAAACCTCCTTTTTAAATTGAGTCAGTAACCTATTCGCAGTGCTAAAGCTAGGAGTGGTAAGTGTTGCATTTGTGAAATTATGTGATGTTCTAAAACTGAGAATGTCTGACACGCGCGTGTACGCACACGCATGCACATGTGTGTGTGTGTGTGACCTTTACAAAAATCAGTACTTCTGTATCAAAATTGATATAATATAGTTGCTTGATACAATATGGTTTGATATTTTATATATATCCCACAGAAACCATAAACACAATACCAAACCACTCTAACAACTCCCACAACATAAAATGGTTGTCTACAATTTACTTTTATATAGAATGCTAAAAAGTGAAAAGAAAATCAAAAAAATATATCAAATAGCCCAAAAAAATAGATATAATAGAAAAACAATTGTTAAACTAGAAATGTATATATTATTTAAATTTAAACAACTAAACATGAATCACAAACAACAACAAAATGGGCCACATTCACATACACAGGATACAATATAAAAGGAATAACTAAAATAGTAAAAAATAACAATATTGACATAAGATACAAAAATACAGGAAGCACAATCAGTAAAATTAACCAACTGAAAAGAAATATGTCCCACACTTAATAATGGAATTTATAAAATCAAATGTCTAGACTGAAACAAATTATACATTGGCCAAACAAGAAAAGAAATTAAAAGTCAGAAATAAAGAACACCTGTAAAGCATACACAAACCAAACACTTACAATTCAAGCTTAGCCACACACATCAAAAATAACCATACATTCTCCACATTAGAAAACATACATCTAATAAAAAGAAGTACAAAAAGGGCTAAAAATGACAATCTGGCAACACCTGCAAATTTATAAACACATAAGTATTATAATAAACAAACAACTCTGATTTATGAAAACTCAGTTATCTACATTCCTCTACATTAGAAAAAATAGTGGTTCCAATGAACACTAATACTATAAATAAGAATGCACAAAATACGTTCATAAAACTTTATTTATTACAGTAGTTACATAAATTTAATGTTGCTTTGGAATACATTGTTCATCAAGGTTGCTAGTTTTTTTGGAAAAAGTTATATCTTCTGTGGTTGCTTGTCAGATCATTTGTATACTGCGGTTTCATGTAGATGCCTGAGCAGATGCAGATCTATTGATGTGGTGTCTGTCTTTTATTGAATATAGCGAGGTGCAGTTTCCAAGGCGGTCGCTCCGTGGTGTCTGTCTGTTGTACAATATAGCGGAATGCAGTTTCCAAGGTGGTTGTTTCTTCACTGAGACTTGTTTTCCCTTCATGTTGTGTCTCGGTCAAATCTTCATCTTTATTGTTGTCATCACTACCCTCAGTAATTTTTTTGTATTATTTCTATAGTCGTAATATGTGTTATAGCTACTTGCTTACGTTCATCCTTATTTACTCATTGACTTATGTCTGCATCATCAACATTTTCGCAACCTTGAAGTTACTTGATAAAAAATGTGGATCAATGACACAGTCAACAGTTTCATTATTACTTAGTATTTTATTAATTGACTTATTAATTGATTATATTTTATCTTGCTTCATGATTCGGCTATCCAGTACACAAAATCCTTAACTGTAATTATTTTAGAAAGCCTACGATGCTTCCTTCCTCTTCAGTCGCTTCAAAGAGAGATTGTAAAAGGTAACATCTATATTCTAGAACACTCTGATCCATTATCTGGGTTAGAATCAAAACATTTGCAAATAGAAATAACGCACAGATATCATCACACCACAGTTGAGTTTCATCTGGATGTGATGGTTCATTGTCTAACAATAAATAATTTGAATTTCTTTTCAAATAGATAAAATAGTCTGAAATAGAAATAGGCTCGAATTTAACGGAAGGTCGAAAAATCGGGATCGGAATTTCGAGACTTTATACTATATATTTATCACTTGATTTCTAAAATGGTTATAATTTTAGCTAACTCTAAAACTTATTTTTTGTAATATAACACAAGTTGTTGTGATGGGGCGAAAGGCACAGTTGCCTTATTACTCCATCTTACTCCTATAATGCCTGTTGTTTTTAATATGGTCTATCTTTTATTTAATAATAGATATAAATATTTCTTTTGTATACTGAGCAATGGATTTAAGCATTGATCTATGTGTATATATATATGTATGCACCGTGTGAATATATGGACTGTTTTAAGAAGACCAAGTTTTTATACTATAGACCAACATACTGTAGTTCACCTTCATAGGTAAAAAGAGCATTTTCATGGATTTTTTTAAAAGAAAGGGCAGAAACCACTATTAGTGTCCATAGTATAATTTTGGAAGCTAGAACACTGTTGAGGAAATATGTTTAGGAGAAGAATAGTTTGAAGAGCAAGAATCAATGACTGAGACTAGTGTGAATAAAAGTGTGTTATTTAGCAATTCTTATTATTTTGTTAGTGTTTTTTTATATTTAATGAAATTTTTACAAACTTTTTATTACACATTTATTTATAGTAAACGTTTCTCCGAATAATTTAATATTTCTGTTGATATTTTTGAAATCTATGACAAATATTAGTTTCTCTCTGATTGACAAATAATGTAGTCCATTCAAATGTATAGAATATTTTAGTATTTTTATGTGTGTTTATTTCATGAAGACAGGGAGGATTATTACCAAGAGTAAAGTTGTCAGTCTCCTACCTAGTCCAAAAATTTATATTAGGAGGTATGTTAAGTAATGTCACTATGCACCCCCTACAGTGTAGTCATGGAAGGCATGGTTGGTATTTTAATGTGGTTGACTTTGATACTTTCTGAACAACCATACTTTTTTCCATTATTCTATCACCTTTAGTTTAATTTTGACTCTAGGTTGTAGTGAACACTTTCATAGCAGCAATCATGGTCTAGTTAAAAGTTAAGCAGCGTATTAACCTCAAATCTCTTGTTTTCCTTGCTAACTGCATGTTTTCAAATGTTAAAGAAAGTGCTTGGTTATAATGTCATATATCATGTGCAAATTTTAAATTTGAAGCATTCCCTTTGTATCAAATTTTTCATAATTGCTATTTAACCAGTATCTTAATAAGAGAGAACCAGATCAAGAGGTACTACCACTTTAATTCAGCACAACCATCTCTGAACATCAGGTTATTTTTAAAATTCAGATTATGTTGAAGAGTCAAAAATAATAACTTCATCAACCATAGATTAGTAATAATTCAATACCACTGATGTACAAGGAATAATTAGATATTTTGCAGATGGCATTGTAATTGAAGTTAAGATGTGTTCAAACTAAAACTTAAATGTAGTCAGTTCTTGCACAAAAAAAAAAAAAAATTAAATAAGTCTTCACTTTTTCAAGAGTCAAACTAGCTTTGAGGTTTGTAATTTTTTGCTATGTTTCAATCAATTGTTATAAAACTGATTTGTCATTTTGTCACTCGTATGAAATAGTTTAAAACAAAAAGACAGTGGTTTTAATGAGTCAGAAATGATTGTTTATTAGGACAACGCTCCTACAACTAATTTGTTGTCAGTTTAAGTTGTTAAAAATATTTTTTATTCAACGAGTATTTATATTCGATCTGTTATTGAAAGATATTGTTTATAATTTACTAACACCATATTGTTTACAAATTTTCAGAGCTTACTTGATGTGAAAGACAGAAAACTTAATCATGAAGGTGATCTTTTGGAATTGGATCCTGTTGAAAATACAGCATTACACAGAGTTCATGCTTATTTATTAACAGATATATTGCTTATAGCTACTTGGATATCAAACAGGTAAACAGCTTTGTTTTTGAGGTAATTTTTTTCCCCATCTCTGCAACACTGTCTTAATATTTTTTGTGTGTTTTCTGTGTACTCAATAAACGACAAAACCATAATTCTGTGTTCCGGTTGCCCACATAATACGTGGGCAGCATAAATCATATAAGAGTATCTTAATTGTATTATTAGTAAATTTTAATGACATTGTAAACAGTAATCTGAGTGATAAATGATTTAGTTCTGTCCTTAATATCTGCCATTGATGAGCCATTATAAATGTTACGTTGGTTTTAAGGGTTTAGCTCTGGCGCTAGTCGCCCATGAATCATTTATAGGAAACAAGGCATCACAGCAATTGGATAAGTTTCATGTAGTCACAGGCCATTTATTTACACTGTAAATATTGTTGCAATAAAGATATAATGTATTTACACGTTAGTTTTATGTACAAAATATTATAGTACTCACTGATAACCCATTCACTTGTGACAAGTGACACATGCTTTTGTGGTAAATCGAAGCAGTTTTGTGTCCTGAAACACTTTTCATAGGCAAACTGAACAAGTAAATGTAGTGTGTGTTACTTTGCTTTGGATAAAAAAGCTAAATCAATAAAACAACATTAGTTTGAAGCAACAAAGATAAAATCGTTCACAGAATTCGAAAAAGATAAAGATTACGAAAAACGACAAACACCAGTGTAAAGTAGGTAATGTAGCACTAAACGACTATAACAAACACAAAAAAATTGTGTCAGGTCCTTAACTCGTATTATAGGCTATGTTTGTCATTGTAATATGGATTGGAATTGATTCAAATACTGCTGGCTCTAGAACACCGATGTATCAGATCTAATACATGTACTAGTAATATATTAAGAACATTTTTATAACAGATTAAAAATGATAAAATAATTTCTTCTACATTCATCTAAATTAATTATAACGTCTAGATTCATAACTCCTCACAAATTGTTCCTAAAATTTGTGATAAAAATTTTAATACAATATTTTGTAAAATAATTAACAAAACATTCATTTAAATAATTGTAAATAAGTGGGGTACTGAAAAAAATAATTGCTTCACAAATAATCATCAACAACTTAATTTAACTTAATCACTTTTACATTAGTTTATGACTATCAGAACTTCAATTTTGTAAAAACTTACTGAGACAGTACGTTTTCGATCACTCTGTGGCAATCTTCATCAGTGTCTCAAGTTAATTTAACTTACTAATTTCAATTTAAGTCATTTATAATTATAAAAAACAAATAATGAATATACATGAAAGTTAAGTGTAGAGGTGCATTTATAATTTACTATCTGGTAACTAATATGCTGTAATCCTTAGTTAAACAAGCAAATATATTATTACTTGTAGATACATATTTATTGAAAATATTGATTTTTTAAGGCGAGGGCCAGCCAGATACAAGTTCCAGGCACAGTATGACCTTGACAGCTTAGCTGTAGTAAACGTGCGAGATCTAGGGAATGTGAGGCATGCTTTTAAACTTCTCGCCTTTCCTGACTCGAGGGTATTTCAGTGTACCAACAGTAATGCAAAGGTATCAATAGCTTTTTTTAAAAAAATATTACAATAACTCTAGCTTATGAAATTTTATGGTTGATTAACTTACATATGATGAACAACTGTGATATATTATGATATTGTAACATTACTTTTGAAAAGTTGTGTGTTTAAATTTAAGTTGATAGTTGTGAAGTTTCATTATACATAAGATTAAATATGTACAATCAATTTATTTTTGTTTCAGACGGAATGGTTAGAACATTTTGAACAAGCAAAGAAAGCTCGTACAGCCCAGGAACAGCCAAAGAGAGAAACTGTTACAAGTACAAGTGACCAGGTTTCACCAGTCCCTGTAGGCTCTATAGATTCTGGCAGCAATCGTAAGTTGATTTATAAAGTTTTCACTTCAATATTGTTGGGCAGTTAAAGCACTACTTTTATCTGAATATACTTATCATTAATACTTTTCATATAACATCTACTATAGTTTTTCTATTAAATATAGATTTTTGAGTATGGGTTTTCATGTCCAGTGGGGTATTAAGTTTTTATTAAAAACCCTGTGTATCAAGGGCAAGTCCCTTTTTAAAGTTTCAAATGTAAATCTTAACAAAACATTCAATGTTTTTTAAGAATACCAAAATAATGAAAAGTATAATAAAGTTAGTTTAAAGTTATACACAATATCAAGGGCACAGTGGTACAATATATTATAATGAAAATATTGGAAAGAACCCCAATACCACAAAAATAACAAATAAAATATTTGTTGATGATGACATGGTCATCGAAGTGTACGTAAAGGGTTTAATCTTAAGCAACTTGTTTTATTTGTTATTGTTGATTATTTTTGTGGTATTGGGGCTCTTTCCAATATTTTCATTGTAATTAGTTTAAAGTTTGTTGTTATCATTTTGAATTCACTAATTAAACTATAAATAAATGATACTTATCCAAGTGAATATGTAATTACGTATAACTTAGTTGAGTATCATTTAATTAAAGTGAGCTTACTTGTTTTCTATCTTCAATTTGACTATTAGTTTACATTTATATATATCAACATATATAGCAATGTGTAAAACCTTGCCTACTTGTGGTATAAATGAAGATGGCGGGAGGTGTTTCCTTTTATCCGTAATTAACTTGGACCACTACTAACCTGTTTATTATTTAAAGAAATAGGGAATAACTGTATTTGATATATTTAGGTAAGATATTTTTTGTTTAATAGTGTCAAAAGTTTATGTAAATCAAGATAAAAATGTTTTTTTTGTGCGTATGTTGAATACAACTGGAAACAGTATAATTTAAAGTGTTTACATTTTATATTTTTCATTTGTATGTAGTCTATTATTATTTAGTTTATACAAAATTTGTAGATTTTTTGTATAGTTATGGTTTGTAGCTCTCAAGTGTTCAAAAATGATTGCTTGTGATTAGTTTTATGTGTTTTTGGTATTGTTGAAATGATCTTCTTGTTTAGCTTTGTATTGTATATTTCACATAGGAATGGCTCGATTCCGATTCTTGATTCCAGGAATTGTAGATTCTAATGGTATTGCGAAATCTCTGATACTCAATTCTCTATTGATTAAAGAGCCGATTCTGATTCTTGTTTTTTTAAGTGTTAAAATATGTGGGCAGTGTACTTTATTGGAAAAATTATTAATTATTGATTATGTCTTATTTATGAATTAGTTGCTTTGAATGAATTAAATGATTAAAGCAAATGCTGATTTGAGATAAAGAAAATATTATTCTAATTTTAAAAATACTTAACTAAGTGAAGACGTAATTGCTTACTTGCTGACGCATTTCAAAACATTTGTTCCTTTTACGAAGCTAACTCTCTACTAGCGGCATCGGTTGTGTGTAAAGGCTCTAACAGGAATGGATTTATGACTGTGGAATGGGGTGGGTTGTTTGAGTTGTGTGTCGTATAATGGAAAAGACTGTTGGCTTCAAAGCGTGTGTGCTCATTTAATACGTTATCTTTATCTGTTGTGTAGCGTTTGTAGATTTCATATTTTTCTAAGGTTGTTAGTTTTTTACTTTGTTTTAATGTGTGTAGAACATTTAAATTAGTGTGTATGTTGGTGTGTGTGTGTGTTGGGTGTTTTTTAGGTGTTTTGCCTAGTTGGATTTAGGGTTTGTTTGTTTTGTTTGGGTAATGTGTTCATCGAAGCGTCTATAGAATTACATGCCGGTTTGGCCGATGTAATAGTTGGGAAATCGTTACAACTTAATTTATAAATACCTAAGAGTTTGTATCTGTTAGTTTCTTTTTGAAAAGGTTGTATGTGCTGTCTTAAAGTGTTTTTTGTTTTGTAGAATATTTGGTAATGGAGTTTTTTGAATGTGGAGGCTATTTTGTGTGAGTTTTTGTTGTGGTAGGTGAGGGATATGTATTTGTTGTTTTTTGTATGGTTTGTCTGCGTGGCCGTTTGATGGTGTTTATGTTTAATTTTCCTGAGTATGTTGTCTATGAGTGTGTGTTGGTAGCCGGTTTGTTGAGAGATGTATTTTATTGTATTAAGTTCTTCATCGTAGTACGCCTCAGTTCATTTCAAGACGTTGGTAAAACGACATCTCTCCTGTCACTCTCGACGTGCCGTAGTTTCTTGTGTGCTCTAAGCAAGGCTCGGTTTAGATCAAACATATTTCCCGTTACGCTATACGTGACGTAGATCTTTCTCTCTTTGTTTCTCCCGTCGTGTGGCGAAGATACTATTAGCATTAATAGTGACATTTGGAATTATATGTGCTTTCTCTTAAGTTCCTTAGGTAAATGATAAGTGCGGGAAAGGGTGCACCCCCGAATAGCTGTCCGACAAGTGGCGGTACTTCGCCCAGTGAGGTATGTGCAAAAATGTCAACTTTTTTCATTTTTTGAGTTAAGGTCCTCCGGAAATCAATGTTGCCGTTACATGGCATAATATTTAACAATGGGGGCTTGGCGTTTTATTTGTTTGTAATATTTCTTTTTTTCACTTTTCATGATTTCAGTGCATTTATTTAGAAGATTTTTAATTTCTGTTTGAAATTTAGGTGTGGGGTCTGATCGGAGTATGGTTATTTTGTTTTCAGTTATGAAACTGTTTACTTTCTTGTCGATATCTTGTTGGTGCATTATTACGATGGAGAATTACCTTTGTCTACTTTTAAGAAATTTAGGTTGTGTTTGTCGCATTTTTGTATAATTGATTTAAGGATTGAATGTTCATTATTTATGATAGGTTTATTGTTTAAGTTGTTTATGTTGGGCATTTTATGTTTAATGTCTTGTCTAATATATTCGTAGTGTGTGGGATCTGTGTATTGTATTGCTGTTTCAGTGTCTAAAAGGATGTTCGACATTTGTTTGTGGTTGTATTTTGTGGGTTGTAGGTTATATTTTAGGCCTTTGTTTAATAGTGTTAATTCATTTGTACTGAAATTGATATTTGTGGTGTTGATGGTGTGCGGGTGAAATTGGTGGTCGGTGTAGGTAGTGATATTGTTTTGTGTTGCGAGGTTGTGTAGCCTTAGATTTTGCTTGTTTCTAATGAATTGTAGGTTTTTATGTATATAGTCATTAGTGTATTGATATTATTATTATTTATGAGGCAAGAACAAAGACAATCAGAAGCATTACTAGTCCGTTTATTTGTCACCGCAATCTCGGTCTGCTTATCTCACTCTCTCTCTCTCTCTCTTCCCCTGTCTCTGCCTGCCACTACACTGCCACTTCTTTATAGATGTAAAAACAAAACACAAAGAAAAAGTAGTTCCGAATTCTCCAGTTATACAAACTGAAATGGCTATTATTTGAAGTTCTATTGTAATTGAGAACTGAAGTTCACATTTGTAATTTTAAATAAATCATTACTTTTATCCAATATGTTTCTCATGGTTTCAGAAAATGCTATTCATAAATCAAGGTTGAACTCTTTGTAAGCCTATTACATTAAAACAGAACTTCTAAAAGGCTTCACCAGATGACCAAGATGTTAACTAAATTTGTTATTAGAGAATATCATGTAGGCCTGTATAACTTGAAAGAATTGAGAATCGGAAGACACATTTTAGAATTGGAACCAAACAGTTTAGGTACTGGCCCATCCATAATTTCACATGAATATAAATTGTAAAAACAGTTTAAAAAGCCTATTAACAGTTCAAACCCAAAATCATAAACAAAAGTATACGCAATGTATCTTTTTTTTTGGGATATATAAATTATGATGTAGTTCTTGACCAAGAATAGATAAAAGCACTCAAGCTTCCTGAATATCTCATATCCACAAACCATAACTATACAAACATAATAAACAACTGGATTAGAATAACAGACTACAGACAACTAAACAATATAAAATATTAAAACACTTCAAATTAGGGATGGGCCGATTCCTAAAATTTTCGATTCCGATTCTAAAATTTTCCTTTCGATTCTCGATTCTTTAGTCGATTCTCGATTCTTTCAAGTTATATTAGTTTACATGCTAGGTCTCTAAAAATTAATTTAGTTAACATCTTGGTCATATGGCAAAACCTTTTAAAAAGTTCTGTTTTAATGTAATAGGCTAAACAAAACCTTTAACCTAGATTTATCAATAGGAATTTTTAAAAGCATAAAAAACATCAGATTAAAGTAATGAATTATTTTAAAGTTAAAAAAGTGAAATTTACACTATTTTATGACATTTGAAAAAATACCTAAGCCTATTTAGATTGTCTCTCAAAACAAAAGAAAAATTAAAAACAAACGATTAACATAAAAAGTAAAAAATTAATACAAATAATTTAGTTTTTAATATTTAAAAGTCTGGCAGGTAATATAAATTTAAGTTAAAAAACAAAAGCATTTGAACACGTTGTGGGTCAAGCTAGTTTCGCAGCTTGTCACATATAACTCCTGAAGTTGAGAAAAATTTTTCAGAAAACATTGTCACGGGTGGGGCAGACAAGTATTATATTGCCATTGCACTCAAATGAGGGTATTTGGCACTCTGTACTGCCCAATACTTCCCAACATCACAATCTGGACTGGCTAATGGTTATCCCAGATAATTCTTTACTTCTTCTCCTACTGTCAATTCCCCTAGGGTACCTTCCAGATAATTGTTTAATTCTTCTTCTACTGTCAATTCCCTTGGATTACCTTCCAGGTAAACTGTTTACTTCTTCTTCTACAGTCAATTCTCCTGGGGTACCTTCTTCCTCAACATTTTGTATTAGTATGGCATACCTTCTCCACATCTGGTGGTAAGTTTTGAGCATCACTAGTAGCTTTAAAAAATTTTTGAGGCATTTTGCTTTTTTCAAAGTAAAAAAAATCAAGGTAAAACATTAATTTCGTAAGGTTTTAGGTGACCTAGAATTTTAGGGGTGAAATATTTTTGTTCCAAAATTTTTATTTTGTGGGACTTTGGCGAGAGTGTTATGATTATTTTTTGGTGTTCCTTAAAGGTCTCTGCATCGGCCGGTAAAATATTTCAGCCGAAAATCGCTTACGTGACTAAAGTAAACAATTACCTAAATCTTTTATATGGGATACAACGTAACCTCAAAACAGTCGTAATTACACCAAACTTCGATAAACAATAGGCAATTAAAATAAATATAAAGATAATGAAACTGACACTTAATCTGTAACTGATAACAACACAACCACGAAAAATAAGTAATTACACTAAACTTAAACTTCTTAAAACTGATCAATCACCAAACGTTGAAATAAACCCACAACGCAATAGAATGAAGGACGCGATACCACGATGTTGTATTTACTTTAGCAGAAAGATAATGCCAACTGCAAATGAAATGTCAAGTGAAGGCGATGTGTATATCACTAGGAATGACAACTTATTTATATTGTTAGTAAAATAAAAATATTTATTACCGGATAAACACATTTGTTAATAGAAAAAGTTATAGAATAGAGCAGGATATGAAATCAATATAACTTCAGTAATAGTCATTTTGTCATTTTAGTTTGTAAAGTTAAGATATAGAACTACTTTTTTTGTGTTTTGTTCTGACATCTATGAATCAGTGGCAGCAAGACACAGGAGAGAGAGAGAGAGAGAGAGAGAGTGAGTGTGTGTGTGTGTGTGTGTATTGAACCCGCTCTAATGAGAGAGAGAGAGAGAGACGAGCGATGACAAACGACCGGAAATGGTTACGATCTTCTTTGTTGTTGCTTCATAAATAATAATATTTTTATTATCTCAAATCGGTATTTGCTTTAACCATTTAATTCATTCAAAGCAACTAATGCATAGATAAGACATAGTTGGTAATTAATTATTTTTCCAATAAATTACTCCACACACATATTTTAATAGCTAACAAAATAGGAATCAGAATCGACACTTTTATCAATGAAGAATCGAGTATCGACGATTCCTCGATACCCCCTAGAATCGACGATTCCTGGAATCGAGAATCGGAATCAGCCCATCCCTACTTCAAACATTACCCAACACACATAATCAACCCTCAATTAAATTGTAATGCACACAATATTTTTAACTTAATTTACCTCAAAGTAATAAAACCACATAATATTATGTGCCTTTATCCCAGAAAATCCATCTCATTTATACAAAAATAAGTAATCTCATAAACAAGCTTTACATATAGCTGTATGTTAATGTAAATAAGTATATATTATTAAGAGTAAAAATTTAACAGTAAGTAAAGAAAAAACATTCTAGATGATTTCATAGTTATTTAATTGCTTTTTGTTAATTTTTAGTCTAGTGTTTATGATTCTCAATGTTTAAACCTTAAACACAACCCCTTATGGCCAAATTTGAAGAAAATTTTAGTTTAAAAAAAAATTTGAATAATAACTTTAAGCAACTGGTGTAATTTTTAATTGCAAATAAATAAATAAAACCACAAAAACTTTTTTTTTAAGTTTTAGGCTCTACTAGAACTAACATAAATAAATAAATATATATATATATATATATGTTAAATCCCATTATAACAAAATTATTAGAACCGCCAACAACATTTTCTTGAAGTGAAATTTTATTATAACAAAATGTAAGTTACTTGTTATAGTACATTGTTATAATGCGTTAAATAATTTCATACTTACCTTTGAAATTTATAGAAGTATCAATATTGAATAAATGACAAATTGGTTGTAAATCGAGTCAAAGAAGTTTATTTAATTAGTGAAACTTTTTGGCGATTAGTTTGTTGCTCTTATCATTCCTGTCAATCAAACATCTAGCCTCCTACACTTCACCAAATATTTCCTTTGTGCTAATATTGTCCTTTTAATCAATATTGTTGAAGCAGAATGCTTGAAAATAAACTGTACGAACTAACAGCACTTTTTAATTTAGTTTTGTGTAGGAGGAAACTTTATGATATGGTAGATACTATTTGTATTCATTGTTACAATGCGTTAAATAATTTCATACTTACCTTTGAAATTTATAGAAGTATCAATATTGAATAAATGACAAATTGGTTGTAAATCGAGTCAAAGAAGTTTATTTAATTAGTGAAACTTTTTGGCGATTTGTTTGTTGCTCTTATCATTCCTGTCAATCAAACATCTAGCCTCCTACACTTCACCAAATATTTCCTTTGTGCTAATATTGTCCTTTTAATCAATATTGTTGAAGCAGAATGGTTGAAAATAAACTGTACGGACTAACAGCACTTTTTAATTTAGTTTTGTGTAGGAGGAAACTTTATGATATGGTAGATACTATTTGTATTCATTGTTACAATGCGTTAAATAATTTCATACTTACCTTTGAAATTTATAGAAGTATCAATATTGAATAAATGACAAATTGGTTGTAAATCGAGTCAAAGAAATTTATTTAATTAGTGAAACTTTTTGGCGATTAGTTTGTTGCTCTTATCATTCCTGTCAATCAAACATCTAGCCTCCTACACTTCACCAAATATTTCCTTTGTGCTAATATTGTCCTTTTAATCAATATTGTTGAAGCAGAATGGTTGAAAATAAACTGTACGAACTAACAGCACTTTTTAATTTAGTTTTGTGTAGGAGGAAACTTTATGATATGGTAGATACTATTTGTATTCATTGTTACAATGCGTTAAATAATTTCATACTTACCTTTGAAATTTATAGAAGTATCAATATTGAATAAATGACAAATTGGTTGTAAATCGAGTCAAAGAAGTTTATTTAATTAGTGAAACTTTTTGGCGATTAGTTTGTTGCTCTTATCATTCCTGTCAATCAAACATCAAGCCTCCTACACTTCGCCAAACATTTCCTTTGTGCTAATATTGTCCTTTTAATCAATATTGTTGAAGCAGAATGGTTGAAAATAAACTGTATGAACTAACAGCCCTTTTTAATTTAGTTTTGTGTAGGAGGAAACTGTATGATGTGGTAGATACTATTTGTATTACGGTAATAAAGTATAAAATCATGAAAAGAACTATAAAAACTATAATGAAAAAAAAATTATAATATGAACTTAATATGAAGGATTATTTTTATAAAAGTCTGTTATATTCTACTTCAATTTTTTTGTAGTTTCCTTCATTGAAATAAATTAACAGAATCAAACTTTTGAAATTTGTAACTGGAAAATCATGTAGAGAAGATAAGTATGAGTGAATGGTATCTAAAAGGTTTATTTATTTGTGCAAACTACGCTTTCTTTTTAGAAGTCTTTTCATCTCCACTCTCAATGCTATGTGAATTGCAGATGGTTGATGTAGAATTTGCTGCTGTTCTATTTATACTTTCGACAATTTCGTCACTCACCAGTTCATCTCACCCGTGTTATCCACAATAACACAGTGGTTCATAAATTGTTATAACTGTTTGATGCAGAAACTACAGCATTCCACGAATCAGTCCCTTCATTTTTCCCACATATTCTTCAATTTCAGGTTATTGTCCAGTTAATTTGAAAATTTTTGATTTTTTCTAGCTGTTTACTATTTTTGAATCTTTTACCAGCCACCACGAAGAAGTAATCATGTCGCACCAATCTTTCAAGTTAATTTTATTGTAAGTCTCAACTCTAGATTCAGTAGAATTTTCTGAAGTAAAAGTGTCCTGTAACCTTGACAAATTATGTGGTCCCCAGATCGAGTGGTTGTAAGGCAGGAGTACAGATAGGCAGAAACAATAGGCAGATATGACATGTAGATTTTCTAATCTTCTTGTAAATGTATGAGCTGACAAAAATTTTCTACTAAAAACAGAATTTTTTTTCGTTTTTTTTTTCTTGTCTTACTTTACCAACCATTTGTTGAAAATAGGTTTTGTCATCCAAGCATGTTTGTTTCTGCAATAAATACATGGAAGAGAGTTAAAGTTTTTTAAAACAAAAAGGTTTGAAAGATTTGCCGATGATCTGTGTAGGTGGTTTCATTTCAGTTTTGAAACTCGCCGGTAGTCCTGGGGCGGACTGTTTGCTTGACGACTCATTTTATGAAGCAGCTGCTGGCGTTTAGTTCACTGAGTATTATAGCGGCTCTTTTTATAAATGTAACATATAAAGTCAGCTATCCAGGGGCAGGACACGGACCAACCAGTTAACCCCCAAAGTTTGCCGATGACTAATGGCTTAAGTTTTTCGCTTCTGTTTGCATTACAGCAAAATAATGGTATAACTCAAAGTTTAGATTTCTTCCCAACTTTTCATGTTTCTCTTTTAGCAGCTAACATACGATGTGGTAACAGTTGATAAAAATAGCAGTTTCTGTACTCCATCTGTTAGCTTTGTTGATAGGAACAGCTAATTATGCTCCACAAATTGTCTTACAAGCTATTCTATATCTCTTGCAAAATCAATTAAGGCATCTGACACTTGCTTGAAATGCTTTATAGCTAAGTAGTGCTGCAATGTTGAAAGCCTTTTCTCAAATTAATTGTCCTCATTGTTAGACCTGACATCAACAAACCACGAATAAACTGCCTTGTCTGAATCCTCATGTAATGCACTGTGAATTATTTTCCAAATAGGTCGAAA
This sequence comes from Prosapia bicincta, assembly GCA_036971475.1. Classification (NCBI taxonomy): domain Eukaryota; kingdom Metazoa; phylum Arthropoda; class Insecta; order Hemiptera; family Cercopidae; genus Prosapia; species Prosapia bicincta. Next base: position 148,556,892 of record JBAIZL010000002.1, read on the forward strand.
GCCAAAGTCAGATGACTCATCTTTGATTTTTGTATGATCGTTTAAAATTGTTGGTTCAGTAGAGTCCCAAAAATTCAGTCTTCAAAAACTTGACATTCTGTACAACTCGACACATCTGAGGATAAATAAATTTCAGTCTCTCCCTGATTGTCGGCAAGCGGCATGTGAAAGCTAAGTGTTAAAAGGGGGCGAGAAGAAGTGTCACGGCTTCTCTATTGACCCTTGTCCGTTCATGGAGAAAGCTACTCAATCATGCAGGAATTGATATTGAAGAAAAAAAGATTATGAAGACAACCTAATCTTAGTGTCTTTGTCGAGGAAAGTCTCAGGCTCTGAAGAAGCAACTGAAGAGGATGTGCAGAATTGGATGAAAGAGGATGGAATCAGTGAGCCTTTAAGAGACAGTGAAATTAGTTTTGGCATTAACTGAAAAAGATCAGAATGAAGATGGGTCGCCAGATGACAATAACAACGACGTGGCTGACAAGAAAATGAGTCACAGTGATTGATTTCAGGCTGTAGAAGAAGCGCTGCAATACTTCGTGCAATATGGTGCATTGACAGCAGACATCTTGTTTCTAAGAAGATTGTGTGACGACGCAGCACACCGCAGATCTCAATCTGAGAAGCAGTCCAAGATTACACGTTTTTATCCTTCACAATGATATGTTGGACAGAACTTTTATCTAGTAAGTTTTTATGTCAGTACATTACTTGTTTATTATAGTCTATTACTTGATCTTTGTTAATTGATATTATTATTTGTATATTTTGTTTCATTGACAGTCATTAATGATTGTAATCACTCTATTATTTTCAAACAAGTCAACGTTTTGTAAGCTTTTATTTAATACTTAGTCTATTTTATAACAACATGAAAACATAAGAAAATGGGTTTTGTGTCATTTTTAACTTTAATTCCGGCAAATTCAACATTCTTGAAACTCGACACCCTTCAAATCCACATTATGTTGAGTTTTGGAGATGTAGATGGCGCAATTCCTAAATCATTAGCTACATCTATTTTCTTACGGCTTGAATCAACACTTTTTATTATCAAGTTTGTCTTTTGATTTTAAACTGATCTCTTGTCGTTGTAAACCCCTTGTTTCTCCATTATGAACTTATTCACTAAAATACAGAACACTACAGACACTTGAAACTAATGTACATGTATTGTATACTGTACAGTTCTTTACATTGGTACAGATTGTAAGTAATTAATGTTTCCTTAAACATGTGGCCATAAACATGACTTTAGAAACTGTAAATATATTATTGTAGTATAAAAATATTTCATTATACTCAAATTTATATATAAAAATTTAGATTTTCATTTGAAACTAATATTGCAGCATTTGGTGATTATGATGACAATGAGGGAGCCAATCTAGAAGAAAGCCCAGAGTGGTTGAGTGAAGTAGCTGAGGACTTAGATGTTTTTATTGCCCAGAGACATTTTGAAGAGGCCCATAGCTTGATAGATAAAACTAAAGACTTTTTAGATAAAGCACCTCAAACTCAAGCCAATTTGGAAATAAAGTTTGTAAAACTTTTTTTAAATAATTTAGTACTATATCAAATGTCATGCAAAGTTTGAAAATAAAACTATATCATTTAGTTTTCTAATTTCCAATTATTTTTTAAAGTTTTTAACACAGGGTATTACTGTTATTTAATTTTTGTTTATAGTTATTTAGAAGAAAGATTTTAATCTTAGCTAACTAAACATTTTAATTAAAAAAAAAGATTTGATTCTGTGCTAACTGTTATATGTAGTGCAATTTTTTACAATTTTGTGTGTCTGAATATACAAAATGAGTGTATATATATATATATATATATATATAGGGTTTTGTTTTTTCTCTTTTTTCTCTTTCTTGACTGAAGAAGATCATGTTGATCGAAATATTTCAAATAAAAGTGTGTTAAGTGTTTTATATGTGCTTATTTCCAAGAGATTGCAGTTTTGGACTATTGCCTTTAGGTAAGTCTGTCAGTCTCCTATCAAGTCCAAAAATTCCTATATATATATATATATATATATATATATATATATATGAAGTTATTATTATTACTTGTAAATAATTTTTTCCACCATAAAGTGCAATAATTTTACCTTATGTGATTGTCGAATCATGAGTGGTCAAGTGACCGAAAGGTGCCTCATCACATAAGGTAAAATTATTGCACTTAATGGTGGAAAAAATTATTTACAGTAATAATAATAACTTCATAAAGTCAGTGCAACGGAAAAATAATGGACAACGTAAAGTATCACGATATATATATACACACACACACACACACACACAAAACACACATGCATACATACATACATGGTAGACATGGTATGTATGTTTGGTTTTGTAATTGACTTTTTTCTTGTTAAATATTTATTAATTAAAGTACAAAAATTTTAATAAAATATTTATAAAATAAAGTGTCAAAAGGGTGTCATCAATTTAATATATTGATAGCATCAGGGGCTACACACATTATCAACAGCTAAAACAAACTTTTAAAATGTGATGTTTAAATAAATCTATACATAGAAGGTGAATGCAAAAAGTAACAGACATTTGTAACTAGCGTAGCAGTGGGCGGGGCTAGAGTTGTCATCTTGATATAAAAATATTCTTACGCTCAGTACGCATCGAGTATATTTTCATAATGTTTTCTTCATGTTTGCTTTAGTTTATTTGGTAATCCTAATATAAACTCACATAAACACAAAGTAGTGATTTATTTCAAACACATTATATCCTTTCTCAATCAGAAATTGAAGCAAGCCATAGATGTCTATATATATATATATATATATATATATATATATATATATATATATATATATATATATATATATATCACACACACACACACACACACACACACACACACACACACACACACACACACACATATATATATATATATATATATATATATATATATATATATATATATATATATGTGAAAATAAAACATATATATATTTAAAAATAAATATATATGTGAAGATTATTAGATAATTATTTTCCTGAAGATGCTGGTACTATTTTATCGGCGAAAAGCTTTGAATAAATATATTCATTAAAAGTATTCTTATTTTTGAAATATTTTAAATTTATTATGTGTGTGTGTGTGAGTGCATGGATGAAAAAAAAGAAAATGTAAACAATGGAGCCATAACCTAAAAAAAAATTATAAAATATTAAAACCAAGATGGCAGCTAGTATAATTATGAAACAGCTGATGTTTTCCAAATGTAGAATTGTACACAATTTACAAATTATTGCATAGAGGATAAAACTTAACTGTCCAGGTAAGGACATGAAGATCAAATAATCAGGGGTTAAATAACAGATGTTTCAACAAAGGAAAAAGTTTTATTCTTTTCTCTAGAAATTTTCAATATTAGAAAAATTGATTGTTAGAGAAGCTTGCATTGGAACTGGAAGCAAAAACTTAGTTGGCCAAAATTGTATTTAAAGGAAGAATTCAAGCATAAAAAAACAGTGGTGAAAGATTTGTTTATAGAAATAAATCTAAAAGGCTAGAAATTTGGACAAAAACATTAAACGTCAGATAAGTAATTAAATTTAAGAAAAGATTGTAAATTATTATATTGTAAATTCAAAATTAATAACTTTAGGCCTAGGCGTTTCTTTTATAAAATTTATTACAATATTAATTGCATAAACTAAATTTTAATTTGTCATGAATAACCTGAAAGAAAGAGTCTTGTGATATTTAACTAAATTAGGAAATAGGGAATGTGTATTAAAGAAAAAATATTGTAACTAGAATAAGATTTAAAAAAACTAAATTAAACCAAAATTAATCGAATTATAAGAAAATGTTTTATTTATTACTATAAATGGTAAGTAATAAAAAATAAAAGTAATAGGAATCTAAATTTTACTGTTAGGGTTACAATTATTTTGTAATTTTAACTGGCACCCAGCAATTTATTATTTTCTAAAGATTAGTATTATTAAATTTTGTGTTATTATAAAGAAATTATTTAAATTATTCAAAATTATAAAAATTAAAAATAAATATATATATATATATATATATATATATATATATATATATATATATAAATAAATTACAATACACACACACACACACAAATGTCACAGGGTTATATAGCCTCATATATTGTTTGTTTAAAGATGTAGATATCAGCCAAAATTTGTTCGATTTTAACTCTTAGTACTCATATATTGTAGAATATTTCATCTGCCCCTAATATCGGCAAATGTATTTGACACAATACCTCATATTTACTAGTTTTGACATCTCTGTAACTACAGAAGTTCACAAAAATTCGAATACAGTGCAGGTTTGGTGTTGGAAAAAAATGACTCTTATAATGTATAAAATGACTCCTGCAAAGTATTTCTTTTATTTGGCAACTTGCTATTCATCATCAGTTGGTTTTCATTGCATCCTACAGGCACTATTGAGGTATGATGTATTGGATGTATGTGTATGATGTAAATTCGTGGAAGGTCATTAGACAATTAATGACACAGCAGCAGTTGACCTGAGTTGTGTGTATGTATTTTCAAAAATCCAATAAATTTTTACATGGATTATACTATTTTGGTTTAGACTAGAGTTTAGTTTTTAATAATTCAGATACATTATATTTATATTTACAGTTTTAGAATGTTGTTTTTAATTGGAAAACACCTTCATCTTTAATATTTTAGTATTTAAAATATATATAATTCATTGGAAAACAAATTATATTATCCATATAATTATTTATGCATGCTTCTATGTATATGAGAATTTTAATAACTCCACAAAACAACTTAAACATTATTTTTATACACTTTGTCTATAAAATAGTATAGACATACTATATGTGTATGTTTTTTTTTAGTGTCTATTTCATATACACTAATCAAACAAAGGGTTGAAAAAATTTGTATAATTTTGTAAAAGTTTATAAAAGTTCTAAAAAATGTAAAAGTTTATGTTTCATGAAAGCTTATTCATCCCTTTATTTCAATATATAGCTTATTTTGTTTGAATTATAATGACAAATGTTTAAGAAATTTGGTAAATCCCATAAAAAGCCCAGTAAATGATTTACTCTTCAGTATATACTACTTTGTCCGTATCGGACTAGTATATTCAGTAGTAACATTAATGATTCTGTGTACAAATTTATTAAACATTTGTTTACTCTCATAATAGTTTTAAGTATGTTTGCTATTAGTTTATTTTAGAGTTGGATATTAAAATTGAATTCTGAATTAATTTTGGTAACAAATATTGGCTTGTATTTCAGACGTAAACTGGAGCAACGAGTGACTAGTTTAATAAATGCATTAACATCTGAACTGACTGTTTCTGCAGATAAAAGCTTACATGGAGGTTTGAGAGCTGCAAGGAGGTCTGTGCGACTTCTAAATCAGTTAGGCCATACTACCCAGGTAAAAGATATTTACTTATATTAAAGCTTATTTCATTAAAACAGATAAGCATTAATGTAATTGTTGCAGCGCTGAACAAACATAAATAAATAAGCATTACATGTAGTACAGAAATTTAGTAATTGATAGAATGTTCAGCTATATAATTCTTTGGTAGAAAGTGCAATTTCGTAATTGGTAACCAGGAATTTTAGCTCTTAGTTTTGAATGATTGTTGATCAAAGGTTGGTATTATTAATTAAAAAATATACTAAATAACATAGTCTACAGACCTAATTTTAATTTAATTACAATTTCTAGGAGGATAAGTTTCAATTTTGTTAACCATCTTTCACGCCTTTTAAGTCAAAAAGAAAATATTTGTCATTTTCTGATAGATAAACTCATAAAAAAAACCATTACATATTTTAACATCGTCAAGACTGAAAAAACGTATTTGTCAAGAAAAATAAAATAATACATGGACCATCCAAAAAGTAAAGAATCTTTAGTTGTAACTGTACAAACACTATCAATACAAAACTATATTTTCAGCATTACAGTGCCTGAATCTATTTTTTGATAAAGTTGCTGTAGGTGTCAAGGCACTTGTAGTATATCATCAGTTTTTTGATGTTGTTGTACTCTTCTGTTGCCAATGTTCAAAGCAAAGTAGTTTGTTTTGAATAGTGTCTTGTAGTGTTGTAGAGTTTCAATTATGGTGAAGAGTATATTGATTCTCCTCTTTTAAAAACTCCATTTGTGTTTAAACCTTTCTGTCCCCAAAATGGTTACCATCATGTTTTTGGTGTTCAGATTTGGTTTTTATTTCCTGAATTTTGAGGTGGAGTTTGAGTGATGCCATTCCATAAATTGGTCCTTTTTTTCTAGCGTTTTTTTCAAAACCTAGGTTTCACCTTCCGTTAGAATGAGATCGAGAAATTTTTAACCATGTTTTTCATATTCAATAAAAATCTCAAGGTCTCCTCCCATCTGTTCTGATGTGTGGGAACCTGCCTACATCTAGAGTGTTCAATAAGCACATATTTTTATGTATCTAATGTGTTCTGTCATAATTTTATGTTGAAGAGAACTTGAGAATTGGGGAAAAGATGAATGTAAGAAGCTCAATGAAATATCAGCTTTTGTCAGTTTTATTTCTAAATTTACCTTCAAATTGTCTGTATTGAGCAATGATCTTTCACTCCAGTCTTCATTGTGTATGGTGGTCCTTTCTTGATTAAACACTCCGTACTGTATCCTCACAAAGGAATTGTTCATTGTATAATTAGCTTTAAATATCGATATGCCTAACATTTAATATATTCAAAAAGAGTATTATACTATGCACTTTTCATTTGGGAGGGTTTTCTATTAGTGCTGGTATTTTTGAATAGTCACAAAACACACAAGCATGACTACAGCATAATGAAACTTTGCACTTACTCAGGCAAGAGGTTGAGCTTACTGCCACACTCTGGTGCAACTTGTGACAAATATAATTTGCTTTCTGGACAACTTGAGTATTTGCTATATAAGTTTAATCTAAGACAGTTATATCTGTCCAACCTAAGACAGTTACAAGTACCGGTTCTACAAGTACAAATATAAGTTCTTAATATCCTGTTATTATATTAGCCTAAAAGAGACTATCTTATCTTATATCTGAAAAGGCCTTGTATCTGATACTACACTTATGTCCAAACTTCGTTCAAACTCCTGTTGATTATATATATTATGTGTACAATTTTGATATTTTACTGTTAATAAATTTATTTTACACCTCTAGTATTCCTGTATTTCCAGGATCCATTTAGTAATACAAGAATATGTAAAATTTTATGTGTTTAAAAACTATAGATCATTGATCCAATAAGTATTCCACAAAATGCACCAGTTAAGGTGGATCCTAAACAATGGCTTTAATTCTTTCAAGCCATATACAGTTGTCAGCAGCTCCTTGCAAATACTGTGAATGACTAAGCCTTCATTAGTGTTTTACTGAAGCTCCTTATATGCTGCATAGAGAGCTCTGAAAAAACTCAGCATCCTTAGGAGACTTTGTGGTTCAAACTGGGTTTCCAAACCAAAGTCACTCCTAAATACTTACACAACACTCATCAGACCAATCCTTGAATATGCAGCACCAATCTGGGCTCCAGCATCTTCATCCTCGAAACTCGATTCCGTCCAGTACAGAGCCTCCAAAGCCATCATTGGAGCCGTCTCATCTACAAATAATTTGAAAGCTGAAACTGGAAAATCGGAGAAAATTCGCGACAGTGAAATTCACCAACAAAATCAGGAGCAATCACAAACAACATATCTCAAAAGTCACCTTTCAGAACTGGTCAGAAAAAACCAGGCTAAAAAGACCTTCTACTCTCCAGTACAACAAAAACATCAGACAGGACATCAACCTACAGCACACGAGCCTCTTTTAAGAACCCAGGTTCCCTGTCAAACCACCCTCCTTTGTGAATATAAACTTGAATCTCCTCGAACCCTGCTCCAAAAAAGGAGCCTCAAGAAACAATCAAGAGGAAAGGAATGGAAACTATTGCCAAGATTTTAAAACCACACTTGGTCGCTGCTTACACCAACGGCTCTTCGAATTCTGACTGCGATAGAGGTGGATCCTGAATCTTTATGACCTACCCTGATGGCTCAACTTCCAGACACAAAATTGCAGCAGGCAAAATCGCCTCCAACTTCACAAGCGAACTCATCGCAATCAAAGAAGCTCTGAGTATTTACCTCACTTGGACAACACTCAACCCCTTTGATGGCATAGTAATCTTCACGGACTGCGGATCTGCTCTTCAGGCCCTCCAAAAAGGAAATAAAAACCTCGCCGTAAAGATCAATACCCTTCTGTCCTTAATTGAGGAAAAGAAGAAGCTTTGTACGCTTCAATGGATCCCGGCACACATCGACATCAAAGGGAACGAAAAGGCCGATTCTCTAGCCAAGGAACCGAGGACCATCAAACCAGCCCCCGTGATTACAACATCTTCCGGCGTCAATGCCGTTGCAAAACAGAACCTCTGCATAACAACCGAAGAAAATCATCACTTCCCGAGCTTAACTTTGACAGGGAAATAACAAAAACAATTACCAGACTGAGGACAATGCACCTCAAAGACATGAAAATCTTGCCTGATGGATCAAGAACATACCCTGAATGTAGGCACTGCCCAGAGATACAGCTTAATCCCGATCACCTCTTCAACTGCCCGTCCATCATTGCAGGACTATTTGAAATTGACTTAAACTGTTCTAGGGAGAGCCTTTATACAGACAAAGCTGCAGATGTGGCCAGTGCAGTGCTTCACGCCTTTGGACCCGTGTAACTGTGCTCTCTCTAACTTTTTCTGAACACTTTTTTTTCGGTTTTTTTTATTGCTCTTGTCACACTACAACATCAACAACATATGCTGCATCATATTATTATTGTTATTTTAATATAGTTGACTTGTCATGGCATTATTACTTGTGTCAATTTGCAGGTAAGTCTTGATACATGTTGCATCAATGTGACAGATCCCATAGACAGATCCTTTGTTTTCTTGAATGCTACTTGCATTTTACAATCTCAAACCCATGACTTTTTTTAGCTTTAATTAACTTTTTTTTACAAACTTCAGAAATACTTTCGTTTGTTATGAAAATTCAAGAATGGTGTGTAGTAAACTTTTCTTCATTGTTTTCACACATTCCTGGATAAGAATATAACGTAACTTCAACTTCTGTTGACAAATCATTTTCTCTGACATTAAATAGGTTTTATATACTATTCCTAGCAAGCTTAATTGTGTTAGGATTCTTGCATCACTTCTCCAGTAGATCCTGTTTTGGTTTGTAACTGAATAGTAGGCTCAAGATTAGATGGTGAGGATAAGGTTTTTTTTTCATAATATATGGTTTTGCAATAAATTTTTCCTTATCATGATCACAGGTCAGGTTTAAAGAATGGTCTCCCAATTTTAGTCAATAGATAAAAAACTGTTCACAAAACGATTTCACTTCTACAAAATAATTTTTTTTTTTAAAGTGCAATTACCTTTACGTAGAATGCTTTTACAGTACAGAAACTAGAAAATTGATCATCCACTGACCATTTCACACAATACTTACGTTGGTCTAATTATTGTCCATCATTGTATCTATTTCGGAAAGTAGTTTACCAATGTTCAGTACAAATTGTATTAAACTACTATCATCATAATACTAGCATTCTCTAGATATTTGTCTTAACATGTTAATTGATCTACACATGTTAATTGACCCAACTTTTTACTTCAAGTTAGATTTTATCGTCAACCCTTTTTACCTTGTTTATTTTTTCTATGCATTCCTCAGTATTTAATTTTCTCTTCTTTTTTTATGAACCTCACTGATTACATTTTGTATCTGCAACTGCAATGAAACCTTACTTATTTCATATTCTTTTATCTAAGCCTTTTCTGTTTCATTGATATTATCAATTCCTCCAAATTCAACTTATCTGCCAATTTAACAATTTGGTTCTATTTAAATCTAGCCGTAAAAGCTATATTTTGTTTCTCTTACGCACGCAAAAGCAAAATGACTCTAAATATAAAAATAATATATAAATTATCTCATTAAAAAAAAATATATATTTCATTGATATTTTTTTTGTGCAAATAGACTTGATTAAAAAATATTGCGTAATCTACATATATTCCATGTAAAAGACAGAACTCGATGTTCCAACAAAAACATATTTAGTAGAGTCTTGATAATTCGAGGTAGATGGGACCGAGACCCCCTCGGATTAACGAAAACTAAGATTACACAAAAATACGTTCCTGTACATTAGAAAAAATAGGGATTTTATTGAGTAATTAAGAATACACAAAATATGTTTATAGAAGTGCATATTGATTACAGTACTTACATAAATTAATGTTGCTTTCGAATGCATTGTTTAATACGGTACCTAAATTTTTTGGAAGAAGTATCATCGACATTTTCACAATCTGGAAATTTCGTGATAGAAAATGTCAAATCTGTTTTTTCTTGTGGCAGAGTCAACCGTTTTATTTTGACTCAGGATTTTTTTCCATCACTGATTCTGCTATTGAGTACACAATTTCCTTAACTGTGTTTGTTCTAGAAAGCCTACAAAATGCTTTCTACCCTTTCAGTCCCTTCCTAGAGAGATTGTAAACGGTAATGTCCGTATTTTTTTCCATACATTCCAGAACACCTTGATCCATTATGTTGTTAAACTCATAACATTTGAGGGTAGAAATAAAGCACGGATATCATCAGATCAGAGTTGATCTTCATCGGAATGCGACAGTGCATTGTCTAATAGTAAATAGTTTGAATATCCTTTAAAATAGATAAAATAATCTGAAATTGAAAAGGGCTCGAAAAATTGGATTTTCGAGACTCTACTGTATTAAATAACTTAAAACAATTTTCATGGCCTATTTCTCACAAATTTAAAAGCAATACAATTCAATTTATACTAATAAAATTTTTCAGAATGGAATGATTTCCAAGTTAGCTTTCTAATTTTGTATATTATCAATTTCTAACTTGCCATTAATTTTTCTAGAAATTTGTTGACTCTCCAAACATGTTTTACTTTAATCCAGGGAATCAACACTAGCCATATCATTTATCAGTAATCAGTAGCTAAGTGACTGGCATTTGAGAGTAAGCAGCTGCTGGCTAGATTTCTTGAAAAAAAGGGCCAAACAGTTTTTCATTTTATTTTCAGTTTAATTTTAAACTTCAACTAGATGGTCTGAAACCCAAGCAAAATGCTTTCATGGAGAGAAAAAGTTAATGTTATTAATGTAAATGAACATCACATGCAGTGGCGGGTCCAGAAAGTAGGCCAGGTAGGCCTGGGCCTACCCAACTTTTTTATATTTATTTGTTAAAATACTTCTCAATTGTCAATAATAATAAAAGATAAATGTTATCTATCTAAGATCAAAAGAGATTCTCATAATATCAGTGGAATTTAGAAAGGATTCATTTTTTTAGCTTATTATATCTATTTGTCCTGAGAGTTAAAATATCCTCAAACACACCATTTAAATTTTAATCAATTTCTGGGGGAGAGTACTCGACCCTCCCTCCTGGTGGTCGACTCCTCTAAACTGTGCCTACCCAAGAAATAAATCCTGTAGCCGCCCTTTCATCACTACCTCAGTGTTTGCATTGTAGCTAACAAATTGTAACTAGGAAATATTCTTGTTTGCAAATTTCATGGGAATGGAAGACGATAGGTTTTCAATGTTTATATACAAAAAACAAACAGGAAAAGAACTAGGAAGACCTAGAATACAGAGTGAGGGAATTGTCCCTAAATATAAAAGTTGCTACTAAAAAAACTATAATTGCTACAGAACATTTATTAATTAACTCAATAAAGTACAGTTGGAAATTAAACTTATTTCATTTTCAAACCTCCCAAGTGATGCCCCTCTATGCCATTAAACTGTTGCAGCTAGTTTCTAAAGTTCTGCATATATCATCTTTTGGGGGATACCGGCTACTTTAAGGCTCACAAGGTTTTCGGGGAGTATTTATAAACTTCAGCTGTGGATAATCCTAAAGAAAGTAGTCACCCAGACTTGAATCTGGCAATTTTGCATTCCATGGAATATCACCATTCTCTGAGATCAAGTGTCCAGGAAAGATTTGTCTCAAAATATTCATCAAATGTCAAGCAACATGAGCTGTGGCACCATCCTGTTATTACCAAGCCAGCTTCATTTGCTTTTGTTAGAGCTGTGGTTCAAAATATTTGTGGACCATGTTCACATAGTGTTCAGAATTGATGATAACAGTATGGTCGTTCCCAAAGAAATGAGATCCAATGATGTTCTCAGCACTGGTTGCACACTAAACTGTGTCACTGTGGAAAGTTCTCTGATGAATTTTCGAATGATACTCTACTCCAATAACACATATTCTGCATATTAATACATCCAGAAATATGAACGCATGTCTCATCACTGAAGTGTAAGGAACGTTTTCGATAAAATTTTTAAACCCCAGTAGTGGTTTTTGCCCCAGTTTTAGAGAGATTACTATTTTATATGGATGAAATGAAAGTCTTTGTGGATAATCACTGTACTTCTTACTTGCACAATATTTTCTAATGATGTTCTGTGCTTCAATCTCTCTGTCACAAAACTACCACATTCATGAAATCTCTCTCTCTCTCTCTCTCTCTCTCTTTATATATATATATATATATATATATATATATATATATATATATATATATATATATATGAAGTTAATTATTACTATTGTAAGTTTATCCACCATTAAGTGCAATGATTTTACCTTGAGTGATGAGGCGCCTTTCGGTCACTTGACCATTGTCGAATCACATTAACTTCATAAAGTCAGTGCAACGGAAAAACAATGGATAACGTAAAATATCAAGAATATATATATATATATATTGTAATAATTTGATTTATTATATTTATATTATGAATCTTTAAAATGTATTTTTTCAATAATTTCAATCAAGGTAGGTTAGTAAATTTTCTATTTCCTTTTTTTTAGTAACTATTTCCTTTTTTTTAATCGTTGTTTCCGGCTTTACGGATGCTGTATTCACTGCCTTTGGTACATTTCATGTTCTTAATAACTAGATTTTAATTTCTTTGCAGGTCACTGCATTTAAATATTATATCTCAAAACTAAGTTTAAATTATCAGCTGTTCTATTCACAATGTGCGCACTTCACTGAATACGTTAGCCAACCTGTCTTGGTCTATTTGTGCAATCTTAAAATGGTTTCACTTTCTTAACACTTAAAGGCTTTTACTTTTATTTACATTGTTTTAGTGTTCTTTTCAAACTGTTACACATTAAATTGTTTCTATTATATTGTTTTTTTTATAGTGGCTATTGTTCTAAACTTGTGATTAAGTTACGATTTTGCCAATTTAGGTTTTCATAATTGGTTATTTTATGGCTTGCATTTACTTACATATTTATATTATATTATACATAGTGCCTTTCTTACTTGCTATTCCAAAATGTTACAATATATATGAGAATCAAGTTATGGTCGAGTACACTGTTTCAAGGGTAGATTTAAAATCGAGTATGTATGTCATACTGTACTACACTAAAGATCAGTTTGGGGAAAAATAGATTTCGATACTAAAAATTCATTGTTTGCTTCTTCACACCCGTGTTTTCACTAGCAGAAACCAGATACTTTGTTTTCAAAGCAAATCCCCACTCTTTCAGTGCTTCTTCTCTCTTCGCAGTATCATCTTAAAATAAAAGATAACTCTGTCCCATCCCTTATTAAGATGAATGTAAGGTGTCAGTTGCCACTGTTCAAACAAATAAAAATTTCTTTAAAATTTTCAGGTTATGTGATCAAAGGTTTTGCGTTACTTTTAGGAAATTGAAAGTAATGAATGAGAGTATATATAATTTACATGATTTTGTACAGGCTTGTGATCTATTCTTACGGCTGTGCACAAGTATATTAAAAACTCAGTTGAAGAGAGTGAAAAGAGAGGGTGCAACAGTTACTTATGTTAGACGACTGGGAGGAATATTCTTCAATAACCTAGCAGATATGACCAGAGAATTTCAGCTTAGAGCTTTTCCAAACAGCCCATCTATTGCTTCAGGTAATTTTGTTAATTTCAAGTACACTGAGTCAGTATGTCTATAGCTGTTTTATTATATCATCTGGTTTCTCAAACTGAGATGTCAACTGATTTATTAAAATTCCAAACATTTTTTATTTTTGTCCTTTACTTCTAATGGGTGTGTTTCTTTATGACGTTTATTTTTCAGAAATTGTAAAACCTTGATTTATGAAATTTGCAAAAAGGGAAACAGTGTATTTGAGAAAAAATTTAATTTACAAGGACTTTGTCTTTTTGATTATGCTTATCAAAAGGTGTTAAGTTTAGTAAATGCTTATCATAAACCAAATTTATCTTTGAACTCCACTTTTGTGATTTTAAAAAGTTAGTTTGGTATTTCCTGTGAATAAGAAAGAATTGTGGATATATAGAGGTTTAGGATAGAGATATAAAAAACTCTCAACAGGCAAGTAGAGGGGAATTGGCATGATTTGTACAGGCTCACATACCTAAAATAGACTTAATCTCTATGCAATGCTGTAGTGGAAGTGCCATCCTTACTACAAAGTATATTAAAATGTAAATTGCTTAAAAAGTAAATGACTAAGTTTCAAAACTTCTCCTTGTTATGAATCTTTTGTAGTATTTATCAGACCTGATGCATTACTTATCAGACAGAGAATATGTTTACACTTCCGTTTTATGTACAAAACATTTATAAACACACAAGTCAATCACATGTGACATTTTTTCATCTCTTCGTGATAAGCGTCAAAACATTTTACTCTTCAGTCAGCCTATTATGTGGGTAAACAGAACATAATATTGTGGTTGTTGTTATTGTTTACAGAAAAAACAACAAAAATATATCAAGAGAGTGTTGCAGAGATAAGAAAATATGAAAATCTCAAAAACAATGTAGGGCCAATTGGACCGACAGGAGTTCATTTAGGTATCATTTACGCTATAAAAAAAACTATGTTGTGCCAATTGGCCTGACACGTGTTTATATATATATATATATATATATATATATATATATATATATATATATATATATATATATATATATATATATATATATATATATATATTGATAAGAAACGTATATTCGTACTTCTAAGGAACAAAAAATAAGAACACATTATTCAAACATAGGCTTAAAATATTTTGGCAATTCTCCGGGAAAACACCGATATTGTGACCAGCACCTAAAGTGTTAAACTAAAAGAAGTAATTGTTCTTCAAAGTTTTTTACATGAACGGTTTGTTGCATTTGAGATTTCGTAAAATTTTGGACCTGCAAAGTTGTCAAAACTGGTTTCCCCCTTAATTTAAGAGTTGTTTTAGTATTTATACATGAAGTCTTTATTTTTTTGGCGTCTGTTTACATTTAATATTAAAAAGAGCTAGTTATTTTCTAAGCCTGAAATTATTTTTTGAACAGTGTTTGTAGTTTGGGCGAGTCAAGAATTGTCTCACTTCACTTCACATCTCATTAAACAGATTTTCATGCCTCAGGCATCCCTGACAACTTTAGCTGAGTCTGTGCAGACAATACGTATTCAATGTGAAGAGGTAAATAGAATACGATTATTATACATTAATAGTTCTTTCTCACCGAATACTAAATGTTTTCTTCTCTGCTTTCTACTTCATCAGTATACAAGTCTTCATTCTAATGTAAGACTTGTAGAATAATTCTTCTGCTCTGCCTTTAAGTTCCTCTCACCATTCCTTCCAGTACATCTTTGAACAATTTTGTTTATAATACCTGGGTTTATTTATTTTCCATTTTTTTGATCTTTTTTCTATTTCTTATCAATTCTTTGTCATATTAATTAATTTCTCATTTCTGTGATAATTTACATGCTTCTTTTTAGTTTTATTTATTACTTTTGAATTACTTCATTAATATTTTAAGATTCTACCATTGTTTAGTACATTCAACATAGAAAGTAACTTATAAGTAGTTTCTGTTTCCAAAAGGAGTAGTTGTTTTATAAAACTGATGTTTATAGAAGTTGCTTGTTTTAATCATAAAATTCACTGATTAAACTTTATTAAAATAATACTTAACTAAGTGAATACATTAGGGCTTACTTGCTGATGTGTTTTGAAACAGTTGTTCCTTTTATGAAGTAAAGGCTCTATTGGTGGCGTCCGTACTAGGTACAAAGGTTGTCGGTGTGAGATTTATGAGTGTCAAATCTCACACCGACAACCTTTGTACCTAGCGGGGACGCTGCCAGTAGAGGCTTTGTATAGTAAAAGGAACAATTGTTTTCAAACTCGTCAGCAAGTAAGCCCTTACATATTCACTTAGTTAAGTATTATTTAATTAAAGTGATGTTTATAGTTTATACTGATTTTAAACTTTTCCCAATTGTTTTTCTGATACGAGTGCTATATCATCTTTTTATACTTATTATGAACAGTTTACAGTACATTGCAGTATTTTATACTGTTTACAGGACAAATCATACTAGACACTAATAACTGGGCAACAAATAAACTATTAAAGTTCGGATGGTAGTAAACTAATGTAAAGTTATTAATAATGTTTACAGTATGTTATTTAATTATGTTAGCTTTTGTTTAACACCTATCTTCTTAGCACTCAATTCTTCTTCCTCCTATTTCTGCTGTTCAAAAATTCTATACGCGAAGATTGAATGGGATGGTTGATGAGGAGCTTTTTTATACTTTTGTACCTATTTTATATTTTTCTGTTATAACGTTTCATATTTGATAGTCTCAAGTTAAGATTGAATTTTTCCCAGGCTGCACCATGCTTTCAGAATCCTTATTAGTATGAATGCATTTTACCAAATCCATAAATAATAATTATTTTTTACCAAATTATATGCAGCAATCAGTATATATTTGGATTTTCTTTCCTTGAAACTAAAATTATTCTTTAATTTCTCACTCAAATGTAAAACAGAATTTGTTCATCTATTTACAATAAGAATGTTATTTCAGCTTTGCCACTTGGGAATAGATTTATGCTACCAACTTGACGGTCTTTTGCGTTCACCACTAACAAGAGCATTGTTTGATACAAGAGAAAAACTTGTTGATGCTGTGAAATTACGTTGTGCTGAAGATAATTGGCATCCACTAAACCTCAGTACATCTCAGGCAGTGGATAAGTTAAACTTTGAACTGATGGAAAATGGTTTGCCTTCTATTATGAATTTCACAACAGGTGAGATTTTATATATATATATATATATATATATATATATATATATATATATATATATATATATATATATATGAAGAACATAATTACAATTGTTTAATATTCCTGATGATGTTTGTACTGTTAGCCAACGAAAAGCTTTGAATTGTAAATTCAATTATAATTCTTGTATTTGTATTTTGACTTATGTTCTTTATTAACACACAAGAATACATATTGATATATATATATATATATATATATATATATATATATATATAGATTTTTTTGGAGTAGGAGACTGACAGACTTACCTTGGTAAGAGTCCACTCTGTAGTCTTGAAATAGAAGCAAGAGTCTTGAAATAGAAAATATATATATATATATATATATATATATATATATATATATATATATATATATATATATATATATATATATATTTGGTTTATTTTCCATTTTAAAATGCCCTTAATTTAAAGGTTTTCAAAACATTCTAATAATTAAGACTATTATTATTACCTCTTATCAATAAAAAACAGGAATGTTTAAATTTTTCCCCCTAGGTTTTGACTTTTTAATCAATACCTGACTTTTGAAGTAATATACACATATTGGTTTAGTAATAAACTCAAATATTCTGTTATGATCATTTAAAAATGCTATTATAAAAAAAGAAATCAGACTATGCTGAAGTTGTTAAAATAATTATGTACAGAATTTTTTTGTAATAAAAAAATAAAGTGTACATGATTTATCAAACTATCAGTATTCAGTATTCTACATAATTATTTTGTAAAGAGATTTTTTTAAAATTCCGTACAAACAGATTTAGCATTTGTATAAAGCAATACAACTTGAATAATTTGCTTACAAGATTTAGAAATTCAAACAGCCCATTTGTTGCATCTGATTTCCACCAAATGATAACCTGTAACATATCATTATGTTGTGTCTCATGGAATTTATAAAGTAGTTACATGCATCCATTTCCTTGTAAGTAATTCTAAAGATTACTGCTTTTCATGGGGTTCTACAATTTGGAATTCTTAAGATCTTGCTAAGAGTGGTAGAATGGAATAGGATTTACATCTGCTGAATGATGATTGTCCCACACTTTTAGTAGCATCTTTGTAAGTTTACTTGAATTTGATGTAGAAAATTCCTGTGGATGCATTATTGGCCATTTGAGTTAATTACAAAATGTAGACAATATTTTAAATTTTAATTGATGCACATTTATATAGCAAAGAATTAATTAAAAATTCATTAATTAAATATAATAAACTATAAATATTTTTAAAAAATTACATATTCTAAGGAAATAAGTTTCTACATATTAATATAGGGTTTCCAGAAAGATGGCCCAAATGCTGTTACAGCACTCTTTACTTTCTGAAAAAGTGAATAAACTTAAGCTAGAGTAGGTATAGTGAAGAATCAAAAGTTAACTAGAAGACAGACATGACAGGATTCTTACTAACAGTTCTTTTTACTGCAGCCACCTAAATATGTAGAACGTGACATACATAAGTAAAAATTCAGCATCGAAATACAGTTCTGTTTAATTACAGAAAATACAGCAAAAATGGAAATGCTGTAGAATACTAACACAAGGATTAATCTATTCAGAATACACAATGGTTTAGTATAATGTACGTTGTAAAGATGTTTGCTCACTAACATAGTTGATTTATTTATCATCTTTCAGCATTACAATCGCTATCCTCAGATCCTTCCGGTTGTCAAATCCTTAGTAGTTGTCGAAATGGAATTGCAAAAATGTAATTGTCAATAAAACTATTGCAAATCTGTTTCAGATCTATTAGCATTAGAACCAAAATGTTTACATAAAAGGAGAAAGCTAGTGCAAATGTACTCTCCAAATATGTTTACACTTACATGATTTTTTTACAGGTGACTGTTGGTTGGAACTGACAAATAATACAATAGCATTCACCAGGCTGTACTTATCGCTTTTGAATGATGGCTTGCGAATAGCAAATGCAGACCTCTCTCATACATTGGATAAAATATTCTATGATGTATTTGCAACTCATTTAAAACATGTTGCTATGTCTTTACGATCTGATAAATTAAAATCTCAGGTAAAAATTACTTAAAGAAGTCCTTAAGGTTATGTTGTAGTAAGGTAAAATAATATTATGGTAATATTACTCTCTGATCAAATAAAAACATACACAAAACTCACAAATTAATCATTTATTTACTCATACGCGTTTCAATGACCAAGTCATCATCATCAGTGAGTGTTACTACTACAAACTCTAACTTACAACAGTTGTAAGTTAGAGTTTGTAGTAGTAACACTCACTGATGATGATGACTTGGTCATTGAAACGCGTATGAGTAAATAAATGATTAATGTGTGAGTTTTGTGTATGTTTTTATTTGTTTTTAACATAACCTCACAAGCTAAGCTCAAAGAATATTTGTTTTACCCTCTGATATTAACAATGGAAGAAATAATAATTTTTTCTTATGGGATGTTTAGTGGGCTCTATTCCTTCTTGCCTTCCTTTCCTATACCTTCTATTGCCATCTTGCCTTTCAGTATAGATACCAAATGTTTTATGAAATCTTGTTTATAGATATTTTTCATTTTCATAAGTATTTTAAAATTAGATTTCTTAGATGTTGTAACAGTTTTCTTTCATTTTACATTTCTTTTTAAAAATATCTTTAACTTATTTCTAAATTCCTTTCTTAACATTTAAAGATTATATATATATATATATATATATATATATATATATATATATATATATATATATATATATATATATATATATATATTCTTGATATTTAACATTATCCATTGTTTTTCCGTTGCACTGACTTTATGAAGTTAATATATTACTGTGTGAGTAATTTTATCCACCATTAAGTGCAATAATTTTACCTTGAGTGATGAGGCACCTTTCGGTCGTTGACCATTGTCGAATCACTGATTTTTCTCTGCTGTGGATGCTACGTCCGTGAAGTCGGTGTTTGTTGACGTAACGCGCACTTTTTCTTGATCTGAGTGTATGATATTTTTGTATAGTATGTCTTCTGTATATGTTGTTTGTAGATTCATTAAGTTGTTGTGTAGGTTTTTATAAATGTGGTATTTTTCTAGTGAGTTTAGTTCTATTGGGTTGTTATTTATTTCCAGTATGGTTAGGTTATTTTCGTAATTTGTTATTTCGTGTTTATGGGATATTAGGTGTGCTGCAACATTTGATACTTTAGAATTTTTGTTTTTGAATGCTCTATAATGTTCTTCAAATCTTATTTTAAATGTTCTGGTTGTTTTTCCTATGTAAAAAGCGTTACAGTTGTTGCATGTGATTTTGTAAATTCCTGATAGGTTATGTTTTTCTGAATTTGTTATGTGGTTTGTATTATTAAGATATTTTATTATTTTGTTGTTTGGTTTGTAAGTTGGAGTGTAGTATTCTTTGTTGTATATATTTGTTATTTTTTCTATTTTGTTATTGGTGTATTTATATTTTAGGTAGATTTTTTTATTTTTATTATTTTCGTGTTCCGGTTGTAGTGTTGTGTTGAGGTTAGGTTTTTTTGTGAATTTATTGTATATATTTTTTATAAGGTGTTTGTTGTATCCATTTTCTATTGCTATTTTTGTAATGTTATCTAATTCTTCATTTAATTTTTGTTTGTTATCCTGTGTGTATTTTATTGCTTTATTTATCATGTTACTGTAAGTGTTAATTTTGTGTGTCCAGGGGTGGTTAGATTTGTAGTGTATTGTGGTGTTGTTGGAAGTAGGTTTCCTGTATACTGTAGTTTCTATTTTATTATCGTTTATATTTAAAGTAATGTCGAGGAAGTTGATTGTTCTATTTGTTTCTGTACAAACTAAATACTTACAACGAAAACATACAATTTACCGTTGAAACAGAAACAAATAGAACAATCAACTTCCTCGACATTACTTTAAATATAAACGATAATAAAATAGAAACTACAGTATACAGGAAACCTACTTCCAACAACACCACAATACACTACAAATCTAACCACCCCTGGACACACAAAATTAACACTTACAGTAACATGATAAATAAAGCAATAAAATACACACAGGATAACAAACAAAAATTAAATGAAGAATTAGATAACATTACAAAAATAGCAATAGAAAATGGATACAACAAACACCTTATAAAAAATATATACAATAAATTCACAAAAAAACCTAACCTCAACACAACACTACAACCGGAACACGAAAATAATAAAAATAAAAAAATCTACCTAAAATATAAATACACCAATAACAAAATAGAAAAAATAACAAATATATACAACAAAGAATACTACACTCCAACTTACAAACCAAACAACAAAATAATAAAATATCTTAATAATACAAACCACATAACAAATTCAGAAAAACATAACCTATCAGGAATTTACAAAATCACATGCAACAACTGTAACGCTTTTTACATAGGAAAAACAACCAGAACATTTAAAATAAGATTTGAAGAACATTATAGAGCATTCAAAAACAAAAATTCTAAAGTATCAAATGTTGCAGCACACCTAATATCCCATAAACACGAAATAACAAATTACGAAAATAACCTAACCATACTGGAAATAAATAACAACCCAATAGAACTAAACTCACTAGAAAAATACCACATTTATAAAAACCTACACAACAACTTAATGAATCTACAAACAACATATACAGAAGACATACTATACAAAAATATCATACACTCAGATCAAGAGAAAGTGCGCGTTACGTCAACAAACACCGACTTCACGGACGTAGCATCCACAGCAGAGAAAAATCAGTGATTCGACAATGGTCAACGACCGAAAGGTGCCTCATCACTCAAGGTAAAATTATTGCACTTAATGGTGGATAAAATTACTCACACAGTAATATATTAACTTCATATATATATATATATATATATATATATATATATATATATATATATATATATTTAAGTTAGTTTTGGTTGGTAAAGATTATTTAGATTTTTTGGACTAAAAGATTTTATTTCATTCTCTCATATTTCTTTTTGTGTTTTCTCTTCGATTGACAAAGACCACTGTGTGGTTGAAATATATCATTGTTCAAGTGCTTTTATGTGTTTCTATTTCAAGACTACAGAGTGGACTCTTACCAAGGTAAGTCTGTCAGTCTCCTAGTCCAAAAAATCTATATATATATATATATATATATATATATATATATATATACAACGTGAAATATCACGATTTTAATACCAACCAGAATAAACAACTCTACTGGAAATATCTGAACCTTGACATTAAACTCCAGAACTGTATTAACAGAATAAATTTCAATAAAAATGTATATCACTTAACATCACACCAAAATACGCTAAACTACACATAAGAAATAAACAAAATACAGTCATTAACAAAGCAACAAAAATAGCCGAATTACGCATAATTAAAGAAAACATTAAATCTGCTTACCATAAAAAAGCCAAATTAACCTACAACTGTACACAACCATTTTAGAAATCATGAAAACCTTTAGTAATATCACACCTATAATACATGAAAAAATACAACAAATCATAATAAAACACAAAATAAATACTAGGGCTATTCAGAAAGTAAGGAACGTTTTTGAATAAAAAAAAAATAAGTACAATACAAAATTTTTATTATATACATCTGAAAGAGCAAATAGAATACTACTTTTCTACGTAGTTGCCAAACAAATTGAGACATTTATCGTAGCGGTGGACAAGCTTTGAAATTCCTTCATCATAGAAATCTGCCGCCTGCGATGTCAGCCACTCAGTGACGCGCACCTTGAGCTCCGCGTCGTCGTCAAAGTGCTGTGTTGCTAGCCAGGTCTTCATTCTTGGAAACAAGTGAAAATCGCTTGGTGCAAGGTCAGGACTGTAGGGCGGATGAGAAAAACCTCCCATTCATGAGTTCTTTGGTACGGTTTGCTGTGTGAGGTCAGGTATTGTCATGCACAAACAAAATTTTTGGCGTCAATTTCCTTCGGTGCTTGTTTTGAACTGCTCTCCTAAGGCTGCGCAAAGTTTCACAGTACCGCTCAGAGTTTATTATTGCACCATGTTCAAGAAAGTCAAATAAGAAGCACACCTTGCCTGTCCCAAAAAAACCGTCGCCACAATCTTCCTTGCTGAAAATGTTTGCAAACATTTTCTTGGTTTTTTGGGGGAGCTTGAGTGCCCCCCCCCCTCCATGGACTGTAATTTCGTTTCGCAATTAACGTGTTTTACCCATGTCTCATCACCAGTTACGATGCGATCCAGTAGTGAATCACCATGTCTGTCGTAGGCATCCAGAAATGTCAAACTTGCCTCCATTTGCTGACTTTTATGGCGATCATTTAGCATTTTCGGCACCCATCTTGTACAAAATTTGTGGTAGCCTAACCTTTGTGTAACAATTTCAAACAACAAAGTCCGTGAAACTTGTGAGAAACAAAGCGAAAGCTCCGTTATTGTGAATCGGCGGTTTTCGCGAACCTTTTCATCAACTTTAGCGACCAGTTCATCAGTCACAATGCTTGGGCGTCTGCTTTTCGCTTTGTCATGAACGTCAGTTCCGCCATTTTTAAACTGAATGCACCATTTTCTCACATAACTTTCATTCATTATGTTGTTTCCGTAAACTTCACACACTTGGCGATAAATGTCTAAAAGTTTTACGTTTTTTGCCAACAAAAACCGTATCACTGACCGCACTTCACAACTGGCGGGATTTCGCAGTACACATCTTCAGTTGAAATTGTGAAAAAACGGGCAACGCGAAAATGTTCCCTTTGTCACTGCTGGACGCCGACTGAGTTGCCAAAGGAAATAAATACAAACAAATCCCAGACCCAACTAACAAATACCTTAATTCAATAAAAAACCTAATAGTCACACACAGAAATACCCTAAACTGTAAAAATAAATTAAAATACCACACAAGACTTTACCCATTCAATCCATGTGCACCAATATTAACAGCCATACCTAAAATCCACAAACCCAACACGCCATTTAGACCACTAAAAAATTTCAAAACAGCACCATCTTACATGTTCACAAAAATACTAGACAAAATAATAAGATCTAAAATACATATCAACAACACATATAATATAAAAAATGGATATGAATTAATTAATAAAATAAAAAACATAGAAACAAACAGCAACACAAAAATAATTAGTTATGACATAACCAACATGTACCCTAGTATCCCAATAGACGAAACCATAGAAATAATTAAAAAAAAACTGATACACAATAACGAAAAATAAAACAATAAATAGTATTATTATACTAACCAAACACATATGTAACCAAAATTACTTCCAATTTAACATTAAATACTATCAACAAACAACTGGACTCCCCATGGGATCACTCATATCATCAGTCATGTCAGAAATATATCTACAACACTTTGAACAAATAATAATTAAATGTATACTAAACACACATAATATTTTACTATGGACAAGGTATGTAGACCAACCTACCATTCACAACGAACACATCATAATACTAAACAAATTAAATACATACAACGAAAACATACAATTCACCATCGAAACAGAAACAAACAGAATAATTAACTATCTTGACATTACAATTAATATAAATAATAATAAAATAGAAACTACAGTACACAGAAAACCAACTTCTAACAACACTACAGTACAATACAAATCTAACCACCCCTGGACATACAAAATAAACACTTTCAGTAACATGATAAATAAAGCAATAAAATACACACAAGATAACAAACAAAAATTGAATGAAGAATTAGATAACATTACAAAAATATCAATAGAAAATGGATACAACAAACCTTATAAAAAACATATATAATAAATTTACAAAAAACCCTAACCTCAACACAACACTACGACCTGAACACAAAAATATTAAGAATAAAAATATCTACCTATAATATAAATACACCAATAACAAAATAGAAAAAGTAACACATATATATATATATATATATATAACAAAGAATACTACGCTCCAACTTACAAACCAAACAACAAAATATCCTAATAACATAAACCACAAAATAAATACATAACCTGAATTTACAAAATTACATGTAACGACTTCAACGCATTTTACATAGGAAAAACAACCAGATCATTTTAAATAAGATTTGAAGAACATTACATAGCATTCAAAAATAAAAAAAATACAAAAGCATCAAATGTTGCAGCACACCTAATATCACATAAACATGAAATAACAAATTGCGAAAATAACCTAACCATACTTAAAATAAATAATAACCTAATAGAACTAAACTCACAAGAAAAATACCACATTTATAAAAACATATACAATAATTTAATGAACCTACAGACAACATATGCAGACAACGTACTATTCCCCCCCGGCTCAAGAAGAGACATGTATAACGTTAACAAATACCAACATCACAGACTGAACATCCATACCAGAAATATAGGGAAAATTAATTCAGTGATTCGACATTGGTCAAGTGACCGAAAGGTGCCTCATCACAAAAGGTAAAATTATTGCACTTAGTGGTGGAAAAAATTATTTACAAGTAATAATAATAACTTTATAAAGTCAGTGCAACGGAAAAATAATGGACAACGTGAAATATCAATATATATATATATATATATATATATATATATATATATATATATATATATATATAAATCATGTAATATATTTTTTCATTGTATTACTTATAGCATTTTAATTCTTTTTTTTAGAAACAACTTATCTTGAAAAATGCTTTATTCTTACTTGATTCACTTCTTACAACTTGTGAAAGAAAGTACACAGAATGTGTTGGTCAGCCTTCAAAACGATTTCAGCAGCTTCGTCAGGAGTATAAGACATTGTTTGTTGAAAGTGGAACAAAAGTAGCAAACATTACAGGATATATTTAGCAACTGGTAATTTGATTTTCATTATTTTCTTTCATTTATTCTGTATTTTTACATACTACTCTTTTCATAATAATTGAGTACTCTTTACTAAGTAAATCATAACAAATAAATTGTTATTGTGAGTTGGTTTTCATTAACATTATTATATTAAAAATTCCTTTTTCAGGAGCTATACTAAAAAAAAAGAATTTTGTATCTTTTAAAATTACTTAAACCTTACATTTTAAGAAAAGTACAAATACTCGACTTTTTATGTATGAGTCAAATATAATGGTAATCAATTGACTTCTAAAGGTGAACTTTAATAATGGGTTGAATAAATGTGCAAAAGAAATTTACTGATGGTCAATAATTTAATATAACTTTGTTTATATTTAATAGTTGTGGAGAATCAAATCAGTTACACTTAAATATCATTGTAAAATTTTATTAAAAATGTTTTCTTTCAGACTGAACCATAATTTGATATTATACCTTAATTTCCCTATAATTATAAATCTTAAAAATGATAATTTTTACAAAATATTCAACTTGGAAACACATTTTTCTCAAAAAATGGATACTGCTGGATAGTTTTTTTTAAAATTACGCTATCAAAACTCAAAAGCAATTTGCATCCAACCAATTCTAACAAAAATTTAAACTTATAATTTCGACTCTGGGTTTCAAGGAAATGAAATTACAGAGTTATATATATAGAGAATGTTTTTGTGAAGTTCCCTGCAAAACTATGTGTTGGCTAGAGAATTTCTCAGATTGACCTCTTCAGATAATAGATAGGTTTTAGTTTATCCAAAAGTTGGTAGTTAAGAAAATTTGGGAACTGTTTTAACATTGGTGTGAAAACATTCCCTAGCATGTTGTACTGTTCTATGGAATGTTCTACTGTTCCCTAGCATGTTCTATGGAACTACTTTCTTTCTGTGCCCAGTAGCAACTGACCTCGTGCCATACTACGCTATATCTCTTGCCCGCTGACGTGACATTATCTCTATTTTCACCTTACATGTTACTTTATGTTCTGTTTGGTTTGGTAAGTTTTCATTCACTCATTCCTCCCCTCCCAAAATTACTATTGTACACATTACTTTTATATAAAAACAATTGAAAAAGCTATATATTTTTTATATGGAATAGTGTATGTAAGTGTTTGTTTGATGTCAACTGGCAAAAGATATTATTCAACAGAAGCAGACATATTATGGTGGAATGTTTTTTTACACTTATGATTAGTTCCATAAACTGCATATTTATCCAAAAGTTGAAAGTAGTTTGTGACACTCACAGCATAATGTTTGTGAATTTAATTTGTATGTTAATCCCCTTTGAACTAAAAAAGAATAATGTTATAAAAAATATTTCATTATTACATCTGAAATACTTTTTGTCTTTTCAAAATAATTTCAATACACAAGCAGTTGGATACAAGTCCAGTGTATGTAAACTCCGCTTGAAGTCTAAATCCTCTCTTAAAATATTTTTGTATAATCTAAGTAATCTAAGATATAGTGGATTGGATAGGACGATGGCAGATGTACAGTGATAATAGCCGTGGGGTCTGTCTTTGTAATATATGGACATAAAAATACGAAAGACTATGGTATAATTTCAACATATCTCAAATAATCTTTGATGTCTGTTATAACTAACCAAGAAATTTTGTAATCATGACATTACATCTTTCGTACCTACACTTTTTTTTAGACAAGATCTTATAGAGTTTGTTTTGAAGGGCACACTATCCAGTGTCCCTACTTAGAATATCTGTTCACTTCATAATTTTTTATTATAGATATGATTATAACATTGAAGAAACTAGCATTTTGCTGGTAGTATTTGTTACATACCATAACGTAAATTATAAAGGCTTAATAATGTATGAAGATTTTTTGTATAATTAGTGCTCAAAATTAAGATTTTATTTTACTTGACTGAGCTGATATGTTTGAAATTATTGTTCTACAGATGAGATGGATGTTGCCTGTTATATAATTAAGTGATTCTTTTTTTTCACACGTAAGGATGTGTAAAAATTAATTATATTTATGTTGTATAATATAGATAATTTTAACAACAACTAATAATTAATTAAAGTTATATTGTACGAACTGGTAATAATTAATGGTAATATTTTTACTTATTTGTATGTACTGTATATTATTATTAAAAGAGAAGATTTATTTTGAATAATATATTTTTTGTGATTTTCTTCCTATTCTAAGATTTACTCAATGAATTCTGTCCATTAGCAGGTTCTTTGTTTGGAAATAGAATTTTCTCCGAAACAGCAATTTTTTCTTTCTATTCACCCGTCACAGCAATGGATCCATATATCTTAATACTGATGGTCCTGACCTTTTCCATGACAATAATAATTGTTTCCTTCCACTCTTTCTTGTACGATAGAGTTGTTTTTAACAGCATACCAACAGTCAAAATATTTAAGTTGAACAAGAGAAGAATATTTTTTAAAGTTTATTTTCATTTTAATTATGTCGAAAGGGTAAGGTAGGATGTTGTTTTGTTATATTGTATAATGTGTTGTATTACAGTAAATTGTGAGAATTTACAGAATACGATTAAAAGCCATAGAAAAATTTAGACAAAATTAATTAAACCCAAACTGTAGGCAAAGTTTAAGAATGTGTATGTATTTAAGATTAGGTATTTTTATTTTAAGATGTTACGTCAGTCAAATAAGTCAAAATCACTTGAAAACTATTTTATAAAAGCTATAATTTGAAAGTTAATGGGATTCAAATTGATTAAGGAAAATTATTTTAGTGAACAGAAATTTTAAAAAATTTAAATATTTTAACAATGCTGTCAGTAAAGTAGACGAATGAAAGTAAGAGATAAACAATGCCTGTAAATGTTTGAATGTGAGTTTTGTCATACCTTAAATAAAAAAAATTTAATTTCTAATTAGCTACTGTTAGTTTTTATACAACCTAATGACACACAGTTTCTTACTAAAAGGTTTCAAAGTAATAAATACCTCAAAATAGCAGACACCCCACCCTGAGTAATATGCTAGTATAAGGAAATACTCCGCTTATTGGTTTCAACAAAATCTAGAAATTTATTCCTAGGAGATCTAGGCAGGGAAATTACAGACTTCGGTTGACAGACTGAAATTCCTCCCGGGTCATTCTACCATTGCAAGGCGAGAATTTATAAAACGTATAAAGAAATTTAGATCTTAATACTTATCAGGTAAAGTATGAGTCATGGAAAAATAGGAGTAAGAAAAGGTAAATGTAAAAGAAGTAAGAAGAATGTAAGTAAAGGTAAATGTGAATGAAGTAGGTAAGTATAAAAAAGAAGAGGAATATCTGGCAAAAATAATAATTAATAAAATATAAATAAAGATAAAGTAAAAGGAAGGTAGATCTTAATACTTATCAGGTAAAGTATGAGTCGTGGAAAAATAGGAGTAAGTAAAGGTAAATGTAAAAGAAGTAAGAAGAATGTAAGTAAAGGTAAATGTGAATGAAGTAGGTAAATATAAAAAAGAAGAGGAATTTGGCAAAAATAATAATTAATAAAATATAAATAAAGATAATATAAAAGGAAGGTAAAGCCCGTTGCAGTCCGTAAGAAATAGATGGGAGAATGTTCACATTGCAAAAACCTGAGTAGCGCCAGTGAAGATGTTCACCTCAACTTGCGAGTTGGTGTAGAGGTATGAGAAGTCCCTTGTTCGAATCCTGGATAGGCCCCTAATTTTTTGTTACCATGTTTTGTGTTGCATATCATTGTATTTACGTTAAGAGATTATTCGTGTATTTCTTACATTAAATATTTCTATATGGATTGAGTGTACTATGATGCACAAAAAAGCATTGGAAGGACTAGATCGTACACTAAAAGATTTAAGAGAAAACCAACTACTCTTCGGGGGAGCAATAATTCTATTGTCGGGTGATTTTGAACAAACTCTATCAGTAACATCACGCTCAACACTCGCAGATGAGCTCAATGAATGTCTCAAATCTTCAGTTTTATGGCAACACGTTCAAAATTTGAACTTGAAGATCAATATACGTGTACAATAAGCTGATTATTTCGCAGAACAGTTGTTGGACATTAAGAATGGGAAAATTGCTTTTGATGAATCAACACAATGCCAACACATTACCAACAAATTTCTGTAAAATCACAGCAAACCTATGAGTTGATTGACTACGTTTTCACAAATATAGCTAAAAATTACATACATCACCAGTGGCTAAGTGAACAAGATATATTGGCAGCCAAAAATAATGATGTTGATACAATCAATTACAGCATTCAAAACGGTATTCCAAGGGACACGAAAAAGTACAAGTCCATTGATACTGTTATGAATCAAGAGGAAGGTGTAAATTATGCAACTGAATTCATGATTTTCCAAGCACACCACCACACGTTCTAACATTGAAAATTAGAGTGCCCATCATTCTTCTACAAAACATCAATCCGACACAGCTCTGCAATGGTACTAGGCTTTCAGTAAAAAGTATGAGGTTCAACATTTTTAAACGGAAATTTTAAGGGCGAAGATCATTTTGTTGCTGCGCATCCCAATGATTTTAACCAATATGCTACGAATTCAAACGTTTACAGTTTCTGGTGTGGCTCGCTTTTGCAATGACAATCAACAAATCACAAGGACAATCGTTACAAGCGTGTCGACTTAATTTGGATAATCCATGCTTCACACATGGACAGTTGTAAGTGGCTTCCTTACAGACCTTATGATTTATTTGTGTACACACCATTGGGGAAAACCAAAAATATTGTATAACCGAGTGCACTTCAATAAATAACATTCATTCAAGAACTTTTATTGTTACACTTTTCTTGAATATCTACTGTAAGTTTAGTTATTACTATGTTAATAAAATACTAAATTAAGTTAAGCTAACGTTAACACACCATTCATTGATTGTTAGGATGTACGAAGTTCACCGGGTCAGCTAGTTGACTAAATAAAAATTCTCAATAAATATATTGTTGAATCAAATACATTTCACTAACTAGGTCAACATTTTCATTGAATTTAACTGCAGTCTACAAACTATAAAGTCATTTTTAATTATAAACTATAATTTTTAATTTTAATAATAAAGTTTAAAATCAGAAAGACAAAGGCTACAGTGCACCCAATAATTAAGTCTGTCAAATTCAAAAAATCTAAAATGAATTTTGAACTTTACAGGAATTATCTTGTAACCAACTTTAAAAGTATAGCTTGTAATATGTTATAATTTATATTTTGTAAAGTGTAGTTATATTTCTGAGGCCTTGTCATCAAAACACATTTAAATGTATGAATGGTTTACCGTGAGGTTGTATTCAATTTACTAAAAAAAATTTGACTGTTCAAATGTTACTTGGATGGGAAAAAGAATTAACAAACACAAACTTTCAATATAAAAATATAGTTTAATACTGGTTATAAATATACAAATGAATAATTTAGTTATGACGTTTTGATTTTTTATTTTTATAACTTTCCTCAATTTCTTCCAATGATCTACCTTCTGTTTCTGGCATGTACAAATAAAGGATGACAAAACCTAAGAGGCTACTGGTACCATAAACAAAGAACATTCCTGATAGAGAGAAAGTTGCTTTCAGACTCAGACATGTTTTTGATGCAACAAATCCGAATATATATGACACAGCAGCTGCAACACCACTTGCTAAGCTTCGTCCTCTAAAAATAAAATTCACTGTATAAATTACAACATATGTAAGTATGAGTTTCAATATTATTAATGCTGCCTACTTTCATATTTGTTTACTTTAAGCTATTGATGTGTTTCAACTTGGACAGGTGTGTAATTGGCACACAATAAGTTACGCACTGGCCTTCAAGCGGTGAGTGATGGCGCGCGGGGACGAGAGGGGAAGAATCAATGATGTTTTACAAACATTGATTTTTATGGAATTTTGACCGTTTTAACGTATTTGTAAATATGCTGGATAATTATTATCACAATTTGTAGTGATAATGTTCTCAATATTCTAAATTCAAGCAAGATTAACATATTTCACTGAAGGAAACCAGCAGCACTAAAGTTCAGCAGAATGCATATCACAAATGTAAGTGTGATTATTTTTCTAATATTACTGCTATTGAAATTAATTCAGCTTTCAAATTGAGTTTTTTCCTGTGAACTTGAAGAACATCACTGGTAATTTAAACAGTTTCTTTACTTAGATTTCTTTATGCACTTTACTACTAGATTTATTACATTTTGTATAAATCCTTGCTAAATTACCTTGAGATAATATTTTGTGCTATGGTATTATAACATAAAAACAAGACAACGCATTAGTATAAAACCCTAAATCATTATTTTAAGACTTATGTCTCTCACAAAGAGAATTATTAACAGCGTGAGTGGTTATCACAAAACTATTTTCAAATAGAGGAAAGAGATTTAACTTCATTCAATAATTTGTTATTAAATGATTTTTTTTCATTTAATTATTCAAAAATTAACATAATTCATAAAATCATTAGTCATAAGCTAGTATAAAATTTTAAAAAAGTAACTAACCTGAATGGAAACAATTCGCTAACCAACATCCAAGGTACTGGAGCTACTCCAAATCCAGTAAAGAACTGTAAGACTATAAACATTAGGAATGGTATAAAAGAAGGAGATGATGACGGGTCAGTGTTAATATGAGTGTAAACGCTTAATGTTATTGTGGCCAAAGCACAACCCAACAGTGATGGAAGTCCAATACGGCGTTTTCCGAGGAATCTCACACAGATCATGCACAATACAGTTGCAAAAAATGCTATGACAAAAAGTATACCCTGAAAAGTAAAATAAACAACTAAGATTTCAAGTATAAACACAACAATCTTCTCATATAATTAATATTTCTGGTAATACATACATTTCCATCATTTATACATAAGTAATTTTAGATAGTATAAGAATATTACAGTACTTTTTATCAAGTGGCTATAATTTATAAAATATTAAGAGACAATTGTCAGAGATTAGGCCTATATGTTAGAATATTTTTTAATATAAATAATCATTTATCTGCCGACATGAAACGTACACAGAACATCAAATTATTATCTGAAATAGAAAAAAAATGCTGTTTTAAGGAGAAATAATTTGTGAAATTTGCTCCAAAGTGTGTTGTATTAAGAGTGTGATTTTTCTCAGTAGTAAGAGGAAGGTAATAAACTTTGCTATTATTTTTTCGACAGAGAAAGGGGACTATAAGAAATAATATCTATTGTCTTTTAACAGTAATCCGATTTAATCCCAACAATGTTTGGATATTAGACATCTATATAAATTCTGAGATTATTGTTGTTTTATATAATTTTTACAAAGTCTTATGACACGCATTAAAACAGGCCAAATATAGGTTGATGCCATGGTTTCAGGTATCAGTTGTTTCCTGCAGTGATTGAGAAAAATGTTCACCATGTTCAATATACGTACTCCTATTCAATGTTTGTAAAGATCAATTGGTAGGATTAGGAAATTTTTTCTCCCTATAGCCTTTACAATGATTTTTCCGAACTGCCTGTGCTTTTTTCAAATTTTGATAAATTTGGAAATATAATTTAGATAGAGAATCATCACTTTCCTAATACCTAAACCATACCTAATTTTCACCCCCATCCTTAAAACTCCTGTAGTAATATATTTCACACATTTATGATTACCTGATGAGACAAAATCCTAAAACCAAGGAAATGCTGTATTGTTTGCTAAAAGTTGGTATTAGGTTGATATATTTTATGTTTGTAAGATATATCCTAACAATCCATATTCTCATCTCAACCTTGTTATGTGGAATGCAGTAGTACTATTATTCAAGTTATGGTGTGTGTGGACCAAGGGTACCTTGGAAGGATGCAAACTCGAATAATATGATCTTGGTTAAAAATCGAAAAGGAAATGAGTAGAAAACATGAGAAATTAATAAAACCATGTTCAAAGATGTGAAAAAGGCCATCTACTTTATTATCAAATGAAAAAATGAAATGTTTTCTAAATTGATTCTTTGTCACTTTCATAGTAGTAGAATTAAGTCAGGTAAGTTGAAGTTTTCTCTGACTGTTGATCTAGGCACTCGAAGGTCTCTTCTACTGTTTTGCATCATTCATTGGAGTCAATTTTCTCATTCTTAATTTCAGCGTCTTCATTGTCTCTTTAACTTTCTTCAGCCTCTAAATTCATATTCTCTAATATAATCTCATCAGTCATTATCAGTTCGTTTGCACAGACTTACTCAGGCTTACTCTCAGGTACATTATTTTCAGTGACGGTTTCATCGGCCAATCTTTCAGCTAATTTTACAAGGCTGAGGTTTTCTTTATCATCATGTTTTATAAGGAAAGTTTCTTGATTTTTCATGATAACTAATAAAATCTACGAGATGGAACTTTTCACCTTAAACTAACATGTAAATACCATATTTCATTGTGAATGTCTTAAGAGTCTACAACTGTAATAGTTGCAATAATAAAGGTTTTCAAAATTTTGCAGTAATAGTACGCTTCAAGTTTTTCCCACACCTTGGTCTCATGGCCTGGAGAAGAGAAATGACATTGAGGTGGAGGCAAAACAAGTTCTTAATACCAGAAACCATCGATCCTGTATCAGAGCAGGGCAGTACTAAAAACACTTTGTGAGAAAAGTTTTTTTTAAAAACTCTTCAATTTATGGCACAAACTCTGTGAAGACCTAGTTTTTAAATATTTTAGCATCTATGCATTTTTCTAACTTTTGTACAGTACATTCAGGCTTGGAATAGAAACATTTTTGAAAACACGGGATATTATATATACCTATATATATATATATATATATAACTGTGAATAACTGTAACTTAAAATAATCCATGAAAAAGTAGCCCAGTTGTTTCTTTTAACCTTTCAAAACCAAGTGTAGAAACCTCTTTTTTAAGAACTTATGTTTTTGTAGGAACCATATAGTAGTTCAAGCCTGTTTCATTAAGTTTAAAAATCTTTTGAAATGAGAAATATCGATCTTTAATTAGAGCTTCAAGTTCGTCCTTGAACTGCAATATGATATCGCATGATTGGACAATAACTTCTCAACAGAAATGTTTAGCTTCTTGATTCCACTGCTTGTTTTCCAGCGATAAAAATACTCTCTGCCTGTAAATTTTTCTACTCTGTCTTCCAAATTTTCTTAAAATTCAAAGCCTTTTTGTGTAGTAGAGGCCTGCTCACTGGACGTTTTTGCTTGACAGCTGTGTAAACTAGATAAACAAGGTACTTTAAATTTTTTAAACTCTCCAGTTTTCATAGTTCTTCATTTATCACCCTTGTGTTTTATGAATTCCATTTTTTATTTCCACCTGTTTTCCTCTCCAGTCTCCTACAGTCATTTCTCTTACCTAAGTCTGAAGCAATTTTTTTAAACTCTCTCTCCTTTATCAAGTCTGTTGAAGGCTTGTAATTTAGTTTCCAAAGGTGCAACAGTTGTTTTGGAAAAGCGTTTATTATATCACCAATTCAAATGAATTGTTCACTTAGACAATAAATAAATAAGTGAAGTCACTGACAGCAATCAGATGATCTGTGTTGGCAACACCTCCAACCATTACATTAATTGAGTACTGTTTTTATTTGTACATTTGTTGCAAGAGCCGGTCAATGTATTCAATTGACTGTGATACGCAAGTTATGGAACTGTCATCACACATGGAAATTTATGATTTCTGTTGTAATATTATTACCTCCCAATAGTTTATTTTGTTACTAGATTAAGTAACAGGATTTCTGGGGTTTGGGTGGTTCAGCTTATATGGACAAACATCTATACCTATATTTTCTCAACTAATAATTAGGAGCTCCACCAGACTACCTACACATTTTCCTTTAAACTTTGTCCTACACTTTTCATATACAGAAATGTTCTTGGAGCAATAAAATTGATAACGTATATGTACGTCAATCCTTTAAATTTATGCAAAGAGCCAAAATATATATTCAAAAAATAAAATTATATATATATATATATATATATATATATATATATATATATATATATATATATATATATATATATATATATATATATATATTTAGGTTAGTTTTGGTTGGTAAAGATTATTTAGATTTTTTGGACTAGGAGACTGACAGACTTACCTTGGTAAGAGTCCACTCTGTAGTCTTGAAATAGAAACACTAAAAGCACTTAAACAATGATATATTTCAACCACACAGTGGTCTTTGTCAATCGAAGAGAAAACACAAAAAGTGTTTTGGAAAGTGATTTTCATTCTCTCATATTTCTTTTTGTGTTTTCTCTTCGATTGACAAAGACCACTGTGTGGTTGAAATATATCATTGTTTAAGTGCTTTTATGTGTTTCTATTTCAAGACTACAGAGTGGACTCTTACCAAGGTAAGTCTGTCAGTCTCCTAGTCCAAAAAATCTATATATATATATATATATATATATATATATATATATATATATATATATAGGCCTATTTGTGAATATTCTTTTTTTACTACCTCGGCTATCCAGGGCTTGGATAACCAAGCTCTCTCTACCGTATAAGTAATAAAAAAGTGAATTTTTAGAAATGCTCGAATGATAAAAATAAGTGAATTAAATTGTACATAAATATAATTGTAAATTTTTTTTAATCTCTTCATTTGATGACATTTGTTTAGATTTGTAAAACTCAAATCTAGTTCATAGTCAGGAACCAAGGAGAGAGTACGTAGGTTGTGGATTTATGATATTTTTATTTGGGACCCAGAATATCCTTCAAGGGTGAAGTATTAGGAAAGGTCTCAAGGTCTACATTTTGGGTTCCTTCTTTCTATTTTTCATTTTTGCAAGTATTGCATAATTAGTCCCCCCCTCCAGTGGGAGACAACTTCAAGACTATGTCATAGATTTTTCAAAACTCCAAAATTGGATTTTGTACATTAAAATAAACATATTTACAAAATCATAACAAAAAACTTGGGAAACAAATTTTTCTTTGCATATAATATATTAAGCATTAATATTTTTCGCAATAGTATTTTTTGTAGTATAATTTTTATTTTGGATAAACCATGTAAAATTGTTATCCACTAAAAGATTTTTGTTTGTTTTAATCATCT
This sequence comes from Prosapia bicincta, assembly GCA_036971475.1. Classification (NCBI taxonomy): domain Eukaryota; kingdom Metazoa; phylum Arthropoda; class Insecta; order Hemiptera; family Cercopidae; genus Prosapia; species Prosapia bicincta. The sequence goes on from JBAIZL010000002.1 coordinate 148,594,219, forward strand.
TGAATTCACTGAATAAATCATAGGTAATTATTTGAGAAGCTTTGTGAAATCTAATAACTTACTTACTGATGTTTCATTGGTGAAGCTAACCTGCTACTGGCGACAATTGCTGTAGGTTGCAAATGTATAATTTGTTGGGGTGAAGGGTGGTGGATAGGCGAGTAGTGCATTATGTAATGGAAAAGAGTGTTAGATTTGAAGTGTGAATGATTTTTAACATATGTTGTTTTTGTGTTGTGTGATGTTTGTATATTTTAAATGTTTCTGTAACATGAAAAATATTTAAATTAGTCTGGATGTTTGTGTTGAGTGTGTTGTGTAGCTGAATTTCTGAATTATGTTTTTTATATTGTTGATGTGTCTCTTGTATCTTTTGTTAAATAATCTATGGTTTGACCAATGTAGATGCTGGAGCAGTTGTTACATGTTATTTTGCATACACCGGATAGATTGTATTTGTCTGTTTGTTGTTGACTATAACAAAATTATTAAAATTAAATACATCAACCAACAGATGGTTATGGACTTACATATGTAGATAACATACTCAAGAAAATTAAACACAAGCAACACTATCAAACAGGCACATTGTCAAGCCACACAACAAACTATAAATACCTCTTCATCGCTTACAACAACAAAACTGCTTCCACATTCGAAAAACTCAGTTACCAAATATCATACAAAATCAATAAAACACATACAACGCTTTCAACAACAGACAAATACAATATATCTGGTTTGTACAAAATAACATATAACAACTCTCTCAGCTTCTACATTGGCCAAACTGGTGATAATTTAACACAAGATACAAAGAACACATCAACGACATAAAACTGAAATCCAACTACGCAACAAATATACAAAACACCAAACATATACACAAAAATCCAGACTTAATTTGTACTATACTATATATACTAATCAAAGGTGAAAAACTAACTAGACATACTACAGAAAAATTTGAAATATCCAAACATCACACAACACAAAAACAACATATCTTAAATGACCACACATATTTGGAATCCAATATCCTTTTCCATTACATAGTGCACAATCCCACCTATCCTACACCCCTCCACATCCATAAATCATACGCTTAAAACCTTGAGCAAAGGTTTAGAAAACGTCAAAAAGTAAATTAATAGTTTTCACTTAGTTACTAAAATAACTACTTATGATTCTTTTAGGGATGGACATTTTTACTTGAGCTACTAATATAATTTTATAGATATTAAATTTTATGAAAATGAGCCAATAATAGTACTTTGATGTTAAATGACAAAGATTTATCCATTTTGGAAAATATATTTAGTTGTTAATATTTCAATTTGATCTTTCTCATTTAACTTCAAAATGCTGTTATACAAAAGTTAAAAAAAATTATCTATGTAACCATTTATAAATATAACTTTAATATGATTTGCTTTTGACAAGTTTTTAATTACAAACTATTAAATCAGTTTTATATTGAGATTAATCAACTGTAGATTAGGACTTTTGTTCCATACTAAATAAAGAACGGAGATGATATTTTACTCTATCCATTTCAATTGAAAAAATATGTATCAAATAATATTATTTTCTGTTATTGATTTTATTGTTCACAAATTTTGAGCCTGTTGGTGACCTAAAGGAAATGTGTTAAGAGTCACTCAAATTTTGAGTCAGTTCATAAAATGTTTTATCTGTTGAAAAGTCACAGAATATTAAAATGAATATCTTGTACATGATTCTATTAACCTTATGATTGGCAAAACTTTCAAATTTGATCTTAACAAATTAGGGGAATTTTATGAAAAATTTACTGAAGCAAATCATTTTTGATCACACTAAGTAATCTTTATCAATGACACTGATTCTTAAAAAAATATTAGGATTATGTGAAAAAATTAAATAAAATACTGTTAAAAATTATCAAGTGATCTATAGAAAGATGAAATCAGATTGAATGACAAACAAAATCTCTCACAGTATGTGACAATGCTAACAAGATATAGAAATCCATATTGATAACTGATATCAAATACAAAATGTTATAGATTAGGAAATAGTAAATATAAAATAAAATTTTACTGCCAAAATTTTTGTCAAGAATCAAGTAATATAAACAAAAATATTTTAAATTCAATTCCTACTTAGATCAACAAAGATAAATTTTATTTTAGTTACTTTTTTTAAATAATTACAACTAATATAAATAAAGTAAAATGACCTTTGTCATAGCTGTTCTACTATATAACCTATAACATAAAATCAGCTGTTTTATGAAATCATATTCTATCATTTATTTTAAGCCAAGTGTGAAGGAACAACTATATTGCCTATCTTGCCCCTTTTGTGAAAATAAACTATTAATGATTAAAAATTTGAAATATATACATATGTATATATATGTATATATATATATATATATATATATATATATATATATATATATATATATATATATATATTTATATGCTGATACATATTCCTTCACGGATAGAAAAATATGATGAATAGTTATTATTCGGAGTACATCCGTTCATTCTGCAGTGCATAAAATTGCAGTTCCGACGTCTCACTAGAATCTCATCTAGCATTGACGAGGTGAACCCAACAACAGTAGAAAAACCAATCTCTTTAACTATATATAAAAAGAGTGTGAACTAATAGAAAAAATTGAAAAATATGAAATAAAATAGACATTCTTAGGAAAAATGAAAAGATAATAAAGAATAGTGTCAACATTTTTTTTAAAGTGTAAAAGAAGTTGAACAGCTCCATTTTTAACTGAACTTTGGTTGTAAAAGTCTGTGTATACAATTTTTGTATTGTTACCTCCCTATTTTATTGTTAAAAAATATTGTTAAGTTTTCCCAAAGAAACTCATTAAATATACTTACGGTTGCTTTATATGGATCAACTGGAATATCCAGTTCTTTAAATATTATCACAAAGTAAGGTCTCATCCCAGTAATTCCAGAAAAACATAAGAAAAAGAAAAATGATATAACAACACCGAGTGGTTTGAGCATTTCAGGCCTTACTAGGTCTTTTAGATATATTATCCAACTGTCTTCATAATCCTCAAATGTTACTTTTCCAGGTTTGCTCTTATTTTTCCCATTTAATTTCACTCCAGAATTGGAGTTAATACCATTATTTAAATCTATTGTTACAAAATCATTTGTTTTTTCTACTTCACTTATTTTATTATCACAGTCTGTTATATCTTTATTTATTGATTCACCATTTTCTATTTTATTAGTATTTTCAACGTTTCCTGCTGCTTTCCCGTTTATTTTAGTGTGTTCAGTTTCATCATCCAAGTTAATTTTATTTACATATGCTGCTTTCTCTGCATCTGGATTGCGATGTGATTTCTTTAGTCTAGATGCTTCACTGTAACGGATCATATCATTGAGCTCTTTTCGGATTGCACGAGGCTTGACCCAACCACGAAGCCAACACAAAGCTTTTTCTGCTTCTTCTATTCGACCTCTAGATAGAAGCCATAAAGGGGTTTCAGGCACCTGTCAAAATAAATGTTAAATTATTCATGTATCTAAATTGTAATCTACTTATTAAAAATTAACAATACATTATTTTCTATCATCTTTAGCAATTATATTTTAATCTTATGAGGTTTGAAAAGTAAAAATACAAGGTTAACTACAAATTTTAATTTCAATTTAAACAGGAAACATTATTTTAAAAAGAAGAAGGTTGAACAAGCGTAAGTGGAATCGCTTTGACAGAGGGCCCACTGAAAGAAAACCGTCTATTATTAGGCAAACAACAAGAGCAGTCCAGGACTAGAGACGTGACTACAGGAGTGTTTAAGCACTTTTGCGTGGCCACAACTCTCCTCTCACTGCTCAACACCCAGGAATAGATATTTATAATCATAGACTCTAGGCATCTGCCTCAAGGGAATCTTCATTAACTTTTATTCCTACCAACTCCTTTGGCAATAAATGGACAGACTTCACCGGAAGAACCCTGGCACTTACCTCAACAGGTTTTTAGTGACCAGGGAACCCCTTCCAACGAATAGAGGAACACAAAGATTTATACTTGCTGGCATTGTACAAATGTTGCTTTAGGATATTAGACTCCCATGAGACCGTCAATTCCACCATTTCCACTAAACGGAGTTTCAATGAGTATGCCAGAAGATATGGACACAAAGATATAATACCCAACACAGGGATGAAAGAACCCTGCTTGCTGGTCTCCTCACTTTCTCACCTTCCGTAACAAAAGCAACAGAGACTGTGCCCTTAAAACTCTTCCTCTGGGCTGAAGCAATGGCATAACTTACAACCTCTCTCAAAATCACTATCATTGCGCCAAGTAAATCATCCTTCCTGCAGTGCTCAAGGGCAGGCAATCAATATGTGGTGGGCAGTAGCAGAAGTTGTCAAGCACAAATTACATATGCTATCCAATGCAAGACTCCAGCGACACAGATTACTTGGATTTGGGAGTGTCCCTTACAAGACATTTCCATAGAATTTCAACATTTCAGGAGACCAATCATATATGAAGGCTCTACATTGCGTCTTAAGAGGAATACACATCTCCCCTAATAGTGCCCAATCATTCTGCAACATTAGTGATTGCGCCCTCACAAGCATAGCAAGGTCATCATCTTCTATAAGTTTCTTCCCCTTGTGCTCCATTGTCTATGATCGACCGATGACTGACCCAACCCAAACCCTGCCTATTGTTTCTAATACCAGTCATGTATCTCCTCTCAAACCTATAATTCTCTTAGTTTCCACTTAACTTTGTATATTTAGTGTATCCAGAAATATGCTTTTTTGTTATCAAAAAAATTATCCCACTAACTTAAATAGCCAATCTTGACAAACATTTACACTTTGTTATCATCAGAGAATTATGTCAAACTCAGTTACAGTTTGGTTGTAGAACAAATAATTGCTATGTGTATCGTCAGGATTAAAAAATCAATTGACCAGAACACTCCATCCAAATTTTTCCAAAATTCGTTTGAAGCACAAGGTATGAGGACTGTTGCAACAAAAATATTCTTTTAGTTATTGTACGTTATATTTTTTTCTGGATGAGTTAATGCATGTTGTTAATTTTATTTAATAAATTATTGCAGTTATTGTTTCACCAGTAATATAAAAATGTAATCATATATTACTATTCTAAAGGACAGTAGCCATGATTTTGAGAGTTGAAAAGGCTTTAAATTTATTCAAGCATAGTGAATACATTTGGTGCCAACTAACTGAATTATTGTCAATTTGATTCAAGGGCTTTATAGAGAAACCTTTTGTCACATCTCCTATAAGGATTGCTCTGTGTTGATCAATGAAAATTTTTAGTACCCATTTCAAAAACGTTTTAGTATCCAGAACATTAAGACATTATTTATACACAATGGTATGTGTTATGCCAGGCCATATATCACGAATTTTATCAAAAGTCAAACATTTATATCAATGAATATACTGTTCTTGCAAAGTTATCATTGTTGTTGTTCTTGTGTCAATGTGTAGAGGAATAAGTGTTTTTATACAACTTCTTTAAACTCCATCAAAGATCTTCATCATCACTGCTTCTAACAGTGGTGCATCAGACTCCCTCAAAAGAGGCTATAACTCCTACAGGGCGTATCGCTAGGTGACGGTCCAACAGGAAAATGTTCAACTTATCTGGAGGGAATGGCACCATTTTTCTATGGAGAGTGCAATAATAATTATCATTAATTACAAATAATGATTAGTAAGGATAGGCCCTGCTCTGTTATCATTGTAAACTACTGTTGTTCTTTAATTTATGAACTTATTTCACCACATTTTGTTAATTCATTGAATTTGAATCATATGCGATAGACAGCTAATTATGTGTTTCAGCAATTATCCCTATGGACTTAAATCGGTGTAGAATTTTTTTGTCACCAATTACAATATAACCTGATATAAACATTATTACAATTCACTAAAACCAGGGTGACTTTCCTTACATGACACAACCCCATTTTTATTATGAGGCATTCCCTACTCCTTCATATTCAGTGATGCCTTATTACACTTTTGCTATTACTTGCAACCAGACTTTTTGTTAACTAAAGGTTGTTAAATTGTTAACTTAAACTTGGAGGAAACGTTTTCGTCTTACGACCTCTTCAGCCTCGTATTTTTGCCGCTAAGAATGCTGCAGTTGTGCTTCCTTGGTACAATTTTTTGAAAGTTAGAAGTGATGTGATCAAAGAGTATGTGTGATCTGTGCCGTGTTTCTTCATTTAGGATGTTATTTTTATCTGTGTTGCTATGTCTGTATATTTCATACTATTCTAGTGTGTTTAATTTATGGCCTTGTTGCATGTGTGGAGGATGCTCATGTTATTTTCCATACTTTTGCATGAGTGTTTAGGGTCCATGAGGTGATTTGCGAAGGTGGATTCAATAGTAGTGTGCAGTGCTCTTTTGTGTTCTTTATATCTTTTGCGAAAGATCTGCTTGATTGTCCAATATAGAACTTATTGTAGTTGTTGCATTTTAGTTTGTATACTCCTGGGTGTCATCAGATACAACTGATATACAACACATCGAACCACCCAAGACAACATAAACACTCACAATTCAAACATTTACTACACAGACTTAATAAAAGACCTATGTCCACAACTAACTACACAGAAGAACTAAACACAATCAAATATTTAGCTCATAAAAATGGATATGACAATTATTTGATAGACAAACTACACAGAAAAATATTCAACAAGAACAGTAACTACAACACAAACACGAACACAAACAAATTCATCACCCTCACATACATAAACAAACTCACAAATAAAATAGCACACCAATTCAAAAAAGCAGGATACAATGCAGCTTACAGAACAACAAATAAAAGCCAAATGGCTATCAGATACAGCATTAATAACAATACCGACACATACAATAACCCAGGAGTATACAAACTAAAATACAACAACTACAATAAGTTCTATATTGGACAAACAGGCAGATCTTTCCCCGAAAGATATAAAGAACACAAATGCCCACTGCATACTACTATTGAATCCGCCTTCGCAAATCACTTCATGTACACTAAACACTCATGCAAAAGTATGGAAAATAACATGAGCATCATCCACACATGCAACAAAGCCATAAATTAAACACACTAGAACAGTATAAAATATATAGACATAGCAACACACATAAAAATACACATATACTCTTCGATAAGCAGCAAAAATACGAGGCTGAAGAAGTCGTAAGACGAAAACGTTTCTTCCAAGTGTAAGTTAACAATTTAACAACCTTTAGTTAATAAAAAGTCTGGTCATAAGTAATAGCAAAAGTGTAGTAAGAAATTAACAACCTGCTCGTCATGAAAAGCAACAAGATTTCGATATACAGTGATGCCATTTCTGAAATTATCACTCTCTTTAGGGTTTAAAAATATTGTATCTTCACATTTTAAATACACCTCATAAATATCATCTTTTATTTATAATATGGCACTTCCAAATAAGTGTAACATATGAATATGAGGAATGCTATTTTAATATGCCCTATTCTTCCCTCACTAAAAGTGCTAATATATTGTCATTTAAAAGTATATATAAGATTTAAATTTATACAAAGTTTTATAATATTCAGTCAAATACTATTGAATTGAGACCACAATATTATAATACTAAAAGTTTGGCCTTTCCTTGGGATTTATTTAATTCTTAACACAAAAGACTGTAACTTTAAAAACAATTATACTGAGGTTAACATATTATAATTGTAGTTTATAGTTTATTATTCTTACTAAGTGGTAGTTCTGTGTGTCAACCAGAAAATACATATAAGAGAATGAAAATGGCAACATGTGTGTTATTACACTTTTTTGTATTAACTTGGCAAAAAAACCACTACTTACTGATTTATTTAGCAGACGCTTATCGTGCTAGGTCGGCGATTCAATGCTGTGAATCACTGACAAGGCTGTTGATCAGGTGTGTTGTGTAAGTGACACCAACACAACACACCTGAGCAACAGTCTTGTCAGTGATTCACAGCATTGAATGATGCGCTGACCCCAAAACACACCTGAGCAACAGTTTTGTCAGTGATTTACAGCATTGAAAAATACGCTGACCTAGCGTCTGCTGAATAAATCAGTAAGTAGTGGTTTTTTTCCCAAGTTAATACAAAAAAGTGTAATTTATACAAAAACCTGAAGATGAACAACACAAAACTGCAATTGGAGGGTTCTATGCAATAACAAACCAAGTCCAAAAATGTGAAATGGAAGAAAACTGAGTTCAAAGTTATAAAATCGTAAGTAACTTATTTATAACAGTATATATTTACTTTTTGCTATGTATGTTTAAAACATTCTAACTTAAATAAGGATCTAGGCTAAGTTTGATTTATATTGAAATTTATCATTTGTTGATTCCATCTTCGCGTGATCTACTAGTAATCACTTACACTTTTAAAAAATGTTTTAACTTGCCTATAGTAGCACTTACTTTGCTTGTTGAGGACGGCCGTTTTGGGAGGTGTGTCCCTTTGTCAACTCAGACCGTAACTGATCTCAAGGTTTACGTAGGTTAGGGTGGGGGTGGGATATTTTGGTGGGGTGAGAGTATTTTTTGTGTATTAGGAGTTATGATGTTAAATAGTGCGTGTGAGTTGTAATGTAATTGTGTATTGAGTATGTGTGTAGGGTGTAGTTTGTTCTGCCTATATATTTCGTATTGTTCGGTTGTGTAGCATTGGTTATTTCTGTGTTGTTTATGAAGAATTTGTAGGTTAGAATTTGTAGGTTCATCTCAACTCCACAAAACACGACTACATAGACATAACATCTAACCTACAAATTCTTCATAAACAACACAGAAATAACCAACGCTACGAAACGAGCGAACCGAAATAACCAACCGAACAATACGAAATGTATAGGCACTTCAAACTACACCCTACACACATACTCAATACACAATTACATTACAACTCACACGCACTTTTTGACATCATAACTCCTAATACACAAAAAATACACTCACACCACCAAAATATCCCACCCCCACCCTAACCTACGTAAACCTTGAGATCAGTTACGGTCTGAGTTGACAAAGGGACACATCTCCCGAAACGGCCGTCCTCAACAAGCAAAGTAAGTGCTACTATAGGCAAGTTAAAACATTTTTTAAAAGTGTAATTGAAATTTATATTTTTAATTATTAACCACAGGTTTTTTGTGGAGTTGGTTTGTTGTTCCGGCTTTTCTTAGCATTAGTAGTTAAAATTCTTATCTCATGTAGATGGTTTATTGAAATAAAACACATTTTTAACTGATGTGTTGAATATTCAATTGTTTAAAGGTTTTTTAAAATTGTTTACGAGTAAAAAATTTCATCGTCATCTTCATCAAAGTTGTCACCATCAGCTGATTGCAAACCTCGACTTCCAGTACCAATCTCTTGGAATAGGTTTCTGAAGTACTGGTGGTGAATGGGTGGGATGAATGGCAAAAGGTCAGCCATATCTGATTTTTTTGCTACTATAACAGTTCTGCGATGTGGGTAGAGAGGACATTGTTGAACTTCAAGAAGGGATTTTAAGTTTATTCCTTTTCTAATTTTGGCATTTTCCCTTGGTTTGGCTGTCATCCTCTGTTTTATATCCAACACTCTAAAGGGTTCTTTCTCATCAAACGAATGTTTGAAGTAAATAGTAAAAGGTTCTCCTTTTACAAATCTCATCCACCTAATGTTCAGCCAGCTAACCAGTTCATCGTCAATTCCAACTTTTCTGTTTTCTAAATTCTCTTCCAGTGTTTTGGTACTTGGAAACTCTTCCGTCTTCATACAATGAACCTCGAAACGAGGATTCTTACGTTTCACAGATTTTATTACATCTACCCAGTCCCCTGGTACATAGATTTGGAAGTTTTTTTGACTTGCTCTTTCTATCATTCCAAAATCAGTATCGTTAGGAAGATACGAATGACCTGGAACCATGTACATTAAATCAATACAACTAACTGTAATGTTTGGGTCGGTTACATACATCAACATCTTTAGAGATATTTTAATGTTTCGGTTATGTCCGCCACAACTGTCTGAAAACATTCTTATACTTTTATAACCATGGACATTTTCCTTAATATGTTTCAACAAAGAACTGGAGAGGTCTTCTGCACATCTTCCACCCTCAGTTTCATCATACACATACATTTGTGCAGTAGAGTCATTGACTCCAAATTTATACACGTACATGTTCCTTTTGTAGTATGCTACCGACGTACTCAGTTTTGGGAACGGAAGTGCTTTTTGCAACATGTACCTTCATCACTGTCTGGTGTCCATTCGTCATCCATGCTGAGCAAAACTAAACAAGAAACTGTGAGAGAATCTATGACTAATGGAGTTGGCTTCTTATTGCTCTGAAGCTTCGTTGCTTATCAGTCAGTGCACGACCAAACTAGCGTATTCTGTCGGTGATTTGTGTAACTTTGGACTTGGTTTAATATTGCACTAAATAAAGGATGATTTTTCACATACCCTACTATCACTAACTCAAAAATTACAAAAAATGGACTTGGTTCACTATTGCTCTGAACCCTCCAAATGTATATTAACATGTGCAACTAAAGTTGGTTGAATAGTAATTGAAATGTACTTGTGAATTTTACCCAGTAACAGTTTTTATAGCTTCTAAGAAGTGGAAGTAGCCACTTAAAATATAGTTGATGATTTCAGTAAAATAGCTAATTGTTTGTAATGGTTAAATTACACAGGTTAAAAAAATATTGTAATTTTTTTCCTAAATTAGTATTAGCTGTAAAGAAAAATTAGCTTCATACAAATTTTTCTAATTGGAAAAATTGGTACCACATTGTTGGAAACGGTAAGGTTTAAGTTTAAAATGATCTTTATTTATTTCATCATTTTTATGACAAGTTTCTAGTGTTTTCTGCAGCAATATGCTAAATAGATTATATATTTGCACTGAGTTGGAAAAGTGATTGTTGTAAGTGTTCACCAATGGGTTAATTTGAATTTCTCTTTCATCTTGAAAAGTCTGCTAATCTTGAGTTTGCATCAGAAAATGTATGGTAATAATTGGTTATAATGAACTTTAGTTTTTAAAATTACTCAAAGTTGACAGAAAGATCTCAAAAAATGATTCTTGTTTTTGGCTTCCATGAACAGCAAAATCATACAACATATCGAAAATTTTGAATAGATTAGATAAAATTAACATTGAGAACTATCAGTGAAAAACATATTTTGATAGAGAGAGTGTCTGGCACATTTTATAGAGTAGTTTTAACAAAAGTAACCTTTTCACAAAATTCTCTCTGCCGTTTGAAATCAAGACCTTTGTAAAAAGTAATTTTAATTCATTTAAGTGACCCTGACTATTCAATTCATAATATTCGCTAATTTTCAGTTCCAGGGAATCACTATGTCTCTCCTTTATTCGTTTCCCTATAACGTGGTGTAATAGGTAAACATCTTCCAAAGGTGATTCCTCATTGAATAATCAACAAACTTCTCTTATCTCCTTAAAACGGAAACAATAAGTTTTATTAAATTTACTTGTTTAAAGTTGTTTTATTTATTTAAAATGAATTAAATATTTTTTGCTGCATGATGATATTAGCAGAATTACTTACTTGTGATATTGCTATGATTGTTATAAATGGCACTAAGCTACTAATTAGAGCTGCCTGTTGCCAATCCGCCAATGATCCCAGTAGGTATGTGACTACAAAGCCTAAAGAGACGAAAAGGCCTGCATATGATGTAAGAATTCCTCGAAGACTTGGCTCACTGATTTCTCCCACATAAGTGATAATGGGTGCCTCCATGAAACCAACACCTAATTATAAATCAATGTTTTTAATAATGGATGTGTTATTAAAGTTTTGTACAACAATTGACTTATTTTTCAATATATGCTGTCCTACAAATCCAGAATCCAAAGCACTAAATATTCAAAACTCGAAACAATAAATTGCATTAAGAGTATTTTAAACATTTCTTACTTACTTTTTAAGTAAACCTTTTTACTTCCTTTTTTAGTGTCTTGATTTTTCTCATTTCTGTATGCATATCCTTAATAAACTAAGCAATATGTGTATAATTCACAATACCTTTTTTACAATTCCAGCCAGTAATTGTATAACATCTTCTTGATTGGGAACTATGACATGTAAGACTATTTAAAAAAATGTTTACAAAGGCTGGTTTTAAAAATATTGCTGGAATTTTGAAAAAAATATGTCTAATCAAATGCCATAGCAACCATGAATGTGTTTAAACTGAGTGCTTGAAGTAAAACAAAACATTCTACATAACATTAATTAATTATATGTGTTTGAGAATGTAGTAAACAAATTATCTGTTTACTGAGTAGAATAGGTTTGGTTATATTTAAGTAATATAAAAACAATTTCAAGTAAATTCCTACTTTGAAAAAAAGGCTAACAAAAAATTGTTAACTTACTTTCTTTTTATTAAATAACCTTCGAGAGGGCACATGTATCATTATTTGTTAAGATTATGTCTTTATATTTGTCAGAAGTTTATTTCCTTATTTCCTATTTCCAAAAATATTTCTTATTTTCACTAAACATTATAATTAATTTCATATTATTATTTGTAGGGCCTACCATCATGATAAAATATTCTTTACGTTTAGACGTTGAATTAACAAACACCTTGCCCGTAATGAAAACAGTGGTATACTTAGGCGTTTTGACAATTCAAAATATTTTTAGAAGTATGGCGTTTAGAAAATTAAAATTGTAGAATAATGATGTCTAAAATTACTTAAAATGTATTTATATAGTATTTAATTGTGAAGTCACCCAAATATACTGGAATAAACCTCCGCAAGCGCCCTCTCATGTTTGAAACTCTATGCGCCCTCTTGAAGGTTAAAATCAAGTAAATATGTATATACATGTGACAGAATTGCAATACTAAGTGGCTAAATAGAAAGTGTAATAATTAAATTTAATTAATGAATTAATATTTGAAAAGAATGTATAACATCAAGTGTCTACCACAAGTTTTAAAAATTTCATTTGACTTTAGTGGATTATAAAAAGTATTTTATTGATGATTGAATATTTGAACAAGATATAAAAATATCTACAGAGAGGTGAACTAATAGCAGGACTTGAAAAAAGAACTAATGTAATTGACTAATTTTGGTTTTTATTTTAAAATTAAACTACATTTTAAAATAAAATTTTTAACCCTTTGCCATCAGATGGGTGTTTTAAGCATTGTAATCTCCGACTAGATGGGCCACTTAGCCTTGGGGTTTTGTTTTTCTCTTTCTTGACTGAAGAAGATCATGTTGATCGAAATATTTCAAATAAAAGTGTATTAAGTGTTTTATATGTGTTTTATATGTGCTTATTTCTAAGAGATTGCAGTTTTGGACTATTGCCTTGAGGTAAGTCTGTCAGTCTCCTATCAAGTCCAAAAATTCCTAAATAAGCTTTAAGCTCTACTAGAACTAACCTATATATATATATATATATATATATATATATATATATATATATATATATATATATATATATATATATATATGAAGTTAATATATTACTATTGTAAGTAATTTTATCCATCAATAAGTGCAATGATTTTACCTTGTGTGATGAGGCACCTTTCGGTCACTTGACCATTCTGCTAAGAATGGTCAAATGACCGAAAGGTGCCTCATCACACAAGGTAAAATCATTGCACTTAATGGTGGATAAAATTACTTACAATAGTAATATATTAACTTCATAAAGTCAGTGCAACGGAAAAACAATGGATAACGTAAAATATCAAGAATATATATATATATATATATATATATATATATATATATTTGGACTAGGAGACTGACAGACTTACCTTGGTAAGAGTCCACTCTGTAGTCTTGAAATAGAAACACATAAAAACACTTAACCAATGATATATTTCAACCACACAGTGGTCTTTGTCAATCAAAGAGAAAACACAAAAAGAAATATGAGAGAATGAAATAAAATAAATATAAATTGTCTATATATATATATATATATATATATATATATATATATATATTCACATATATACTAAAGGGCCACCAAAGTGGCCTAACCTACCATGTAGAGAAAGCACTAGTGGTCACAAAAGTAGCTCATCCAACCTCAGAGACCAAACAAACAAAAATTGCTACAAGCTGACTACGAAAGTAGCAAGTGTTGTAGTGAGGACCACAACAAAAGTGGCCCACCGGACTTGAAAAGACAAAGGTTCTTCAATCAACATAGAGCAGGTATAGAAATAACTCGGGTCACTTAGGTGACCCATCTGATGGCAAAGGATTAAAAATGTCTACTCACCTAATCCCATTATGACAGCAGCAGTATACAACATGAATAATGAGCTTGCCAAATAAAGCATTATCCAACCAATTATATGAGGTATGTTGACAATCAACATAGAGTATTTCCTTCCTAGTGGTTCTAGTACTATGCCTGAAAGTACACTTCCTAGAGGTTGGCAAATGAATGCTATACTTCCTAGAAAAAAATGTTTAACCAAATTTGAGGAAACATACAAAAAGTGTTTTAAAAACATTATGAGTTACTGAACTTGAATGACGGTTATTATAAGATGCTCAGTATTGTGGAAAAAAGTTTAATTCAAAAGAGTCCCAAAATGATTGTTTTATGCAGTAAACTTAGATTTCGTATCCCAGAAATAATGGCAGTTAACAGTTTCCTTGAATTGTAGTCAGTTTTAAAAATTACTATAGTTAAAAAGTACTGAACTAAGTGAATACGTAATGGCTTACTTGCTGACGCGTTTCAAAACATTCGTTCCTTTTGCAAACCTAACTCTCTACTGGCGACATCGTGTTAAGTACAAAGGCTGTAATGGGATGGATTTATGACTGTGCAAGGGGTTGGTTACTTTGGTTGTGTGTCATGTAATGGAAAAGGCTGTTGGCTTCAAAATGTGTGTAATCATTTAATATGTTTTCTTTATCTGTTGGATAGTGTTTGTATATCTCGTATTTTTCTAACGTTGTTAGTTTTTTACTTTGTTTTAATAGGTGAAGAACGTTTAAATTAGTGTGTATGTTCGTGTGTGTGTGTTTTTTAGGTGTTTTGCATAGCTGGATTTTGGGTTTCTTTGGGTAATGTGTTCTTCAAAGCATGTATAGAACGACCTACCTGTTTCGCCGATGTAATAGCTGGGACAATCGTTACATTCTAATTTGTAAATACCTGATAGTTTGTATTTATCTGTTTGTTTTTGAAAAACTATCATGTATTTACAATTTAACATGTAACGATTGTCCCAGCTATTACATCAGCCAAACCGGTAGGTCATTCTATACACGCTTCAAAGAACACATTAACCAAACAAACCCAAAATCCAGCTACGCAAAACACCTAAAAAACATGCAACACACACACACACATACTAATTTAAACATTCGCCACACATTAAAACAAAGTAAAAAACTAACAATTTTAGAAAAATACGAGATATACAAACACTATGCAACAGATAAAGAAAACATATTAAATGATTACACACATTTTGAAGCCAACAGCCTTTTCCATTACATGACACACAACCATAATAACCAACCCCTTTCACAGTCATAAATCCATTCTGTTACAGTCTTTGTACCTAACACGATGCCGCTAGTAGAACTTTTTAATTACTTTAATTACTTTTTAATTATAGTTTAATCAGTAAATTTAAGATGATTACATGAAGCAACTTTTTAAAAATTCTTAGTAACATAGAGAAAATTTTTGTCATCTATTGTTTACTACTTTCTCTCTTTTCTTATATATTCATATAATATTTCTTACGATATCTTTTATTTAAATGCAAGCATTATGTAGAATGAAGAGCTAAAGAGAAAATAACTTTTCTGTAATAATTAACTGATTATTGTATAACATGAACAAACATTTGCAACACCGGGCATAACATGTTTTCAGTTCTGTTTGTAATAAAAATAATTGATTTTTGGTGAAATTCCATTGAAGCTTAGTAACATTACACAATATTTTTCAAATTATAGTGTCAATTGTTTTAACTTATTGTAGCATGTATTAACAAGTCGCAACTAAAATAAAAACTAAAACCAGTCTGCATTGTTGAATGACTAAGATAAAATAATGCCTGCTTACTAATGCCAGACGAAGTAAATATTGCATCCAGAAAATGTGTAAACTACTGCTTTTATATTGGTAGTGTTCCTGTCTTTGATCAAAATGATTATTTGGTTGGGTAGTAAGTTGAAACACTCATTGGTGTAATTTAATAAATATTGAAAATTGTTACTAAGTTTTAATATATTTATTTTGGTGTTACCTACATATTTTTTTAGTTTTAATTAATTTTTTTTTTGTTAAATACCTATTTTCCAACCATTTTAGTTTTAATATTTTCTTTCTACAAAAAAGCACTGTCTTTCTTTGCTCTGCCCCAAGTAGTGTTATATTTATAATACTGTAGTTAGACAAAGGAATTGGTCATTTTTCAAGTGTTTTAATTTTGCCTCAAATTTTCTTCATACGACTTATTGGTCTTAAAGTGTTGCAGATTCTTAAGATTTTGGTTTTAACTTTTTTTTCTAATTTATTGAACAAATTTAATGTTTTTTTGTTCAGACATCAATTAACAACAATTTTTATAACAATTGAATAAACAATGAAAATATTTAAAATAAATTTTTAAATTTTTGTCATAGTAATGAAGTAACTGCTCATCTGGAGCTTTTACAGAAACAAAACATAAGCTCTAAATAAAACTATTGTCTTTTTTGAATTTTGTAGTCCATTACGTTCAGAGAATCTTAATTAATCACTTTAACAATAGTTTATGACTATACGAACTTTAAATTTTGTAAATGTGTGAAAACTTACTGAGACAGAACATTTTCGATCTCTATGTGGCGATCTTCATCAGGAAACCCATAATGACAGATACACTTATCTACAACACCTCAAACCACCCCATCTAACACAAACACGCTGCCTTCAGATCCATGCTCCATAGACTTAAAGGAGTTCCAATGACCACGGAAAACATAAACAAAGAACTAGACACCATAAAATATATAGCATACACAAATGGATACAACACCACAATAATAGACAAACTATGGTACAAAATAAAATAAAAAAACACTAAAATTAACACTACAGACAGGGAAAACATATACATCACATTACTATACATAACAAAACAACAAATAAAATTGCCTGCAAATTTCAAAAACAAGATACAAAATAGCATACAAAACTAATAACAAGTTACAATACAAAATACAACACTACAGCAACAACAAAGATAAACTACAAACACCAGGCGTATACAAACTATACTGCAACAAATATAACAAATTCTGTATTGAAGAAACAGGTCGCAGCTTTAAACAAAGAGTCGAGGAACACAAACAGAACACAAACTCAGCATTTACTTTCACATAAAAGAAACAGGACACAAATACACAGACATTTACCACAACCTAGAAATCCTATATATCAACAAAAAAGGACCACATCTCAAACCACTAGAACAATATGAAATTTACAGACACACAAAGTACAAACAGATTAAACCGCTTGACTCGACATCTCCAAGCAGAAGACACTGATGAAGATCGCCACATAGCGATCGAAAACGTTCTGTCTCAGTAAGTTTCAACAAATTTACAAAATTTAACGTTCGGATAGTCATAAACTTTTGTAAACACGTTCATTGCCAAGCTGGAAATTGGAATTTTGTGTGGTGGCCAAATTTTTTTAATTGTTTTATTTAATTATATAGTGCTCAAAATGAGTAAATATTATATTCACAAACTTTTATTATTATGTACTTATGGAATTATGATCTCTAATATCCATCACACGATATAGCGTGATTGGCCATACACAATGCTATTTTGGCCAAATGGCCGTATGGCCAAAAAACACGATATCGCGTGATATATAATTCGGCCAAAAGAATACATAGTTTACAAATAAAAGTCATTCAAACGTACTGTAATGACTTTAATTAGCTGACATTTATAATCAGGCAAAATTTGAAAAACTCACTCTAGATTGTAATTCACAAAATTACAAAATTAAAGGGTTTCAAAATCGAAAAATTTTTAGCATTGCAATCATGCAATTCAAAAAACAGTCAAAACATAATAGTGGAGCACCTGGACAGTTTTACACTCAGTTGTGGTGTTTATCCTCTTTATGTTTATAGCAATTTCTGCTATCTTTTCTAGAAGTTGCATTTACTGTTTTGCCGGTGCTGAGACATCGCGGTTTGGCTTTTTCAATTTTAGTTAGCTTGTATTGGACTCGGTCTTGTCGGGTCTTCTGTGTTGTTTGTGGGTAAGAATCTATTAATAACTCTTCCATCTCTGTAACTTGAAAAAATGTTTTTTTGGACGAAAATTTTTTTGTGGCATTTCACTGAGCCTTTTCGAGGGTCCTGGTTGGTCACTCATAATTAAAAAATCAAAATCAACAGTCAAATAATTAAAAACCGAACTTCAAAACACTAAATCAACGAATAACTAAAAAAAATGTTTTAATATGTCACTTTATTCAAACGCTACCACTATGTGCACTGGCTGATAAGAACAAATCAAAATGGCTGGTGGCCATCCGCACTACAAAAAGGTCAATCCCTTCCCTAGTGGCCAATATAAGTATTACGCAATTTCGCTGTGGCCGCTATAATAATTCACTTAGAATTTGGATAGTAACGGCCACGTGATAACGAGTGATTGGCCATCCGGTAAGAACTGACATCACGTGATTGGCAATGAACATGTTAAAGTGATTAATTAAAGCTATTGTATTATGGTAAATGTTAAGAAATGTGAAAATATTATGAAAGCATAAAAACAATTGATTTCATTACTGAATCAACAATATTGTAAAAGTAAGTTAGGGCAATATATGACCATCATGTATTCAATATAGTACAACATGATTCACCTTACTCCCAAATTTGGTCATAATCATCTACATGTTAATGTAAAGGCAAACTTATAAAACAGGTGTTTTTCAATCACCAAACAAAAGAGAGTTTTGCACTACTTTTTTTATTCTTTATCTACTCATAATTATTTACATATAATAATTATAATATTTTACTAAAACACTTGTATAATATTACACAACTTGCCAATAGTAGCACTTACCTGTTGAGGACGGCCGTTTCAGGAGATGCATCCCATTGTCAACTCAGACCGTAATTGATCTCAAGGTTTATCGTAGGCTAGGGTGTTAAGGTTGGGGTGGGAGTGTGGGTGTACTTTGTGAGCATTAGAAGTTATAATGTCAAAAAGTGTGTGTGACATAATCATACAAAAAACGTACAAAAAACCTTGAGATCAGTTACAGTCTGATTCGACAATGGGACATATCTCCTGAAACGGCCGTCCTCAACAAATATAAGTAAGTGCTACTATAGGCAAGTTTGTATAATATTTACAAGTCTTTTAGTGAAAAATAGTAGTTCATGTGAAGATGCAATCAACAAATATATATAATATTTTACTAATCCTGAAGTGGTCTATCAACTTCACTTAATTAATCCATTGGCTTCAAAGTATTATATGACTATTACACATTAAATATTACAACAAAAATTACAGTAAAATATTCAAATAATACAGTAACAGGATTTGAAAACCAATATGAAAACAAACTTTAACAAAAAAATCACTACTTTTAAAGACTTGAATTGACTACAAACTATGAAGTTGTAAATCATTTCCCTGTTTAACGAGCTGTCAACTGTTTTTAAACTGCTACTAGTAAAAATATTTACTTATTCTTCCCACTCTAGAAAAACCATCAATGACATAATTAGGAATTCAGTTACAAATAAAAGTGACTAAATGATGTTGACAATATAACTGCATAGTTAATACAATACTATTTTAATACAATTTAATATTAGTATAAGACAATCGTCACCCAGTGATTCAGAAAGATAAAAGAAAATGTTATTAATATAATGAATGATTAATAAACTTCAAAAAGTTTTATGAAAAACTATAGGTTCTGAAATTACATAAAACAATTAGGTTTATTCAAAAATAAATTCATGATTAACTTTTGTAATTTATTTTACCACTTTTTCCTTGAAATTCTTAATTGGGATTTTCTTTATTGAACTTATATAGCAATATAATATATAAGATATTGTCTTGTTAAAAAAAATATATTTCTTTTTTCTTACACACGTTTCTAAGAAAGTTTTTTGAAAATCTTAAAATTGTGTTGTAATTAGATTCTTCTAACAACTTACAACAATAATAATAATAATAAACAAGGTAAAAAGTGATAGTAACACTTTAGACTCATTAAACAAATAAAATAATTATGCAGAATTCATACAAATTGAAATTTCACAAACATTTTAAATAAATTATTTCAATTTTCTGATTTTTTTCATCAAAGATTTGATAATGGGTTGAAATGTAAAGAACTGGAAAAAAACATTTTACCTCTATTTTTGCAATAGTTTAAACTTTTGTGTATAAAATTATGTGGTTAAAAAGTGCAATTTTCACAATAATTTTTGAAAACTTGAGTTTAAAAATATTACAAAATACATATAAACTGTCTTCTCCGGGAAGAGCTGTCAGAAGCTCCACAATAATTTTTTTTTTGGAATTTTATAATGTCCCTTTTTCGAAAACAAAATTTGTTATTTAATATAAAAATAAATAAAAATGATAAACATCCATTACTATTTTTTTGTAAATTAATTTATAATTGATTATTTTCTTTGATTGATTTTCTTCATTCAAAAGAATGTTGCTAGATATTTTCAATCTCTCCTGGCAAGCTCCCAAATATTTGGAAAATCTCTAATGTAGTTCCGATTTTAAAAGCTAGCAAAGATATCACCAGTACACTGTGCAAGCTTATAGAGCGAATGATTCACTCTAGAATCATGAACTGGCTAACTCAAGAGAGGAAAATATTCTTCTACCAGACGGCCTACCGAGCTCATCACAGCATAGTGGAACAACTCTTTTACCTTTGGCAATCAATTATCGATGGACTACAGAAAAAACCTCATGGAAAAACAGTTGCGGTTTTCGACCGAGTTTGGCAACAAAAACACACATTGCCATGAACTTAGCATCAAAAGACATTCATTCGTATGGATTAATAACTTCTTGAGAAACAGACATTTCTCAGTCAGATTCAATAAAGAAGTCTCTAAGACCTGCAAAACAAGGGTCTGTATACCACCGAGCTCTGTCTTGAGCCATCTGCTTTTTCTTCTCTGAATGAAGAAAGTTGATCCCTACATCCATAAGAATACTAAGATCGCCTGCTATGCAGATGATATTGTCATTTGAAGTACAAGTCAAGTCCTCAAAACTTCTAAGAAATTCCTGAACCTGAGTTTGGAAGGCATTGCAATATGGGCTGCAGATTTCAAACTTACTATAAACCCTAATAGTTCTAACTACTGTGTTTTTTCAACTGATAGGAGAAATAGTAGAACCTTCAAACTGGTCTTAAAAATTCGAAATTCCATAATTGAATGCGTTGAAAATCCTAAATATCTAGGAGTGATACAGATGCAGAACAGATTAGCAAATAAGGGTTTAAAGGAATTGAACAGCCTCAGCAAACTTTGTAGCACAAACTGAGGCTCAAGATCATCAACGCTGAAAAGTACTTACTGCACTGTCATTAAGTCAGTACTTGAGTATTGCCTCCCCCTCATTTGAGCACATGCATCTAAATCTGTTGAAGACACATTAGATACAGTCCAATATAGGGCATTAAAAATTTCTTTGGCGCTGTGTACTCTACTATTAACACCAAGGCTGAACTTAAAAGCGGTCTTGTTTCCCTTGATAAATGATGGAAACTTGCTAATGTACAGTTTAGTAATAAAATCATAAGCCACAATAAAGACCACATAGTTCACAGAGCTTTCGATTCTTGGGCAGGTACGTCAAGGCTTCAGAGATCATTAATGCTGCAATTTGACAGACACATCAGAGAGGCCATCCTTCTTGACCACTCCTGGACATCACTCAGGAACCACTTTTTCTTTCAAGTTTCCTATGAATACTAAAATCAATACTAGCTTATTGGAACCACGCTCTATGAAAGAACCAACTTAAGTTTTATTGCAGAAAGGCAGAGACACTGTCCAGTTACTTGCCAAAGAAAACAGTGCATTAGTCTATAGTGATGGTTCCTCTGATATTAACTGTAATAGAGATTATGCAGGCATCTCCATCATTTACTCCTCAGGAAATAACATCAGGCTCAAAATACCCACTAGCCAAATTGCTTCAAACTTCACTAGTGAACTAATTGCTATTAAAGAGGCGCTTACCCACTGTCGCTTTTTTCCTCCTCCTAACAACTCAATAGAAGAAATTGTACTTTTCTCAGACTCAAAATCAACACTTGAAGTCATACATAATGTTGAGACAAGACTGACATGAGAAATTAATACTCTTCTCCATTCATTAAATATACCTTGCATTCTCCAACGGATCCCTGCTTATGTCCAAATTGAGGGTAACGAGTGCAGATGCCCCTGTAAAGGAAGGACGTGACGATGATCAACCTCTAACAGTCACTTATACAGATGTGAATGCTACCAAGAGAAAAATCTACATGAATCAGCATTTTAGCAAGGCAGCCATCTCTGATCTAAACCGCTTAAGAAACCTCGCCTCTACAATAGCTAGGCTACGTACTAGACATTTCAAGGGCATGAAGATATCACCAACTAATATAAAATCTTATACCACTGGCAAGTACTGTCCTTGATCCCAAGTAACCCGATCATGTTTTTGAATGCCAAGCCATTGTCCATTCCCTCCTTTAACTTGGAGCACCTCAATAGACACAACAACAACAACATTGATTTTTTTCTGTTATAGATACATTTTTAAAAATTACAAAACTATAATTTTTCATATTTTTTCAATATTGTATATTATATTTTTATTGAAATAAATTGTTTTCAATAAAAATAATAATGTTAAAAAAATAATATAAAAAAATTAATAACTCGCCTTCATTCCAAAAAAATCAATAAAAAACCTTTTTAAAAACTACAAATTTTAAACAACTACTAAATTGAGATTTCAATTTAGAATCTCAAGTGGATGAAGATACACATTCTCATACATTTGAAAATATAGATGTACAATGAGCCATCTACCAGCAAGCAGAAGAGACTATGACAGTAATTGCCATCTTTCTCACAAATGTTTATTTTAACCTAATTTTACACTACTTAACTAAGTGAATAGGTAATTGCTTACTTGCTGACGCATTTCAAAACGATCGTTTCTTTTTCGAAGCTAACCTTCTACTAGCGGCTTCTGGCTCTTTACAAACGGTATGACAGGGTTGGATTTATGACATTGGGTGAGGTGTCGGCGTCTTGTGTGAGGTATTTGAAAAGACTATTGGCTTCGAAGTATGTGTTGTCATAAAGTATATTTTCCCTGTCTATTGCGTAGTGTTTGTAGATTTCATATTTTTCTAAGGTTGTTAGTTTTTACTCTGTTTTAATGTGTGTAGAATATTTAAATTAGTGTGTATGTCGGTATGTGTGTGTTGGGTGTTATTTAGGTGTTATGCGTAGCTGGATTTAGGGTTTGTTTGTTTTGTTTGAGTAATGTGTTCATCAAAGAGTGTGTAGAATGACCTGCCGGTTTGACCGATGTAATAGTTGGGACAATCGTTGCAAGTTAATTTGTAAATACCTGAGAGTTTGTATATGTCAGTTTTTTACTGCCATTATAGATTTAACTCAGAAATTTTTATCAGTATCTAATAATGAGACATCAGTCTTTTACAAACAGAAAACATTCATTACATTTTATGGTTTCAATATCTTTCCTTGTGTAAAATGTATTTAAATATTCTCTTACATCAGTAACTCGCTATGTTGTTAATGTATCATAAATTTTCATTTTCAAGTTGTAAAGCTGTTTCAACTTACCAAACCAAGATGCTTCTGATGTATTAAATGACAAACCATCTTTGGCATTTAATAATGCAGGAATAACAAAGGTTGGAAAAGCGATGGTCATTCCTAAATCAAGTAAAATCAGATTTTTTGCTGTACTTGCAAGTACCTGGTCAAAAATAGACACATTTTATTGGCAGCAATAAATTATATTGGCAGCAGAATATATTAAAATATACATAAATTGATTTTACATATTGTTTAGAATGTTTAAATTTTAAAGATCATTGTAAATTGATTTTATGGAAACGTTAACAAAATTAAAGCCACTTTAAAAGAATATATAAATACTTAGAGAGTTAATAAAGAAATAACAACTTTAAAGTGACTAAATAATAGACAAATACTTATAGAGTTAATAATGAAATAATAACTTTAAAGTGACTAAATGAATAAACATATACTTAATAGAGTTAATAAAGAAATAACAACTTTAAAGTGACTAAATGAATAAACATATACTTAATAGAGTTAATAATGAAATAACAACTTTAAAGAGACTAAATGAATAAACAAATACTTATAGACTTAATAAAGAAATAACAACTTTAATATGAATAAACATATACTTAATAGAGTTAATAAAGAAATAACAACTATAAAGAGACTAAATGAATAAACAAATACTTATAGAGTTAATAAAGAAAGAACATCTTTAAAGTGACTAAATGAATAAACAAATACTTATAGAGTTAATAAAGGAAGAACAACTTTAAAGTGACTAAGTGAATAAACAAATACTTATAGAGTTAATAAAGGAAGAACAACTTTAAAGTGACTAAATGAATAAACAGATACTTATAGAGTTAATAAAGAAAGAGCAATAAAGTTTGCTCTAACATAACTATAATTCATAAAATTTTTCAGAATTTAAATTGTATGAATTTGTGTTGTATAAATTGTGTGATCTGATAGTTGCTTATGAAGAGGATGAAACTAATTGTAGCTATAATCCAGTTAGGGATATGAATCTCTTAAAATACTGTTATGGGAGATGGGAAAGGATCATACTTGTTTAGGAAACGTTCTTTCTCTGAAACTGTTGTAATATCACCTTGGTATGTTGACCTTATGAGGTGAATGTTATCCTCATTGACCTAATCAATGTACCAGGTTAAAAACTTATAAAAAATGTTTAAGAATAATGAACTAATTAAGTGTAAATGAAATTAAAGGAAATCAGAGTAAAAAACTACACTAAACGTTGATTAAAAAGTCTAAAGAGTTTGAACAAGGTAGGTAATTTTTGTACTTGTTTTGGTAACCTCCATACATTTGCAGCATCTATCTCCTACTGGCTGGTGGGAATTTGAAAACAGGGCCTTTGGCTGGTTTTAAAGATGAATGTTTTGTTTGTAATGTGGAATGAGATTTTTTTTGTGGTTAGTATGGACATAAGTCTTACTTAAAGAGTCTGCTATATTTCTTTAACAACCTCTATTTTGTTATTTTTTTTTAGTGAATTTGTTAACAACTGGTTTGCTTTATTTTTGTTTTTTATTGTTGAATTATTTTTATGACAAGTAGGATATTTGTTTTATAACAGGAAAAATTATGTCATTTACACAAATATGGTCATTTGAAAGAGGTATAAAACAAAAGTGTGCAGGATTTTTATATACAGTAAAACATCTCCTTACAGACTCCTCTATTTAACGAACCCATCTATTTTGCAGATAAATTTTCAATCTCTGGCCCCATGACATAGGAATCTTTAATAAGTTTCTCTCAACAACCGACACTCCTAAATATGGACACTATATCAGTCATAAAATTAATATAAATTTGTTGTCTGTGCATGGAACATTTAACCTTGGGAATATAAAGAATGCACATCTGTATTTATAAACAGAAAGGTAACTCCATTAGCAGAAAAGAATCATAATTCTCCTTTAGTTCAGTGTTGTAGAGGTTCCAACAACTGTCAGGTGCCAGAATCTCAAGAACCACAGTCTACTTACTGTCCCTGTGTTCTAGATCAGATCTAGATCAGTTTAGTTTTAGATTTATAGTGTACAATATATAGCTCCGAGTGTCATCCAATACAGAAATGAATATTGCTGCAGCCTTGGATCTATCGGAAGGAGCCTCCAAGCAAGAACACCCTGTGTAGCTCAAAGGGAAACTAAGGAAATGATCCACACATACAACCAACATCATGTCAGACTATACACAGATGGGTCAGTGGATCTACATAGAGAGAATTCAGGCACCGGAGTGTTCAATGATCAATCGGGAGAAAGGTACTTCATTCCAGTGAATGTTGGGTAGAGCATGGATGCTGAGCTACTTCTACTCAATGCGGTATTAGTCACTAGTTTGACCCTGAAGAGTGTAAAGAGCATTTTTATTCTCACTGATTCGAGATCTGCATTACAGACGCTTACTTCCCACCATAGGCTTCAGAACCTTTCCTATATGGATGAGATCCAGTGCATACTTCGATCCTTGGTAATGATGGGAAAGGTAGTTGTGCTCCAGTGGATTCTTGCTCACTGCCGAGAAATCGGAAATGAGATACCTGACCATATACCAAAAAGCACCAGTGAACAGTTGCCTGTGTCTGAGTTTACAATTTCACACTCATGTTGTTGGCTGAGGGTATAAGTTGACTGAAGAGTGGATGGAGCATTGGAATAATGCGACAATGGATCGAAGCTTGCATTTGTTGCAGAAAATACCGATGGATTTAGCCCTTTACCTAAATCTTCACAGAAGAATTACCAGTTTTGCCCCAAGAGCAAGGATTGGGCATTTGGTGATTCAGGGTTACCTGCAGCATTTTAACTTGATGGAGACTCCTATATGTCTCGCATGGAGGGAGGTGGAGGAAACTGTGGGGCATGTATTGCCCTAATGCCGCTGTCCTTTACTGACCAGAGATATACTCAGAGGGAAGGCCAATGAACTGGACACAATCCTGAAAAGCCGCTCTTATTGGGCACTGACAGAGGCATTCTGCAGAAGACATTGGATCATCAGCTGTACAAAGCAGTTGGATGGCTGTTAGAAGAAGAAGAAGAAAAATCTTTCTCATTTAGTCTGTAGCTTGGAGTTGAGCCTTGGATTAATTCTCAACAAGTATGAAATCATTAATGAAAAGTAAAAATTACATGAACATTTGGGAAACTTCAACCCTTAATTAAATTCACCTTCCTCCTTTCTAACCATGAGAAAACCTTAGAGTGCATCAAGGGTAATTTTCTAATCATTTTTGTATGGGCCTCTTACAGGTTATTCTACCGCTTTATCTCTTATTCTCTATCTAGAAATATTGTCTAATCAAAATAACTTGAAGCAATTGTGGTGTAATTTTTTATTATAAATAAATAAAGTCTCCTTAACCACAAAAACGTTTTATTTATATCCTGATGTACATTTTGATTGCAAAGGAATCATCTTCAGCGGAAATTACTTCAAGACTAACTTGATTTGGTTTGTTACATTTAATACATACACATCGTTAACGCGCCCACCACACCTTTTACAATATGTGGCCAATGACGTTGGGACATAATTATTTCCTCTGAAGATGACGGCTTTGCAATTGAAATGTAGATTAGGATTGCAATAAAACATTTATGGGTTAAGAGGTTTTATTTATTTATAAACCACAGTCGCTCCAGTATAGTATAAACATTTTAGTGATAAATGTTGATTCTTATTCAAATACGTAATGAATTTTTTAGTTGTTATAAGTATATATTAAGTTCTATATTGTATGTAGCCTAAGTTATTAGCTAAATCGTATAAAACTTATTAGTTACAATATTTGTTAGGTTCTTCATAAATACAGTATATTGACTGTGAAATTGTTCTGCTACTCGTAGTATTGTTAAAGTCTTAATTGTTACAAATAATTAATTAACAAACAAGATATTAAATGTATCATACCAAATGTAATTGGTTGTAGTCAGAGGCGTAGCCAGAGCGGCCACAGGGGGCAGATGCCCCCTCAAACCAATTAATTGTAGCCTAAGATATTGACCTAAAAAACAGCACAATTTTTTAGCAAAACAGCTTCCCGATGACCCAACAATTGTGTAATTTAAAGTGCCAAAATTGAATAAAATATAATTTCTAGAGATAAAGATGTACAAAACTTCCCTAGGTAGGTTCCGCCCCTGACCCTCCCCCCAACCATCGCTCTGGCTTCATCCCTGGTTATAGTAATTTCCTCTGAATCGAAATGCAGATCAGGACAAAAATTAAAAAAATTTGTGGTCTAAGAGGTTTTATTTATTTATAATTATCTAATCGTGTTTTCTTTTCGAAAATCTCTTATTATGTCATATTTATTTTAAAATTTTTTAAAAATAATTACTGTGTATGAGTACATTTTAAATTGTATGACAACAATGATGAATAATAACAAATATAGTATCGAAATCTCATTGCATTTCATGACGAGCTGGTTGTAAATTACAAATTACACTTTTGCTATTGTTTGCGACCAGACATTTGTTAACTAAAAGTTGTCAAATTGTTAAATTACACTTGGAGAAAAAGTTTTTGTCTTACGACTTCTTCCCATGGAGGCTGAAGAAGTCATAAGACAAAAACGTTTCCTCCCCGTGTGTATGTTAACAATTTAACAACCTTTAGTTAACAAATGTCTGGTCGCAAGTAATAGCAAAAGTGTAATTTGTGAAGTATAGTATATTAGGTAATTTAATTTGCATAAGCTATCATGACTACGAATTTTCCATTTTCATTTTTCAAATAAATTGTATAAATATTAGTCTGCTTAGAAATATGTCATCTTTTTTTGTTTGAAATAAAATTTGCCAGATTATAAATTACCCATTTTAATAGCTGCAACAAGAAAATGCCCTTTAATTAGTTATTACCTGTTTGAAAACTATGAGTTAATGATAACTTATTTGTTATAATGTCAATATTTATAGACACCAACCTGAGGCAGTGCTTGTCTGAACATGCTAACCCTTGGGACTTCTCCATATAGTTTAAGATCATTTTCGTCTTGTTCTTGTTTCTCTTTGATGTACTTTTCTGCTGCTGCAGATTTTGATTCTCTTGTTTTCCTACAACAAATATTATTAATTTAATCAGTAACATTTTCCTGACTATATTTAATTTATTAAGTCAATATAAATATGGTTATTATAAATAAATAAAATTGTTATTAATATTTACTAAACAAAGTAGCTTTTCCAGTGACAAAAATTTGTTTGACTAAGATGTCGTTAATAATATATTGATGTTAAGAGATTTAGCAAATTTTGTTATTAAAACATTACCTTTTATTACACCAACAGACTTAAAATTAAGGAAATGATAAGTGTATAATTTCTCTAGACACTTGTAAATATATACAAATATTTCTTGTTCCAGTTTATGTTCCTGTTCATGCCCCAGTTTTTACATAGGCCAGACAGCAAGGTCCTTCTACACATGTTACCAAGAACATATAAAAGCACTAACAAAAAATAACTACCAATCAAACTTCGCCGATCATCTCAACTCTACAAAACATGACTACATAGACATAACGTCTAACCTCTACAAATTCTTCATAAACAACACAGAAATAACCAACGCTACACAACCGAACAATGCGAAATATACAGACACTTCAAACTACACCTACAGACATACTCAATACACGATTACATTACAACT
The DNA here is from genome assembly GCA_036971475.1 of Prosapia bicincta. NCBI lineage: Eukaryota > Metazoa > Arthropoda > Insecta > Hemiptera > Cercopidae > Prosapia > Prosapia bicincta. The sequence continues at coordinate 148,623,917 of JBAIZL010000002.1, forward strand.
CACAAACATTTTTTGACATCATAACTCCTAATACTCATAAAATACACCCACACCACCTTAATATCCCACCCCACCCTAATACCTTAACCTACAAAAACCTTGAGATCAGTTACGATCCAAGTTGACAATGGGACACATCTCCCAAATCAGCCGTCCTCAACAAATATAAGTAAGTGCTACTATAGTCAAGTTGTAAATACAGTCGAACCTCTATATAACGAACCTCCAGATAACGAAATCCTCTATATAATGAATTTTTATCTTGTCCCATGACATTTTAGAAGTTATACTGCTTATTTACCTCTATGTAACGAATTTCGGACCTCTCAATAACGAAGTTTTTTTTGCATTTCAACTGAAGAAATATTGTGTTGTATAGGCAGCTCACAATGGCATTTCCAGGAAATTGTTTATTTTCAGCAGGAAGGTCAAAAAAACCAAGATGGTAGGCGAAACACATGTCGGCAATTGACTGCATGTTATAGTTCGGTTTAATTAACACATTCAGCACAGCTATTGTTCCAGCACGCTCTGGGTTCCCTTACAGATGCGCTCCTAGCTTATTTCCTTAGATACGGCACGCTCACTCCCAGGCTAATTGAAACTTCTCTAGGTTCGATATCTGTATAAAGGTTTGATTTTTACGTCAGTGCTTTAAAAGAGTTTGGAGAACATTGTGCCTGAGTTGTTTTTAAATCCGACCATCCCAAGTTAACTTTTGATGCTTCAACTGAAACAATGATTCAGGAAGTTTTACGAACAGATTTAATTTGGTTTAACTTTTATATTTTAATGTTTTTTTTTTAGTTTGAACCATTTAACGCGGCAGAATATCCAGTAAAAACAACGATCATAAACATTAACCAAGCTTTCTCAACTAACGCAAGAATAAACGATAACTGTCCTATTAGAGTTAATAAACCAACTGGAGGTGGGAACAGACTATTGTAAATATGAGTCATTGACAAAATGCTTGGACGCCCGAAAACCTAATGTGTCAACATAAGGTTGTAGTAAACAAATGTCAGCTAATCTCGGCTATAAATAGTCTCGGACGTGACATATGTATTATCTATGTCTCCGTTTACATTATCGATCTCTATGGCTTCGTGAAACACGTGGCACAAATGTTGCTATCATAAGCATTAGTTAATTTATCATAATAGCCTATACAGAGTAGACCATATGAAAAATATTGAATGTGGATATCTAATACAATGAAGAAACATCAATAAAACATTTTTAACAACTTGAATTTCAAATAAATTGAGTCATTATAAAACATTATCCTATATTAACATTGGCCTATTACACTAACTACGCTCGTGATATTATACTGTATCCCTTTTATTACCGCAGGCAGTGCTATATGCATAAGATGGGGTGGGAGCATTCTTTACAACACAACCTCTCAATAACGAATACCTCTCTCAATAACGAATACCTCTCTCAATGAATTTTTTCTCTGGATAATCGACTTCGTTATACAGAGGTTAGACTGTATTTACAAGTGTTTAGTGTAAATTAGTAGCTCACGTGAAGATGGAAACAACAAATATGTATAATTTCTATTATTTTAAAAGTGCAGTAAATTACATTTAGGTCAATACTTCCTGAAATATAAAGTTAAAAGTTATTCATAAAAAACCTTTAGGCATAAAACCATCAGCTATAAAAAAGAGATGATAATTTAAACTAATATAAGTTCTACGTAGTATCAATATTTACAAATTAACATTAACAAAGTCATTATATTTCCAAGAACTCAATATGTATTTGAATAAATTAGGGATAGTCATTAAGTGGTGTAAATAATTGTTCATAAACATAGAAAGTTGTTACAATGATTATAAAAATTATTTTTTATGTGTTTGTGAAAGGCTGTTTTGAAATTACCATAACAAACTTAGATATGAATTGAAATACCAGGTAGAACTTGACATGAGTCAAAAGCATTGAAATTGATTTAACAATAAACAAACATTTGTATAACATATTAATGCAGAAGTATGGATACAATGTCGAAACTAAACTGAGTTGCCCAGTTACTAAACTGATATTTTTAGTTTACTCTTACCAGTTGAAATTAATAATGTAAAAGATTTTTTAGTAGAAGAAATCAATAGCCTGAAGATAAAAAATAAAGTGTTGAAAAATTGCATTGTTTAGGAAGAATTATTCAACTGAGTCCACAATAAGACTAGTCATCTGTAAAGAAAGGTGAAAGCTAAGAACTAAGCACCTCAGGTTGGCTTCAAACATGTTTGCAAAATTCAAGCCCCTGTTTGAAATACTATATAGCTTTGAAGTTACAAAGAAGTTTTAGTTTACAATGTTTGGAAAAAGTGATTTGTTATTTTTTAATAATAAGATAAGGGCTACTTTCAATTAAAATCTCAGTAAAAGAAAATTGTAAGTACTTGTAATCTTAATGCAATGAATGCAATAAATTTCAAATAATAAACCACGCTTGTTTCAAATAAATTTTCTTTAAAACAATTGCTTCAGTTATACAGATAGCATGCCTTACGATGTCATGATTTTCATATTTTATATTTGTTTGTATATTTTATTTTTAAAACACAGTGAAATGGGTGTTTTAACGCTTATAACAATATTTTAATTTACTTTTGAACATTAAGACAAGGCAGCTATTAAAAACAAAATTAAAAACGTTGCGATGAAAGCATAAACAAATTTTTAAGAAGACAATTTAAATGGTTTAGTTTTCCCATTAAGAATAGATTGAACATAAAGATCTTCACTCTGGGTTATGCCATTAACAAAGTTAATAAGCAGATCTGGATCCCACGAGTTTGCTTATGCTTTTATGTTAGTTTAATGAAAAAATGTTTTATGACACAAAGAAAGGAATGTACACGGTCGTTTTACAATTAATTATAAATGTTTCAATAGTTATAAAACTATATTTAGGCTCAATGAAAAAACAACATAACTTATATGGAAACCAATAATAATAACAATATCAATAATAATTATTCAGTATTCATTTATTTTTTTTCATTATAATTTGTTTCTAACATATTTATAATATGTAACATATTATAAAATTTATCTGGTTTCACTCCACAAGATATCATCTATCTTCTCTTTCTCTCTTTTCCTCTCTTTCTCAATCTCTCTCTCTCTCAACAATAATAATGATTGATTGTTATTACTCCACAAACTGATTATAAGAAGCAATTTTTATTAATATTTTTAAAACTCAAAATTATTGCAAAAATATAAAGGTAAAGAATTGGAATTTTGTCAATTTTTTTTATTAAAAGTATTTTTAAATAACACTTGTGCTAATAGTTTATTTCATAAATTATATATGATTACAGTTTTTAATAGGTAATGAGTAACAAAGAGCTGTTGTACCAGGATTGCTCCAAATATATAATATTGATTTAACGGAAATACTAAAAACAATAAATATAACCAAAAACACCAAATTTATATCATTTGATATCACAAACATGTACTCTAATATACCAATTAACGAAACTATCCAAATAATAAAAAACAAATTAATTGACCTTAAAACCTACCCCAAATACACAAACCAAATCACAAAATGCCTAAAGACCATACTAAACCAAAACTATTTCATATTCAATAATAAGACATATAAACAAATAGATGGCTTAGCAATGGGATCACCACTTTCAATTATAATATCAGAAATTTACCTCCAAAAACTTGACGAATTAATCACACAAACCATAAAAACACACGACCCCAACGGACATTGGATACGATATGTTGATGATGGATTATACATCTCACAAAATAAAGCAATAAATAATAACATCATCCTAAATGAAATCAATAACTTACACCCTAACATACAATTCACCATGGAGGAAGAAATAAACAATAAAATAAACTATCTAGACCTAACATTAACCAGAAATACAAATAACATTGAATATTCTATTTATAGGAAACCCACACAAACCATTAATACAATACCAAACCACTCCAACCATCCCCCACAACATAAAATGGCCGCTTACAACTCACTTTTATACAGGATGCTAAAATTGCCTCTAAATAATGAAGAAAAAACCAAAGAAAAACAAATAATATATCAAATAGCCAAAAAAAAAAATGGATACAATAAAAAAACTATAGATAAATTAGAATTTAAAATATTAAATAAATTAAAACAACCTAAAATCGAACCACAAACAACAAAATGGGCTACATTCACATACACAGGATACAACATAAAAGAAATAACTAAAACACTAAAAAATAATAATATTAACATAGCCTACAAAAACACAGGAAACATAATCAACAAAATAAACCAACCAGAAAAAATATGTCCCACACTTAATAACGGAATATACAAAATCAAATGCCCAGACTGTAATAAAATATACATAGGCCAAACAAAAAAGAAATTAAAAGACAGATGTCAAGAACACCTCAATGCATACATCAAACCTGAAACTTATAACTTAAACTTAGCTACACACGCCATCAAAAACAAATACACATTCCCCATATTAAAAAACGTACACCTAATAAAAAAGATTCAAAAAGGCCTCAAAATGACAATCTGGGAACAACTAGAAATTTATAAAAATAATATCATTAACAAACAAATACAAATAAAATAAAAAAACGATAAATTATTCAATCTAATAGACAATATTAACCCCAAAACAAACTCTAAAAACTCGCTCAGTGCAGTGAATCTAAAAATAGAACATAACGGTACACCAAGGTCAACGAGAAATCCACTCAGCTCGCAGTCTACAACAACCCTGTTCAGTATGCCCGAGGATGACGGCGCGGCCAGCCATTGAAAGTTAGCTCGCATAAATACCAAGTAAGATTCTTGTTTAAGTACATAAGTGAAAGTGATAAGGTATACAAGAAAACAGTGTTGCATAACTACAAATATATATATATATATATATATATATATATATATATATATATATATATATATATATATCCTGCGCAGTTAACATAGGTACTTCATCTTTACCATTATTGATCTTTTAGCTACTCTAGTCTTCTAGTGTGTTTATGTTAAAACCTTAAGTTTTACATTGACATAAAATGTTTAGAAAGCTCAACTGATGTTGAAAATAAAGACCTCAATGGATGAACATCAACCACACGGAACAATGTCAACATGTGTGGAATCATAAAATCTGTATGAAGAAGAATGTACGGAGGAATATCTGTAAAAATGATTACAGAACTCAACATGAATTAGGAAACTGTTGGGCAAATAACTGAAGATCAAGGCATAAGACAAATTTGTAAAAAAATAGTCCCCAAAAATCTCACAGACATACAGTCAGAAACAAGGAAACATATAATTAAAGAATAAAAATATGGTACAGCTCACAAATATACAATTTTTTATTTCAAACGCGTTTCAACGACTAATTTGTCATCATCCTCAGTGAAAATACACAAATGAAATTAACTAAAATATATATATATATATATATATAATAAACATAACCTATAAAGTTTTAGCAAAAGTAAAAACAAAAGTGACTTTTCACTGAGGATGACGACAAATTAGTCGTTGAAACACGTTTTTGAAATAAAAAATTGTATATTTGTGAGTTGTACCATATTTTTATTCTTTAATTATAACTTTCACTCACAAGCCAGCTCGAATATTATTTATAAGGAAACATATGGCAGCCAATTTATTAAAATTATCAAAACCAACCAAGATTTAATCTGCATGTTATCACTGGTGAATGATGTAGCTTGGTTCTTACTGGTGATCTAGATTGGTTCTTCCAGTACGATCCATAGACAAAATGTCAAACTTTGGAAGGCTACTGAAACTGAGTAAAAGTTGATAATTTCAAACTATCTAGATTAGCAAAGGAAGTACTCTGACATGAATCTTATTAGTTTTTAAGTCAAGTTCTGAGATACAAAAATATAAAGTAGTGGGTATAATTGCAATAATTTGTTTGAATGACTTGCAGAAATTGAATGAAATCAGTTTGACAGCATGACATTTAAATACTTTTCTTCAATCCAAAAGGGTAATACTAAATACAAGATAAAGTAATGACTACATAAAACTGTAGCTTTCACTATCAGTTTGTTGTCAGAAATTATTGATATCATTGTGTTACTTACCAAGCAGTTCTTCGCATTAGTTTAATGATTGTAATAGTAAAATATTTTTATTAACTTAGTTCTGTTTCATTTCAGTTTTTAATGCATATTTTTTTTATGCCAATAAGTGTTTATTTTAGGATTTTCAATCTTGTGTACTTCTTAACTTTTATCCTTACTTGAATATTCGATATAACAGTTTGTTTTAATAACTCTTCATGAACAGGAAAAGTTTTTATATTTATGATACTGACAGTTCTAAAAAGTTTATTTCATCAATGAATGTTCTAATTGAAATAGTTTTCTTCGTTAACATATTTTTTTTTACCATCAGTATGATTCATTTAGATACCATTTAACATAAAGAGAATGAATTCTAAAGTCGCTGTAGCTTATAAAACTGATGCGTTATAATAATTTTTTTGCAGTATATTTTTCAAATCAGTTTTTAACTCAGGCTAATTGCTATTGATTTTTTTCAACCATTACCTTTTATAATATGGACTTATTACACTTTGATATTACTTGCGACCAGACCTTTTGTTAACTAAAGATTGTTAAATTATTAACTTACACTTGGAGGAAACGTTTTCGTCTTACGACTTGTTCAGCCTCCATGGAAAGAAGTTGTAAGACGAAAACGTTTCCTCCAAGTGTAAATTAACAATTTAACAACCTTTAGTTAACAAGTCTGGTCGCAGGTAATATCAAAGTGTAATAAGTAATTATCAACCAGCTCCTCATGAACAGCAACAAGATTTTGTTGAATATAAAGACCTTTGGTTTGAAGATCTTCAACCTTTATATACTCTCAGTAAATGATAACATCTAAAATCATAAATAAATATTTGAAGTACTGAGTGAAAAGTATTAACTTACTTCGTGACGGGTTTCGAAACCATCATTTCATAGACAAAGGCCATCCTACTACTGTTGGGATTTTCTCAAGATTCAGGTGTATGTTTTATGGGTATGAGTTGAGTAGACTGAGTACTATGTATTTGAGAAGAATGTCAAATTCGACGTCTTTGTGGCTGTTCAGGATTTTTGTGTTGTCTGATGTTTGAATATTTCAAATTTTTCTGTAGTATTTTTTTTTACTATGGTTTAACATGTGAAGAATATTTAAATTAGTCTAAATTTGTGTGTTTGTGTTGAGAGTTTTGTTGGGTAGTTGGATTTCGGTTTTATGTTTTTTATGTCATTGATATGTTTTTTGTATCTTGTGTTAAATGAAATACTAGTTAGGCCAATGTTACTAGTTGTTACATGTTATTTTATATATACCGGACAGATTGTGTTTGTCTGTTTGTTTATGAAAGAGTTGTATGTTTTTTTTAAGTGTTTATTATTTTGTATGCATTTTCAAAAAAGAGAAGTAATTTTGTGTATTTGTTGTGGTAAGTGAAGAGATGTATTTATTGTTTGTTTTCTGGCTGTTTGAAGCTGTTGTTTATGTTTAATTTTCTCAAGTATATTATCAATAAGTGTATATTAGTGGCAGTTTTGTTGGGGAATGCGTTTTATGGTATTGAGTTTTTCGATATAGTTTTTTCGTTGCATGGGTATATTAATTGAGCACTGTAACATGTGGTTAAATGCAGCATGTTTGTGTTGTATTGGGTGATTAGATGATGTGTTGTGTATGGTGGTGTCAATGGTTGTCAGTTTTGTGTATATTTTGAAATTGTTTTTTTTTAGTTCGGTTATTTAAAGTCTAGAATTTTTTTTATTGTCTTTTATGTTTGGTTTTGGTGTATGGAATTGATGTAATTGTGTAGTTGTTTGATTTGCTGTGTTATAATACTAAAATGTTGTCTATGTATCTATCACAGTATAATATTTTTGTGTGTGTTTGTTGATAGGTAGGATGTATTGTTATTCGATTTGGTGGAGGAATATCGAAGTGCATCAGCAAGTATAAGTTGATAGTTGTCCCTTAGTTTTTTAAATAATTAAATGAATATGATTTAATAGATTTAATCAATGAAATCAAGATGACTTTAACATCTAAAAACATTCTTATTTTATATTCTTTATAAAATTAGAGCAATCTGTCTAAATTAATAATTAGACTATAAACTGAAATCATAAGTGTTACAAAAAAGCGCAATAATTAAAACTGAAGCTACAAATACATTAGAGTTTTTGTAATGAACTTAAGAAGAACTATTACTCAATATTGCCAAAAGCTTTAGGTGGAGTATAGTAATTTTATTTCTTGTGCATGTAGGAATCATATTATTAGAAAAATATAGTTTGTTAAAACCAAATTTTGCCTGGAGTGTTAATAGATTTTATTTTAAACTTGAATGACTTAATTATTATGGTTTAGATCAGGGGTTCCCAACCTGTGGAAAGTTTTCTGGTGGTACGTGTCAAGTGGCCTCATCAGAAAGCTCACCAAATAAGTTGCAACTGAAGGAAAAATGTATTGATTTAACAGAAGACAGTTCCGTGATAGATGTTTTTAAAGATAAATCATTAATAGGCATCTGGATTGAGTGTAAATCCGAGTATCCAATGCTTTTTCAGAAAGCTATGCTGTTTTTGATGCCAATTGTCACTAGTTATTTGTAAGAGAGGAGGTTTTCTGAACTGTTGTATATAGAAAAATAATATAGAAACAAACTAACAAGTGTTGAAGAGGACTTAAGGATAACATTAAGTTCAATTACTCCTGCAATTGACTCTTTACTGACAATGAAACCACAACAAGCTTGGAAATAATCAAAATACACATTGGCCTTCATTAATTATTGTGAACTTGTATGTTTTTTTGGTTGTTTTTTGTACCAATTGTATAAAATTGTTTTTGTATAGATATGAGTAATAAATATAAGTAATATCATAATTCTTTAAATTTTCTTTTTTGTCTTATCGTTATTCGAAATTAATGGAAAAGCTAATGAATAAATAAATAGTTTTATTACTTATTTAATTAAAAAAATAAATAACGGACGTGTTTCTGACAGAAAATGTTTCTAAAAAAATTAGGATCAGGAGCTCTTTCTTCCAATCTACACTCTTTCAGACCCTTTGGGGATGGTGTTACACCAAAATCTACAAAAACCTTCAGGTGCTACGTTGCTAGAATATTGAGAACCCCTGGTTTACATAACCAAGTTATAAGTTTTAACAAAATTACTGATAATAGTATATCTCGATTATTTTCAGTAGATTTACTAGATTTTAATACAGTAATCTTATAGCCTACTCACTGAAATATTACTGATTTGATATTATAGAAACAAATAGGCTAGTGAAGGCAACCAATTGATTAAAAACAGTTTTAGAAGGTTTTTACAGTTGTGGTTTTGCGCTTTAATATGAAAAAGCATCAGACTTAATCACTGAAGTACTCATGTTGTAATTTTACACACACAAAATCAGATGATTGTGGGGTTGTTTTGAAATCATCAAGAAAATGGTATAGTTAAAAGTCACTCTAACTTGGTGGCAGAGAAAGTTTTCATTTAGTAACCTAAATATCAACCCAACTCAAGAGAATACTAAGTTACCTAACTTAATAATCCAACTCAGGGGAATATTCAGAGAAGTTTATTTCATTTATCACTCTAAAATTCCTTAAAGCAAACATCTAACAGGTTTATCAAGATGATAAAAAGAGGTTTATCAATGTTTATTTATAATCTGCTGCTAAATTAGAACAAAATTTAAGTAAAAACACTTGTACGTATGTTAGTAACTACTAACTGCTTACATAGTGTGCTGCACATGCTAACATATTTACAAATGTTTTTAGTTAAAAACTAGTGGCTCACTTGAAGATGGAATCAATTAATAAGAACAAAATTTGTTTAACCAAAAATCAATACTTCCATACTAATTTATTATCTTGGATTTTGTAGTCCATTACATTCGGTGAAACTTAATTAATAGCTTTAACATTAGTTTATGACTATCCGAACTTTAAATTTTGTAAATTTTTAAAAACATACTGAGACAGATTGTGGTGATATTCATCAGTGTCTTCATCAAAGACACTGATGAAGATCGCCACATACCGATTGAAAATGTTCTCTCTTTTGCGAAGAAGTAAGTAAGCTCATACAGTCATAAAGTAATGTTAAAGTGATTAATTAGTTTATTATTATAAGACAATAACCTTAAAAATGACTTGTGGCTTATGTTGTCTATGGTAATCGACAAATGCCACTAGCAGGGGGTTAGATTTCGTAAAAGGAACAAATGTTTTGAAACATGTCAGCGAGTAAGCAATTACGTATTCACTTAGTTAAGTACATTTTAAATATAGTTTAATCAGTGAATTCAAGATGATTACATCAAGCAACTTCAATTGACAAATGTTTATGTTAAAATCAGTTATAGGATGACATGCTGAACGAATAATTCGAGTAAATCTTGCAGTTTTTGTGTTGTACATCTTTAGGATTTTTAAAGCCTTTATATCACTTGGCAAAACTGATCTGGTGTGAAACGCGTTTGCTGAAAAATAACAGTAAGTCAAATATATTTGTTGATTCCATCTTCACGTGAGGTACTAGTTTTTAACTAACTGTTGAAGACGATTGTTTCGGAAGATATGTCCCATTATCGCAGACGGGCTCGGAGTTTTCTAACAAATGGTAAGGAATAGTTCCCTAAAAATCGTTTAATTTATGGATGTTAATGGAGAGGGAGTAGAAATAATGAAAAGCACAATACAAAAAATATGCTCATAAGTTTAACATGATTTTCTACAATATTTGAAAATTGAAACAAGTCATGCTTGATTTTACAAAAATGCTACGAAGAAAAACATATTATAAAAAAAGTACATTAATTTACATAATGTTGAAATGTACGATTTAAAACTAAAAATAAACACAAGAAATTAGGGATTAAAAAAAAATAATAATGAGAGCTATAAGTTTTTTCACATTAATAACCAGGTAGAAATGACATGAGTAAAGATTAAATCAGATTATAAAGAATAGCTCTGCCTCAGAGGTGCTTAGCCATTAATACTGACCATAAAAACATTATTTTTCTTTATTTACCAGGAGATTATTAGTTCATATTTTAGTTCTATCTTTAGTCTATATATATATATGAAGGTGTAAATATTAGATAGTAGCCTATGATCCAGAGAGAAAAATCTTCTTCAGCCCTACTTCATGCTTGTGATACTAGTAATTGCCTCTATGGATTTTTGCCTCCATATAGAGATTATGGTTTTAATGTCTCTATCCTAATCCTACCCATTATTTAAAATGAATTTCAAATCCTAACCTATAATAGTCAAATTAAATGTATGGTGTTAAACTTAAAAACAAAAACTGCAACTTTATCCAGTACACGTTAAGAGAGAGGTATTTTATATAGTTGTATTGGCATTCTATGACACCTATATTCACTGATCCACCCTCATTAGGAGGGATAAGAAAGGAGGGTAGTCAAATAGTAGAAGTTGGAGCATATGACTCATATTTGGTATGGTAGAGCTTGCTTTTCTACAAAGGATATAGGTGTCAGAAAACAAATTTTAAAACAATTTTTCAGTCGGTTGTTCCTTGTTTTATATTTATTTACAGTGAAAGATCTGCCCTTATAAAAAACTAAGCCATCATTTAAAGGATTATGTGTATATAATGTAATATAAAATAAAGATAACTGTAATATAAGAGAGCTGCATTACTAAAATATAACCTTGAGACAAATTCTAAGAAAAATAGTGTTTTTATTTTATATTTTTTATTTAAAAAAAAATTAGTTTATATTCATTTGAAATTGTTGTTATTCAGTGTACTTTGTAAACACTATGATAAAAAGGAAAAAAGTGAAATCTAGAAATTATTTTTATTAAAACAAATTTCATAAAACTAATGAAAATTCTTTTAAAAATTCCTTCTATAAGTTCACACTCTTCTTATATACTGTATATATATATATATATATATATATATATATATATATATATATATATATATATATATATATATATATATATATATATATATATATATATATATATATATATATACAGATAGGCCTACAGATAGGCATCCCCAAAATGCAATGCATATATGGACCTTCAAAAATATAAGATATAAAACAGATTGGGGTAAAGTACACTGTTAAAACGGATTGTAGTTATTATTTTGTGCATCTACTGTCGATTTTCACTGAATATTCAAACATTAAAATGTATGAATAATGAGTTTTTTCCTCATAATTATTAAGAGCTTCAGTTATGCTCCTATTGTTTAGAATGCTATGAAAATTCTGAGACAATTTCAAATCGATTAGTGTATAATTATGTGTTGAAGTGATGCCCGTGCCAAAAAAATTATTGATTTTTTCAAGTTCCTATATGCACCTGTTCAGTAAAAATCAACTTTAGAAGTGCTTTGCATAAAATTAATTGGATTAAACAGGTTACCTTACCATCAACACTTTAGGGTTAAAAACAGGGGTTCGGCTAAGGCCTAATATTCTTCTACTAAGTAAAAATTACTGTAGTTTTAAAAATTTGTTTACCGAAGGTCACTTACGTAGGCCTGTATTGTTTATACATGTTGCGGCAAGGTTGAGATCTATTCGTCCGGAATATGCATTGTTAGTGCCAACTTCCGGTCATCTTCCTAACATCTGTCATCCACTTCCGGTCATAGTATTTAGGCTTAAATACTGTATTGTACTTTTTTTTGTTTATGAACGTTAATAAATACCTTTGTTTAGATTTAATTTGAAGAAGCGACCTTGAAGAGATCATCTTGTAAAAACGATAAAAGTAGGCCTAATGTTAGATATCATGAACTAGTGGCCATCGAATACCTATTCTGACAGCTTTAAGGTTAAGTTGTTGACCGAAGCCTACATTGTGTGGTTTTAGTTGAAAAGAGTCCTTGACACCCATTTCTCTACCTCAACAAACAAGTTAAGATCCATCTGTTCCTAGAAGTGATATTTTGTTTCAGAACATGGTATTTCATAGTTTTGATTAAATCATATCTCAAAACTTTACATATCCCTAATACAAGTGAAATTTATTGTGAAATACATCAGGTCTACTGAAAGAGTTTTAAACGGTTGCAATGTAAGCCCTTGCTTTAATGTTTTAATGATAGAGTCGCTACTGAAACAGTTTTAACACACACGCCTAATGTACAAAATCTATTCAGAGCACATGAGCGTAATTATTATAATTGATCAACAGTAGCCCTTGCTACAAATATTTAAACATCCTTGATGTACATTTTGGTAACTCTGTTACCATCATCAGCAGAGCCGTCTTTAGCTAATGCGAGGCCTAGGGCAGTAAATTTTTGAGAGGTTTTTTTTAAAAAAGTTGTCTCCCCGAAAAAAGTTTTGAAATTCTCGCGTAAAAAAGTTGTATTTAGAGCAATTTTGATGAAGTAGTTTCGTCTGAAAATTATTTTCGTATTTTTTTTTAATTTCCCAGGGTTGAAACACTGTCGATATCAAACGACGTTTTGGATTCTTTTGGTCGCGATGGTGATATCTCGTTCGTAGGCTTTGTCATTAATCAATAATTGAACATAATGGGCTGGTAATCAGGCAGGTATTTTAGGCACGTGTATCTGCACATTATTATATTATTTTCACTCAATGAAACCTTTTACTTATTTTTTAGCGCGAGTTACTCTCTTGAGCCTTACAGCGGTTGCCCCTCTACCCTAAGGACGCCTTTGACCATCGGAAGGTTACAAATATGATGTTTGTAACCTTCTGATGATGCTGGCAGTGTTACGTCAAGGGTTTTTAATATTTGAAGCAAGGATTACTGTTGTTCACTTTTTATAACACCTAATGTAGTTAATAAATAGGCTACTATTTTCATTTTGTCAGGAATTACAAAATCAAATCTGTAATAAACCTTATTACACTTTTACTATTACTTGCGACCAGTCTTTTTGTTATCTAAAAGTTGTTAAATTGTTAACTTACACTTGGAGGAAACGTTTTCGTTTTTTGACTTCTTCAGCCTCGTATTTTTGCCACTAGGAATACTGCAGTTGTGATTCCTCGGTACCATTTTTTGAAAGTTAGAAGTGATGTGATCGAAGAGTATGTGTGATCTGTGTCGTGTTTGTTCATTTAGGATGTCATTTTTATGTGTGTTGCTATGTCTATATATTTGATACTGTTCTATTGTGTTTAATTTATGGTCTTTGTTGCATGTGTGGAGGATGCTCATGTTATTTTCCATACTTTTGCATGAGTGCTTAGTGTCCATGAGTAACATGAGCATCCACCACACATGCAACAAAAGCCATAAATTAAACACACAGAACAGTATGAAATATATAGACATAGCAACACACATAAAAATGACATCCTAAATGAACAAACACGGCACAGATCACACATACTCTTCGATCACATCACTTCTAACTTTCAAAAAAATGGTACCGAGGAATCACAACTGCAGTATTCCTAGCGGCAAAAATACGAGGATGAAGAAGTCGAAAGACGAAAACGTTTCCTCCAAGTGTAAGTTAACAATTTAACAACTTTTAGTTAACAAAAAGTCTGGTCGCAAGTAATAGCAAAAGTGTAATAAGTTAATAACAACCAGGTCGTCATGAACAGCAACAAGATTTCGATATGTAATAAACCTATTGACCTATTGTGATTCGGAATATGTGCTATGTATTTCTTTAATATCTATTCATCCCGAAGGTTTGTTTCTCATTCTACTAGAGCCGATAAATCGAAGAGTCTACATTGGTTTATATTTTTCGTATTTTGTGTTATCACACGAGACACAAAACACCTGTTAAACTATGTGTGAGAGGCGCACGCACCCACAGCATCAGCAGATATACACACACAAAATTACTTACGGGCACAAATACTAGGAAATTTAGATATTAAAACTCCAAGTTAGTAATCATATAAAATGTTTTTACAGGAGCTTTAGAGTTGTTAATAAATATGTGTATACAATGTCCACACAAGACTTCAATGGACGTGATTTCGTTTAGCAATGTCTGCATATTTATGAAATAAAACTTTTTAAGAGCATTTAAATGTGACTAGTTATGATTTATGTCCATGACCAAACTGCTTTATCAGGGGATAAAGTTCTTAATGAACTTTAAAAAACGTCTCGTAGTTTGTACTATAAGTTTACAAATTTGTAGTATTGTCTACGAATTCTGTATTTCTTTCGAGAATTGTGGGATTGCGGAAAATTAAAATTTGCTTTTATGATCTTTTTACTTCTTGCAAGCCTTTAACCTAACACCTTAAATGAATACCACCACATTAAGAAATATACACGATCTTAAACGTAATATTCATTGTGTGCTGTTTAAGTTTGGAATGCGTTACAAAATAATAATTGTACACTGCTTACTTTGCCAACTTGAGTGTAATTTTAAGTCATAACTTGAGATGGCGTAAATTGAAATTTAATTTAAAAACTTTGCCTGGGGTGTAAATTATCTCACTGACGCTCCAGGATGTCAACCTCCTCAGAAAAAACGTTTCTACGTTATGAACTTAACAAACTAACAATTGCGAAGTCATCATTTTAATAAATGAAAAAAGTATTCAAGAAAAACGTACTTGAAAATAAGTACGTACTCAAGATATGAAAAACGTACTCAAGAAATAAATCAATGCACTAAGCCAGAGGTTCTCAATATTTTAAACTCGTGACGCCAATTTTTAGGTTGAATATTTTTCAGTTATATATTATAACTTATAATCTACAATCACGGGTAACTTATAAAGAAAAATTATTATACTTTAAGTAGGGCAAGTAATAAATTCAGTTATATGGTTACAGTAGTCTTACAAAACATTCCTATTTATTTGCGTCCCTGCAATGAGCCTTAATCGAACAATTGACAAATTACATTCTAGTTAAAGATATGAGTGGATATTTGCGGTTAGTTAATCTCCATAATGTGTAAGGCTTCATGTTGCATTGATAAAACTGTCAAGCGATCTAACAATGGTATCAACTTTCACCAAACCGTCTGTTCACAAATTTTGACTAAGTTTTTAAATACATAGAACTGTCTAGAACACTTAAAAATTTGTTATTACTTCCCATATTCTACAACCGTGAACAAGCGTTTTTCACAACGATGAATTTAAATACGTAAAAATCCCTAAAATCTAGACATTTTTTGACACCAGAAAATTACATAGTTTTGTATTACAAAAATTATTTCAGGCATCAAAAAATTCCAAACAATCACAGGTTTTGCATTAATTGAATTGAAAAAGAGTTGTATATGTAATTTTTAATTTTTGTCTTCTTTTCTTTTAAAAAAAATAACAATAATGATTGAAGAGAAAACTTCTATAGCGACGCCTACAAAAAGTAATTAGCTGGACATAAAGATGCAATTTCGTGGCAGTGTAATTTCTGTCGGGTTTGCGCTGAGTCAGCTTAAAGTGAATTAAATGATAACATGATTTGATATATCAGCTGATTATGGTTATGTTGTCAAACAACTGTTTTAACATGTAGGTTATTATATTATTTATTGAGCATTGTTTAAAATAGATATTATTAAATAGTTTTTATTAGTTAATACATACATTAATTTATTTGAATGTTGAAAATCTCAATACAAATAACTCAATATAGCGATAGTAATAAGTTATGTATTTTTAACCTAATATTTTAAATGAAAACATTCTTTTGTGAGTCTGATAATTTTTTTAATTCCTTCTATTAGCTCACACTCGTCTTATATTATACATATATTATGGCTCACATTCGGCCTATATATTATACAAATTTTCAAATAAAATGCGTTTTTATTCATCCAACCAAATTCAAATTCCTTTTTCTTAAAACCTATAGTGGATGACAATTGATGTTACTATAGTTTCTTAAAATATTTATTCAATTATTAAATTATAAAAATTTGGGGTCTAGGACGGATTCGAACTGAGTATCTTTATGTTCGAGGTCTAGCGCTTTTTTGCACTGAACCAACTTTCAATAGCTAGAAATGAATTTCTGAAAGAATTATATGAAAAAACTTCATTGTATAACCTTAAATTGTAGCCATGGTTACCACACAATATAAATAATGCACTAGGATTTAAAATGAATGAAAAGAATAAAATAAACAAAGTGAGTTAACGTTATCAAAACTTGCTACACAAACGGACAATACGAAAGGAAAGCGAAACTACAACACAATGCAAGCGACGAAAAAAAGAAAGCGTATAAATAGTAACAATAAAAATAATATTCCAACACATACATAGAAAGGAAAATGGAATACTATAAGGAAATTCGCTTTCTACTTTGCCCCTTAATATTGTTATTCTGACATATGTATATACATATTTATAATAGTTGTAATTATAAAATTAAAAACAAACTAGAATAAAATTATTCTTTGTTGATTCAAGTAAAAGTTTACTTTAATTTTTTTTTTTTTAATATTTAACTGATTTCAATTGAATTTGTTTAAACAATTTCTGTTCAGTAAAAATCTAATAAATGTTTTTTTTTGTTACCTACATTATTTTATTATGAACCAAAATAAATTTCAGTCTTTATTAAATACATCCTTCAAATAAAGATTTAAAAACATTGAATGAATGAAAATGTATGAATTTATATAGTTCAAATTTTGGTGTTAATTGTGAAAAATCTGTATTATTGTTTCTTATGTTATAACAAATGTTCAGGCAATTTCTTACTACGCAACATTAAATGTTTTTCTCAATTAAAAATTTTTGTACACGTAGCTGTCGACAGTCTCCCGTACCAAATTTATAAATTGGTCGCTACCCCAACACTAAGAGTTCATCTTAGTGTTTTTGAATATTTAGGCCTAGTAGCTTTGCGAAAAAAGGCTTGTGATATCTGGATTAACGTTGCAAATCCTAAAGAACTTGGTATCGAATGTAGAACTCTTTCTGAAGAAAACTCTCACCCTTGACTACAGCTGTTTTCTTCCTCAAATGTTGTAATGATATACATGTTTATATAGTCCTTTGAATATAAAATGTCAAAAGCACAGCGGTACAATATATTACAATGCAAATATTGGAAACAACCCCAATAGACTACCATAAAGATAATAAAAAAGCCGATAATGCAAGTCACCTAAGACTAGGCCCTCATGTACATTTCGATGACCGTGTCATCATCATCAGAGGGTCTTATTACAAAAATACAATCTAGTAAATAATAAGTTACAAACTAGAGTGACTTCTAGTTTGTAACTTCTTGCTTGATAGATTGCAATAAGACTCTCTTATGATGATGACATGGCCATCGAAATGTACATGAGGGCCTAGTCTTAGGTGACTTGCATTATCGGCTTTTTTTTATTATCTTTATGGTA
Organism: Prosapia bicincta; assembly: GCA_036971475.1. Lineage (NCBI taxonomy): Eukaryota > Metazoa > Arthropoda > Insecta > Hemiptera > Cercopidae > Prosapia > Prosapia bicincta. Next base: position 148,642,354 of record JBAIZL010000002.1, read on the forward strand.
GTCTATTGGGGTTGTTTCCAATACTTGCATTGTAATAGCTTGAATAAGTTTAAGGGAATCAGGCGCTACCTAGCCACTGCCAGCAAGCTATTCCACTGTACTCGCTGTGTTACTTTTCCCAATCGGTTTTGTATAATCAGTGAATTTGACAATAATCCAGAACGTGACGATGCGAGATGTTTTTGTTCAAAGATAGTTTAGTTTAAAACAAAGAATATTTTAACAAGAAAAACACATTGGACGTATTTATAATACCGAACGTGCCTCGACTAGATAACGGAATGCATGACACGGCATGACATAATATGTATAGCACTGATTGTCACGACCGGCGAGTAGATTGCACCAAACAAACTTTAAATAACTTTTAAATAAAGGCAAAATTTACTCGCTTGAAAATAAACCAATCAAACTATAAAATATTATTTCCAGGTAGGCCTACATACAGATACCTAAGCCCATATACTCGTAGATTGCTTTAATATTTTAATAATGGGTGAATTTTGAATCTATACAACTGCATTGGTTTTATAAAGGTTAACCTATTTTTTTTATTAATATTATTTACGGTTTAGTTAATTTTACAATTTTATGTACTTTAATTTCCAGTAAGAATGTGTTTACGGTAAAAAAACAATATTACTATTGTATGGCTTTTCGTACAAAACATATATTAATAATAATAAATAATAATAATAATAATAATAAATAATAATAATAATAATGATAATAATGGTGTTGATACTAATGATAAAATTAATACTTCTTGTTATTATTATTATTTATTATCTTTATTATCCTTATTACATTTTTATTATTATTATTTTTTAATTATCAATATGATTTATTTATTATTATATTATTAATAATATTTAAATATCAATATGATTTTTATTATCATTTAAATATTTGTATTATCTGTTTAGTATTATTTTATTATAATTTACAATAATATTATTTATTTACTTCTTATTTTAACATTATTATTATTAAAAATAAAAATTATTATTATTTATTTATTAATAACATTTATCAATATTAATATTATTATTAATAATATTGTTATTATTGTTGTTGTTCTTTTTATACTTGTTTTTTTTGTTTTTTGAAAAATATTTATTTAAATAAAAAACATTTTTTATCGAGATTTTATCCCATGTATGGATAATTTATACATGTTACAGTTCTATTGTAATATTCGGGAAATTTTAATATAAATTTAAATATATGTAAAACTCAACACAAAAACCATAGTAGGCATGAATAATCTGCAACATTTTTATGGTCTGCAAACGATAAGGATTTATGAATTACCTCAACCACAGATATTCCCAACAGTTATCTATGCATGATCCCAGTTTATTAAAAAATTTCATAAGTTTTTCATAATTAATAAAATTTACCAATAAAATGTATTAAAAATAACTTAATATTAAATATTAGGACGAACTGTATTTTGTTATGGGGTTGAAAGTGTGTGCAACTAAGATAAATTTATTTTATTAATTTTATTTTGAGTGTTTTTAAATATCTGTAAATAATAACACAACTGTTTTCAGACTTGTGTGATATTTTCAAATAGAAAATAGTTTTAATAAATCAGGTTTTATTTGCCAAATAACCCAATATTATTGCGTTGTCGCCCAGTCCGCGCTCAGTATAGCTCATATCCTCAAGGTTTCAAATTCTCTAGGACATCGCGAAGCTAGATTAAATTCGGATGCAAAACTTGTTCCGAACAAAGAAAGTGAGTTTAATTATTCAATTTTAATTTCCTTGTGTACTTATTTAATATAATTTAATGTAGACCTATAAAAATAGTTTGGTAATTATTAAAATCAGCGACTACCGCTTCGATCGACGAATCTTTTTTCCTGATCAATTTGACCATGCTGAACCCGAATCTGAAGTTAATTTTTACTGCACCTTAATAAAAAAATAATAATAACCTAACCTAACCTGACCTGACATGGTTTTCTTAGGTTAATGTGTGTTTGCAGTAAAAGAAACTTCAGATTCGTGTTCAGCAAGGTCAAATCTATCAGGAAAAAATTTCGCCGATCGGAGAGGTAGTAGCTGATCTTAATAATTACCAATAGTTTATTACGTAGGGTTTGAAATTATTATCAAACTGTTTTGAAAAACATGTTATAAATAAAATACTGTAAGTGTTATCATAGGCTGTAGAATAAACAAATAAAATGGGTCATCGGTAAAAAAGAAACAGTTGTAAGATTTTAATGTTTCGATACAAAGGATGCGAAGGAAAAACCTTAGCGCTTATTCCTGGGATAAAGCCCCCTAAAACAATGTAAGGGACGCCTGCTACCACTACAAATAACTTTAGTTCTGGTACAAAACTTGTTTCCGTGGAAGATTGTTCAGGAATAGGATTCTTCAAAGTTATTCCATAGAGTCCCTGGATTCTTCAAAGTCTTGTCGTTGTTTTCCCTGGAGAGCTTGTTCTTGTAACAAATTTGTCAAAATATTGAATGTAGCTTATATTGAATGGAGAACAATTTGGTCATGGAGGTCTTTCTACATACGCTAGCCGTGGGCAACGGAAAGTATGAGAATAGAGGCCTTTGTTCAGTTCTGTGGACCCTTCCTCACAATCAAGCATATGTTGAAGCTTAAAGACGTTCATACTTAATGTGACCTTCCGGGAAGGTTAAAACGTTGACCGTGAGGTCACCTTCTGCCTCCACTTCGTCGACATCCAGGTTCATCATCTTAGGCGTTACACTCAAAACTCAAAGCATGTCACTTGTGCAATCACAAGTGTATCTTTTTGTTTGTTCAACTCAATTGTCAATCATAATTAATTTCAACTAAAAATTTTGCACATTTTATTTCGTAGCTTCTTGTTGACCTGTTATAAATTCAAAGTTTAAAACAAACTATTCAATTTGAATATCCATATCTACTTAATAATATTTAATTTAATCATATAACAATAGTTTATAACGTAGTTTTTTAAAATTATTATCGAACGGTTTTGAAAAACATGTTACAAATAAAATACTGAAAGTGTTAAAAACAAATAAAAACATACACAAAACTCATTACATACACACATTAATCATTTATTTACTCATACGCGTTTCAATGACCAAGTCATCATCATCGGTGAGTGTTACTACTACAAACTCTAACTTACAACTAGCGTGAAAGTAAGGTTACACTTCCGTATTTATACAGTAGGCGTTGCACGCCCACTTGTCAAAACAACAGTTACTAACCCTACTTTAAACATGATACAACAAATAGAAATTTTGTACCTAACTCAATAATTACAATAAAATTTGTAAGATACAACATAATTACATATAAACAAAATAGATAATTAATATTACACTTTATTATTACGTCAAAATATTTAACCTAAAAGTTACAATAAATTATATTTTTTTTCTCTTTTGTTCCGCTAATTACAATAATATAGAATTTGGTATAGGGCCTGACTCATTGTTTACAATATTGTTTTTATTCCTATTAATATACAAAGTTTCCCATGCATCCAATTCACTACACTTAACAACGTTTTTTAACAGGGTTGTCCGCATGTAATTCCACAGGTCCACAAGTAACAACTCCACTAGTAATTTCTCATCAAGACGAGTGGAAAATGCAGCTAAAAAGTATTGGTTGATTTTAGAAATTAAATCATTGTACTCTAAACCAGCAAACCATGTCAAAAAACGATGTTAAGTGTAGTGAATTGGATGAATGGGAAACTTTGTATATTAATAGGAATAAAAATAAATACTGTAAACAATGAGTCAGACCCTATTCCAAATTCTATATTATTGTAATTAGCGTAACAAAAGGGAAAAAAATAAAATTTATTGTAACTTTTAGGTTAAATATTTTGACATAATAATAATGTGTAATATTAATTACCTATTTTGTTTATATGTAATTATGTTGTATGTTACAAATTTTATTGTAATTATTGAGTTAGGTACAAAATTTCTATTTGTTGTATCATGTTTAAAGTGGGGTTAGTAACTGTTGTTTTGACAAGTGGGCGTGGCAACGCCTACTGTATAAATACGGAAGTGTAACCTTACTTTCACCCTAGTTGCAAGTTAGAGTTTGTAGTAGTAACACTCACTGATGATAATGACTTGGTCATTAAAACGCGTATGAGTAAATAAATGATTAATTTGTGAATGTTTTTATTTGTTTTTAACATAACCTCACAAGCTAAGCTCAAAGAATATTTGTTTACTGAAAGTGTTATAAACTGTCTGAAGTGAAAGAATAAGCAGATAAAATGGGCCGTCTATAATTGTTGATACCATTAACTATAATTCGGTATCAACAATTAACATATAATACACACTACCTTTCTGTTGTTGGTTTTCCAACGATGGTTTAAATATGGGCAAAACTTTAATGTAAGTTGTTATGCAACTTGTCGGAACGACAAGATTCAGGTTATGCAATTTAATTATGACTCAACCTTAGCATCCTTGTAACATATCATCGTAACAAACGATTTGCTTTCTCAACGTCTTCTTATTGTATTCAACGAATTCATGTTGCAGTAGAAGGTCGAACATTCTGAGGTCGCTCGTAAAAAAGTTTAATCCTTTGTTGAACACTTTATAACTGAATAAGGTTGGGGATAAAATGGTAGAAAACTTAACTCAAATTATTGATTTAAACTAAGTTATCTTAATTATTTACGACCATATATTAAGTAAATTAACTTTTTTTTTATTGAACTTTAAGTTCAAACGTCATATTTAAAATAAGTCATGACTTCAGGACTGGAATTAGTGGGATTTCTCGTCGCAAAATAGTTATAAATCTGATATTATTACACAAGAAATGAAAAAAAAAATGGCTCCATATTTAAGGATAATTATGTGGGAGTTTCTTTCTATGTTTTATAGTTTTATTATCCCCTGGGGCAGATTTAGAATATTTCAAGGGAGGTGCTCAAGATGAACATTTTCGCAACATAAAAAAAATTAAGTGTATTTATTCTAATTAAAGATAATGTTATGTATATTTTTAGAGATGGGGCGGTTCCGATTCCCATTTCGATTCTAAGATTTTTCTTTCGGTTCTCTATTCTTCTAAGTTGTATATGCCTACTTGATATCTTCTAATAATTAATTTAGTTATTACACTTTGAAATTATTTGCGGCCAGACATTCTATTAATTATACGCTGTTAACAGAATGTCTGGTCGCAAGTAATTTCAAAGTGTAAAAAACGATTTATTAAAAGTTTATTAAAACGATTAACAACCAGCATGTCATGAACAACAACAAGATTTTGAAAATTAATTTAGTTAACATCTTGGTCATATGGTGAAACCTTTTATAAGTTCCGTTTTAAACGTGTTCGACATACCAGGGGACAGGGGAAAACATCGATGGGGACGCGTTGTATTGGAACCGTTGTATCTTTTTAGCTATAAAAGATAGAATAACCAAAAAATGTGTTTAAACTCACAAAAATATGGGTTTTAAATAAGGTCATTACCACTAAATACCTATCCCTAATACCTTTTTAGTTTAAAATGTTTTATGCAAAACTTTGGGGTCTTACAATAGTTTTATTCAGTAATAACTGTAAAAAACGACTTGTTTTTATTAATTACGCTCTATTAGGTCTAAAAATTGAAAGAAACATATTTTTATAAAGAAAATACTATATAATAACGGTCTAAACTATTGTAGAAGCAATATTACTAATGGACAGAAGCAAGTAAACGTCATGCGCATTGTCTTACTAGTCTAGATATCTGAAGGGGGTTGAGCATGCACTGATAGCCTAACTGAATTTTATTTCAGATTATTGTTCTGGCACTTGGGTGATTGTAAAAACGTATGCCGTTCCCTCCTTACGTGGTCGACATACCGGGGAGAGAGGGGGAGGGGAACGTCGCGGGGAACGTGCTGTACCGGAACCTTACTATATTTTAAACTATAAAAAATAGAAAAACCAAAAAAAATGATTTAAACTCAAAAAAGTAAGGGCTTCAATAATATTTCTGACGTAAGACTGGCTTACTATAATACCCACTAAGTAAAAAATTATTTTTCCTAAAACATTTATATTCACCTAAGTTTTTTTGTGAATTTTCTACATGATAGCCTATTCTAATTAATTTGGCGGTGCAATAGAATATGTAATGACGTCATTCTAAACATGAAACGAATATAGGTCCTTTAGGAAAATACAAAGATAGCGTAATTGTTTTTACTCAGGAATAGTGTGCAAGATTCCTTTCCAATGCCATTAAAAGAGCATGGGTAATTTTATTTATATTAATGTAGAACCCAGAAAACAAATGAGTAAAAGTTTAATGAATTAAAATTTGTAAAAAGAGCATTTATTTTATATTTAGCAATTAATTTTATAGTACAATCAACGGGATAGTGTGGATGTTGATAACAGTTTGTCTCTTTTGTTACAGATTTTTAAAATTAAATTTAAGAAACAAACTAACTTCTATATTTTCAATAGCTTCATATGATATATGTAACTGAAATATATATATATATATATATATATATATATATATATATATATATATATATATATATATATATATATATATATATAAAGAACTAAGTCCAAATACAAATACAAGAATTATAATTGAATTTACAATTCAAAGCTTTTCGTTGGCTAACAGTACCAACATCATCAGGAATATTAAACAATTCCTGATGAAATATATTACAATTGTTTAATATTCCTGCTGATGTTGGTACTGTTAGCCAACGAAAAGCTTTGAATTGTAAATTCAATTATAATTCTTGTATTTGTATTTTGACTTAGTTCTTTATTAATACACAAGAATACATACATATATATATATATATATATATATATATATATATATATATATATATATATATGTACTTTTTATTCAATAAGTCTACTGTTTTTAATTTTATCTTTATATTTTTCTAATTATTTTGTATGTGTTATTTTCCTGTTTCATTTTTCTAAATATCTTTACATCTTTTATGTTTGGAAAACTATGTCCAGGAGTAATGAAATGTGTATCTTATACGTATTATATATATATATATATATATATATATATATATATATATATGTACTTTTTATTCAATAAGTCTACTGTTTTTAATTTTATCTTTATATTTTTCTAATTATTTTGTATGTGTTATTTTCCTGTTTCATTTTTCTAAATATCTTTACATCTTTTATGTTTGGAAAACTATGTCCAGGAGTAATGAAATGTGTATCTTATACGTATTATATATATATATATATATATAATGAATAGTTACTATCTGGAGTACATCCGTTCATTCTGCAGTCCATAAATTCGCAGTTCTGAAGTTTCGCTAGAATCTCATACAGCATTGACAAGGTGAACCCAACAACAGCCACTCGCTCTTCTACTGTTGTTGGGTTCACCTAGTCAATGATGGATGAGATTCTAGCGAAACGTCAGAACTGCGAATTTATGGACTGCAGAATGAACGGATGTACTCCAGATAGTAACTATTCATCATATTTTTCCATCCGTGAAGAAATACGTATCAGCATATATATATATATATATATATATATATATATATATATATATATATATATATATATATATATATATATTTATATATATATATATATATATATGTGTGTGTGTGTGTGTGTGTGTGTGTGTGTGTGTGTGTGTGTGTGTGTGTGTGTGTGTGTGTGTGTGTCAATTAAAATGCTTTGCACATCCTTTTTCAGTTTTTATCTTTGATTCATTTATCATAAAATTTATTACACTTGCTTAGACACTAATTTATTATACACTAATTTATGTACTACCTCTTGCTTCATAATGTTTTTTTTCCGTGCATATTATTTATTAACTTTATGTAGAATATTAATAGAAACAAATCAGAAAGAAAAAATTATGCAGGAAAGTAACAATCACTTCTCCACTGCCAATGTTTATGGCTATTTGTTTTACATGAAGGAAGACGACGTTGTTGTGGTGATCTTGATTCATTGTAGAAGCAAGTTCAATAAACTCACTTGAAAATCTAATTTCATGAGGAAATCTCGATATTGGAATGGTAGCTAATTTATGAAAGATTTAAAAATTGCACTAAATTTTCAATTCATCTTTCCACTTACAGTAATTATAAGAAAAATGAACATATATATATATATATATATATATATATATATATATATATATATATATAAAACTTAATTCCTGATGATGTTGGTACTGTTAGCCAACGAAAAGCTTTGAATTGTAAATTCAATTATAATTCTTGTATTTGTATTTTGACTTAGTTCTTTATTAATACACATGAATACATATTGCGATATATATATATATATATATATATATATATATATATATATATATATATATATATATATATATATATACTAGCTTACCCGTAGCGGGATGCTGCAATATCAGAAGAAAGGAATCCCAAGAGAAAACTCGTTATGAAAAAATTAAATTTAAATTGTGCTATTTATATGAAAATAGATTATTCACATTGAAGACAATTTTCAAAATGTCGTATATTTTCTATGGATTTAATTGGGTGCTTTTGGATAATTACATCTCCAATACGATTCTTATCCAAATTTTAATTTAATGAAGAACTGTATTCCTGAATTCGGTCGTATTTAGCGCTACTGAGAAACAACTATAGCCACTGGCCAAGGTGTATGAAATCATTCGGCATCATAGATTACTAAATTTCAATAAACGTTTCTAGAATTTAAGCATAAATCTTACAAACTAATTCATATATTTCTCAGATCATAACAATTTAGCCAAAATCTGTATTGATTCACAGGCCTGCAACAAAAAAACATTTTTTTGGTGCCTAGGATTTTAGAACTGATTTTAGTAATATTTGGGGCGCTGAATCCAAATATGAAATCAGTTTTTCTCTACCAGCTCTACGTTTTCAGATAATAGTTTTTTTAATGTGCAGTTTAACGCAAAATGTGCAGTTTTAACTGTATTTTGTGCAGTTCTAAAGCTCATATACATATTGCTTACATACAAGCTTATCTTGGATACTTTGGTGTTAGGCTTGGTGATCGGGATAAAACGTGGGCACCTCATCAGGTCTGTAAAACTTGTACAGAACATTTACGACAGTGGACTACTGGGAAAAGAAAAAGTCTGAAATTCGGCGTACCGATGGTTTGGAGAGAACCCCAAAATCACTTCGATGACTGCTATTTCTGCCTAGTAAATATTACTGGAATCAATCAAAACAACCGTAACAAGTGGACTTATCCTGATTTAGCTTCTGCAAGTTGTCCAAGTTCCTCATTCAGAAGAAGTACCGATCCCAACATTTAACGAGCTACCAGAGCTATGTAAGGACGAGTATTTTCCCTCTAATAACTCTCTGATTCTTTTGAAGGTGGCAGTGATTATGAGGGGATGTCGTCAATCCCTCAACGTTTCAACCAAGACGAGTTAAATGACCTCATCAGAGATCTCAACCTGTCAAAAGAAGCATCTGAATTATTGGCTTCCAGGTTGAACGACAAAAATGTATTGGAACAAGAAACCAAAATTTCTTTTTACCGCACAAGAGAAAAGGATCTGCTACCCTTCTTCTCTGAAGATGGCAATCTGGTATTTTGTCAAGAAATTAGGGGACTATTGGAAAAAATGGCTTTTCCTGAATATTTTCCAGATGAATGGCGCCTATTTATTGACAGCTCAAACCGAAGTTTGAAATGCGTCTTCTGCACAATGGCAACAAATATGGCTCAATACCGATTGCTCACTCAACAAAAATGAAAGAAGAATATAACACCATAGCTTTGGTCTTGGAGAAGATAAAGTATCATGAACATTAGTGGGTGATTTGTGTGGACTTAAAAATGGTAAATTTTCTCCTTGGACAGCAAAGTGGCTACACGTACATTCAATGAACAAGACTGAGCGAAAAGCATGGATTTCATTTGTTGCAGTTGTCAAAAATTTCTGGGGAAGCAAAAAGCTGAAAACTATGTTGAAATGGTAAATGAGATGCTAAACAGCTTCAAATCACTTGGCTGTAACATGAGCATTAAGGTGCACTATTTATACAGCCACTTAGATAGTTTTCCTGAAAATTTAGGAGACACCAGTGAGGAACAAGGTGAAAGATTTCACCAGGATATTAAAACTATGGAGGAACTACAAAGGAAGATGGGATCCACATATGATGGCAGATTACTGTTGGAGTTTAAAAAGGGACTGTTCTAATTTACATTCAAGAAAGTGACAAAAAAGAAGCTTCCTTAGTGTTCAGTGACTATACCTGGTTTGATTGTTTTATGTAGACGATGATGTTTTTTCTGTTTTTGTATATAATAATATTTGTATAATGTAATAAAATAAAAATATAATTATAATATAGTAATAAAAATTTCGTGTTGAGTGTTTAATTTGATCCACTGATTTAACTTAAAATAGTGTACCGTATATTTCACTAAAATGTTATATCTTAAAAATTTGAGCTCCTAGGCAAAAACTAATGCCATATTTGAATTCAGGGCATCAAATTCATATAAAATCAGCTCTTAATACCCCGGCACCAAAACGGCTGTTGGCCAGTGATATATTCAAATAATACGTAAACACACAAAAAGTACAATCCATTTTTTATACTGAATTCATTTGGTAAGATTTATTTTATAAATTATTATATTTATTACCTTATAAGTTAAAGACATTTTCGATTTAATAACACTTTTAATTAATAATCTATAGTAAATAAATTAAAATAACCTTGGTTTTTTAAACAGCTGTCAGACAAACTAACTTAGCATCCCCCGTAGCGGGCAATAATTGAGTAGAAATTTGAATGTTATTTAGTGGATGTAATATGTTTTTTTTAATTATATTTATTATAAAGAACGTCAGAGTAAATAACATTTTTTTCAAACCATTTCCTAATAGAATAAACTGATTATCCTGTTTAATTGCTCTAGATAGTTCCACGCGTAAGTACTTGTGTGAAACAGTCTGAACGCAAATCAGTACATACATACTGAAATAGGGCTTGAGCTATATTAATTGCAGTAGCGACCGAAACTCAATGGGGCATTGAAGTATCTTAAACTTGAATGTTTCATTTGCAGTCTCGTACAGTTTCATAATGTTGGTGGCTCCAGTTTTAAGTTGTAAGTTATGGATTAAGTCAATCCTTTGGATATTGTACAGTATTTTCTGTACTCAAAACGGCATTAATTGATCGATACTCTTTATTTCCCAGAACGCAACGTAGTCCCTACTACGCTATGGCAATGAAGTCCCATGTTTTTTTCGGAATACATTTAAAAAAATTGTACTTTCTACGACCTATGACATTCCGCATGTAATAAAGAATCATCATATAAATTTCAAAACATTCGGTCAAGTAACTTTTGAAATATTTGCGGACAAACAAACGCTGTCTCTTTATAGGCTATAATAGTAAGATTATACATCATTGGCGACGTTTCGGAAATTGGTTTATTTACATCATCAGGCTAGCAAATAAATAGGACATTCAATACAACCCATTTTAAAATCAAAACCTTCACAACAATTCCACGCCCTAGCAGACAAACAAAATTTGTTCTAGGTCCATCTTTCAGCTTCTCGCAGTTCCATTTTTAGATATTTAATTCAGACAAATATCATTTTATATATGGGACAGTAGGGTATTTATTTCTCTGAGAGTTTTCTCTGCCAAGCTTTCTTGCCCTTCAAAATGTTTTTTGAGAAATTTGATGTCCAAACTTTATTTAGATTATGTCCTGCATATTTAATTTTTCGCACTTTTATAAGCACTTTTATCCAAGAATCGATTATTACTAGCACACTTGTGTGAAGTGTTATTCTTGCATAGTCAATGCTTTCAACCATTCTATTCCGTAAAGACGAGGTCGGGTAAAACATTTTACCGGCAGCTTCGTTCGTAAGCTTTACATTTGGTTACGGCGCCTCACTCTTGCCACGGTTAAGCGGGTCAGATAAAAGGAACCAAGTCCACTTTCTGATAGTACTGTACTTTATACACTTGTTCTCCATGCCACTAAGCAAACACTGTCACGATGGTGGCCATTGCGTTATCCCTACTAGCGACGTGGGAACTGATGTCTGATATGGAGAATTCGCCGATATTTCCTTTATTGTGAAATTTTAAAACTTTTTTTTTAATTTTTACCTGAATACTTTTAGTGACTGTACTTAATCGCCCATTGTGCCACTCAACATTATTCAGCAATTGCTCGGTTGTTTTCATATTACTGTTAACATTTCCCCGTAATTGCAAGCCTAGCTGCTAACTTAGTGCCGACGACATTATGCAGCAAAATCTAGTTTATTTTCATAGGATTGACGACCTTATGCAGCGAATGCCAGTTTAGTATCGATGGGGTACAAAGTAGTTCGCCTCCACGCGGTGTACCCTGGGTAATGCTAAATGAACTACAGCTCTTCGTCTATAACCGTGCCACAACCTAAAAGAAGAAGAAGACGAATCGGCCCTTTTCGGGGCCAGCATAACGACGCCTCTATCAGGCATAAATCGCGTAGTTTTAATATTATATTTTGGAACGCAGGCGGACTGAGTCTCACAAAATTCAGCGAGCTGAAGACTATTTTGCATGAATATCAGATTGACCTTTTTATAGTGGCTGAAGCAGGAGCCGCCACCGACACAACTCAATTTTACCAGGTTGACAACTACACGATTCATACATTGCAAAGAAGCAGACAAGTGGCATCGGGAATGATTGTTGGGATTATGAAAGACCTACCATCTAAGTTCAAAATCATACATGAAATGGACGAAGACGACAAAATGGAAGCAATACAAGTTGATTGCTGGATTGACAACAATCATTTCCGAGTTGTAGGAGCCTACAACCCACCGAACAACGTTTTTAATGACCATAGACTTAATCAGACGATCGACAACAATACAATTATTATTGGCGATTTCAACGCACCTTCTGTCAGATGGGGGTGCTCGCGAACAACAACGGTGGGAAGAGCCATGGAAGATTTCATCGACAGCGTGCCGCTCACTCTCCTGACGACCGATCATACCTTTCTTTCCTTTACTGGCCGCCTCGGCAAACCGGACCTGATCTTGCCGCATGCAAGTATCGCCGACCGCTGCCAACACCAACTGCTGGAGGACCCCTCCGGGTGTGGACACAAAATTGTTCTACTAAAAACAAGACCAAAGGAAAACGTCCAGCCCAGGAAAAGACTTACGAGGTGGAACTTCAAAAAGGCAAATTGGATTGCCTTCGCTGAAGACACTGACAAAAGACTGAAGAATATATTTCCGACAGGAAACCCAAACAGCACAATGAAGAAAATCACGAAATCTATACTAGAGATCGCCGAACTCCATATCCCCAGAGGCCAAGTAAAAAAGTACTCACCATTCTGGAGTGAGGAACTTACAAAACTCAAGAAAGAAAGAGACGCTGCCAGGCACACGGCAGAACACAGCAACAACCTGGGTGATTGCATCAAACTTAGGAAGGCACAGGCAAAACTTCAACGGACGATAGTAAATAGCAAAAGAAGTAAATTCAGAAATTTCATCGCGGGAATTGACTTCAGGAAGGACGGAACTAAAGCACACAAATTCATCTCCAGGCTGAATAACGAAAGTAAGAGCTTCAAAGCCCACCCGATCAAACATGGACAAGAAATCGTTGTCAACAGGAAGGACATTGCCAACCTTTTCTGTAAATTGTTCTCCTCACGACCAGACTGCCAGCACTTTAAGAACCACCGAAAAATAGCTACTCCAGCAACCGCACTGAGTGGGAAAGACATAAACCTTTTCCAGGCGGATTTTAACTTGTCGGAATTAAGGCTAGCTATAAGTGAAATCAGGTGTGGAAGAAGCTGTGGAATTGATGATGTCTATCCCGAATTCATTGTACATCTGGGCAAAGAAGCACAAAAAACCTTACTAATGGCTATGAATGAGAGCTGGCGCATCGGTATCCCAGACACGTGGAAGAAGGCGGTAGTGGTACCCGTGTTTAAGAAGGGAAAGGATCCCGAGAAATTAAGCAGTTATAGACCGATCAGTCTTACTTCTGTTACCTGCAAAGTTATGGAAAGGATGGTCAACCACAGGCTGGAGGCCTATATAGAGAGAGCTAATATAATTCATGAAGAACAGGCTGGTTTTAGAAAACACAAATCCACTACTGACCAAGTCAATAAGCTCTCCCAGTGCGTGAAAGATGGCTTTCACCGGAAAATGTCCACCCTTGCGTGTTTTATTGACTTCCGGGGAGCTTACGACACAGTTAGCAGAAAACTCCTCTATAACAAAATTGCCAACTACGGAGTGGCAGGAAACATGTTGAACTGGATAAATCAATTTTTGAGCCAACGATTTATAAAGGTCCGCTATGGAAACAGAAGTTCTCAGTTCCGTCAACAGAGAAGGGGACTCCCGCAGGGAGCGGTCAGCAGTTGTACTCTTTTCAACCTTTACATGAATGATTTAATCTGCAACATTAAGGTAAATAACCCAGGAGTCGAAGTACTCTGTTACGCAGATGATGTGATAATATGGGCGACCAGCAGCAACATCAACTCCTTGGAAACCAAAATAAACGAGACATTAGGTGGAGTCAAAAGATGGTGCTCCGAAAACGATATGATTATTAATGAAAACAAGACCACGGCACAGTTATTCACGCTATCAACTAAAACTTACGATCCACACGTAGTAATAGGGACTACTGACCTGCCAATAACGCGATCAACCAGGTACTTAGGTATCGCTCTGGACAGCAAACTCCAGTGGTCGGGACATATAGAAGGTGCTGTAACAAAAGCTGCAAAAAGGCTGAATATGATGAAGAGACTGACTGGAACGAAGTGGGGTGCTACTCAGGACGTTCTGATTACTACATACAAGTCTTACATCCGCCCAATCCTTGAATACGGCTCAGAAGCTTACAACACAGCTTCTGATAATGCAAAGAAAGACCTGAATACAGTCCAAAACAATGCATTGAGACTGATATGTGGTGCTGCGAAGTCTACCCCAATTGCAGCGTTAGAGATTCAAACAGATATTGAGCCCCTTAACGCTCGCAGGGACAAGGCTGCTATCAAATTCTTTGAAAGAGCCTTAAGAACCAACGATGACTTCTGGAAGAAATACAGATGCGCAAGCCAAAGGCTTAAAACCCAAGTCACACCACTGGCAAAAGCCGCAGAAATAAGAAGAAGACATGGATTGGAAGAATCAGAGCGACAACCTTTCAAGAAAACGAAATATATAAAGGAAAGGACCGAAATACCATCGTGCACATCAATACCTGGTGTAAGCCTGAGAAAAGCCGACATCCAAATCTGCGAACTCAAAGTACTAACAGAAGCTATGATCAACGAGAGGTATCCGGCAGACGAATGGCTGCGTGTGTACACAGATGGATCGGCAATGCATGACGCATGCGGGGCCGGATATTTCTCCTCAATTGGGCAAAAATCAATAGCAGTGGGGAAAAACGGAACCAACTTCGAAGGAGAAGTGACCGCCATCGGCGAAGCGGCCAGAGAGATTCTTCTGTCGGCCAACACCAAGAAGGTAGTTTTCCTCTCGGACTCAACATCCGCGATTCAGGCGATCGCCTCCCCAAAGCCACAAGAAGGGAAGGAAATAAACAACTGCCAGAAAACACTCCGCATGTTGCAGAAAACAACACAGATCGCAATACAATGGGTGCCGGGGCACTGTGACATCAGAGGAAACGAAAAAGCAGATAGTTTGGCCAAGCATGGCTGCTCCATGGCGCAGCCGATCCTCCCCGTCTCATACCGCAGTGTCTGTCGGAATAGAAACAGCACTATCAGCGACTCCGTGAAACGGGACAGGAAACAAGCTGCTACAGGAAAGCAATGGGAAAAGATCATCCAATCAAGCACACCACTGGATCTTCCGAGAGGCGTAGCCGTGGCTTTGTTTAGGATGACCACTGGACATGACTACCTACAGAGACACTTGCATCGCATGAAAGTGGTAGACACACCAATCTGCCCACTCTGCTCCGACAACGAAGGGACGGCAGAGCATCTTACCACTTGTGACGGCCTGAAAGATATCTTTCACGAGGAGTCCAGGGAAGGACTCGCTACATTGTACTGGGAGGCACGGCGTCGGATGGCTGAGAGGCCAAGGACGGGCGTTGGCTGAAGTAAGAAGTAAGTTTAGTATCGATGACCTTATTCAGCGAGTGCCAGTTTGTTGTCATAGTATTGACGACGTTTTGCAGTGAATGCCAGTTTATCGTGATAGTACCGACGATTTTATTCAGTGAGTGCCAAGTGTTGTCATAGTATCAGCGATCTTATTCAGCGAGTGCCAGTATATTGTCATAATGCTGAATACCGTATGCAGCAAGTGCCAGTTTATTGTGATAGTATCGACGATTTTATGCAGCGAGTGTCAGTTTGTTGTCATATAATTAACAACTTTATACAGCGATTGCCAGTTTTGTTGTCATGGTATCGACGACCTTAAGCAGCGAGTGCCAGTTTATCGTGATAGTACCGACGACTTTATGCAGCGAGTGCTAGTTTATCGTGATAGTACCGACGACTTTGTGCAGCGAATGCCAGTTTTTTTGTCATATCATCGACGACCTTATTCAACGAGTGCCAGTTTGTTGTCATAGTATCGACGACGTTATGCAGTGAATGCCAGTTTATCGTGATAGTATCGACGACCTTATGCAGCGATTGCTATTTTGTCGTGATAGTACCGACGACTTTGTGCAGCGAATGCCAGTTTTTTGTCATAGTATCGACGACGTTATGCAGTGAATGCCAGTTTATCGTGATAGTACCGACGACTTTATGCAGCGAGTGCTAGTTTATCGTGATAGTACCGACGACTTTGTGCAGCGAATGCCAGTTTTTTTGTCATATCATCGACGACCTTATTCAGCGAGTGCCAGTTTGTTGTCATAGTATCGACGACGTTATGCAGTGAATGCCAGTTTATCGTGATAGTACCGACGACTTTATGCAGCGAGTGCTAGTTTATCGTGATAGTACCGACGACTTTATGCAGCGAGTGCTAGTTTATCGTGATAGTATCGACGACCTTATGCAGCGAGTGCTAGTTTATCGTGATAGTACCAACGACTTTGTGCAGCGAATGCCAGTTTGTTGTCATAGTATCGACGACGTTATGCAGTGAATGCCAGTTTATCGTGATAGTATCGACGACCTTATGCAGCGAGTGCTAGTTTATCGTGATAGTACCGACGACTTTGTGCAGTGAATACAAGTTTTTTGTCATAGCATCGACGACCTTATTCAGCGAGTGCCAGTTTGTTGTCATAGTATCGACGACGTTATGCAGTGAATGCCAGTTTATCGTGATAGTACCGACGACCTTATGCAGCGAGTGCCAGTTTATCGTGATAGTACCGACGACTTTGTGCAGTGAATGCCAGTTTGTTGTCATAGTATCGACGACCTTATTCAGCGAGTGCCAGTTTGTTGTCATAGTATCGACGACGTTATGCAGTGAATGCCAGTTTATCGTGATAGTACCGACGATTTTATTCAGTGAGTGCCAGTTTTTTGTCATAGCATCGACGACCTTATTCAGCGAGTGCCAGTTTGTTGTCATAGTATCGACGACGTTATGCAGTGAATGCCAGTTTATCGTGATAGTATCGACGATTTTATGCAGCGAGTGTCAGTTTGTTGTCATATAATTAACAACTTTATGCAGCGATTGCCAGTTTTGTTGTCATGGTATCGACGACCGTATGCAGCAAGTGCCAGTTTATTGTGATAGTATCGACGATTTTATGCAGCGAGTGTCAGTTTGTTGTCATATAAGTAACAACTTTATGCAGTGAGTGCCAGTTTTGTTGTCATGGTATCAACGACCTTATGCAGCGAGTGCCAGTTTATCGTGATAGTATCGACGACCTTATTCAGCGAGTGCCAGTTTGTTGGCAAAGTATCGACGACTTTATGCAGCGAGTGCCAGTTTCTTGACCTAGTGCCGACGACATTATGCAGTGAATGCCAGTTTGTTGGCATAGTATCGACGACCTTATGCAGCGAGTGCCAGTTTGTTGACCTAGTGCCGACGACATTATACAGTGAATGCCAATTTGTTGGCATAGTATCGATGACTTTATGCAGCGAGTGCCAGTTTGTTGACCTAGTGCCGACGACATTATTCAGCGAGTGCCAGTTTGTTGTCATAGTATCGACGACCTTATGCAGCGAGTGCCAGTTTGTTGGCATAGTATCGACGACTTTATGCAGCGAGTGCCAGTTTGTTGACCTAGTGCCGACGGCATTATGCAGTGAATGTCAGTTTGTTGTCATAGTATCGATGACCTTATGGAGCCAGTGCCAGTTTATCGTGATAGTATCGACGACCTTATGCAGCGAGTGCCAGTTTGTTGTCATAGTATCGATGGCCTTATGCAGCCAGTGCCAGTTTATTGTGATAGTATCGACGACCTTATGCAGCGAGTGCCAGTTTATCGTGATAGTATCGACGACCTTACGCAGCGAGTACTTTAGTAAAAGTTATTATACTTCTAAACAATTTATTTTACACAATAAACATCCACTTATGATTGGATAAACGCCAGATCTAGGCTGAATTTGTCGTACAATATGTTATAGTTTATGACGGCAATTTTATTAAAGTGTAGTAGTTTGAATAGAGAACTATACGTGCCATCATGAGTAACGTTTTAGTTTTATAGGTAACGTAACACTTGGAACGTCTGTAGGCAACATGTTTGAGGGTAAATATGCTTCTCAGCGTGTTACTCAGAATTGGTAACCCACTAAAGTCGATCTATCTGACGATATAATATACATAACTCAAATCAACACAGCTCAAACGCTAAAGTGTTGGTATATATAAATAGGTTAGGCAAAGTAAACGTAAAATATGTGAAAATTAAAAAATGTTATAATTTAAAAAATGTGTTTATGTAAATATGAAAACTTGCTAAAAAGGCAGAGGACGAGACTTTGGCGAATGTTCTGTATGTAGTGGGCAGTCACAATGAATAAATAAATTACTGTTAGTATCAAAACTTTGTCTGGCAAATGTTTAACTTGTCATCATAGACACAAGAGTAAATATTAGTCCACTTATCTGTAGCCGTAGTTGATCAGTGCCTGAATAATTATATAAACACTGATGTTATCCCTTGGTGTGGATTCGTGTCCGATGATTTGTTAGTCGTTTTATTACATACAGTTCGGCAAGGATCATCCTTTGGACCGGCAAGTGTGGAAAATTATCAATCCCGTGGGCAGGCTCTATTTGTAACAACCCTGTGGAGAGGGATCGATAAGGATGGGTAAAAGACATAATCTTTCCTTGGAACCGGGTAGAAGGAAAATTTATTAATTAATTTAAAATTATTTAAGGTATTATTGTTAAATAAAATTAATAACTGATTTGTCATAGAGTAGATGAGGGAAATGAAATATTTCGCTTGTTTAATTAAGAAATACTTTCGAGGATACGACTTCCATATTTCAAACTAACCAAGTCCTAGCATCGATATTTCCCCCTTTATTAGGATTATTTACAAATGCATTAAAGCCTAAATGAGAATCCCATAAGAATGAATTCTAATAGAAGATCCTATTTATAATAAAATTAAATTTTTTTTAATTCATTATTTTTTTAATGATTGAAAACTGGGTAAATATTGAGTCTTATTGTCATTGCTTTTCCACATTTTGGTTGTAATTTTAGTAAATATTGAGACTCATTGCCGATGAAGAAAATTACAACCAAATCTATCCTGACAGGATACTTCATAGGTACCTATATTTTACTATAGGTATATAGTATTGTATAAAATTACAACCAAATTTAACACTGACTGGATACTTCATCACTCCGTAGCTATATTTTAATATAGGAATATAGTAAAATTTAGGTTTTATAACTTAATACTTTAAATATTTAAAATGTCAATTTATTTCACTGATTTTCACGCGTTCTGAATAGCGAGTCCCAAGTTGATATTCGTATATTACACATTAAAACGAAAAAAAACAAAAAACGGCATCATCACTTGTTTAGTAGAGCCAAAATGTATAGGCCAAAATATTAAGGTTGGTATTAAAATAAATTAACTTGAACCATAAATTACTATATAGGCTACTTAGGGTAAAATATACCTATAAAGTGTCCAGTCAGGATAAATTTGGTTGTAATTTTCTGCATCGGCAATAAGTTCCAATAATTACTAAAATTACAACCAAATCTATGCTGACGGGATGTTTTATAGGTAGCCTATATTCATGTATAGATGTAGTGTAGTACGCTATAGCTACAGCGCGCCCGGTTCACGCTATAGGCCTACATGCCATTACAGGCAAACAACTAAAATGTGAAAAAATTAACTTTCCGTATTTTCCGCGGAAAAAAGTTGATATTCGTGTTCTATATTTAGAATACGTAATAAATCGTAAAATGTAATAATCGTAATATTTTACGAGTATTTTTGTTTTAATAATTTTTAAAAAATGGCAACAAGACAATATTTATCGAAAACTGTTGCGTGAATTGAATTGTAACAAAACCTTTGCTTTAATAAAAAAACGTGTGAGGTAAAGAACAATTAAATGATTGGTGAACACTAAAGAAGACAGGAAATTCCCAGTATGGCCTTGAGTAGAAGAGAAAGGAAAACACCAGGGAAATGAGGTGGTGGCCCAAGAGTGACCTGGGAAGTGCTACTTTGACGTCTGATGGTTGAGGCATCTTACACTTGAATACTCTAAACATCGAGACCGCGCGAGAAAGTCGAACACTTTCACAGAATACATAATGTGGACAAAGTTCTATACAATTTAAACACTCATAAAATTATTCTGTGAGTTTCTTTGCTTTAGGCAAGTTTCATTGCTTTCTTCTCTCAGTACCATAAAACAGGGTTAATCATAAACATAGGCGGACTGGAAAATTCTGTCTCAGAATTTATTTCACCAACTGGCCCGTGCCATTATAAAATATAATTCTATATTAATTCACTAAATACATAAAAACAATATTAAAAACTTGTTTTTTTTTTGTTAGAAACTGTAAAATAAACAATTAAATAAATTTTGTAAATAAAAACCCTTAACATTTAATATAATAAACAATATGTATACACATTTGTTTTCTAATATTTTCAAATAGGTCAACTCTTTTTTTAATTATATTTAAAAAGTACTTAACTAAGTGAATACGTAATGGCTTACTTGCTGACGCGTTTTAAAACAATCGTTCCTTTTACGAAACTAACCCTCTACCTTTCCTAATGGTATGTAGCAACATAATTTTTCACGTACTATTTTTTTGTTTTCAATAGACATTATCACAAATGGTTGTAATGTATTGACTCATTGAACTCCAACGTTTTATTTGTCATTATTTAAAGCTTTGAGAAAATAAGTTTAAAAGATACCAGTGGCCAGTAAACATTAAATATTATAAAAGCGATATTCATAGGCAGAACAAGCTAAACCGGCTGTTACTCTGTTGTTCTTAAACGTCGATCTAATTGCCTTCAATGTGCACATATAAAATGCTTTGTCTCAAATTTGACCATTTAATTCTACCAAAAATTATACTTTCAGTTGTTCTGGAGAACAATCAAAAATATTAAAACCCAATTCCGTTAGATATTTATTAAACAAATTGATCTAGAGGCAATTTAATCTAGAGGCAATTTGATCTAGAGGCAATTTGATCTAGAAGCAATTTGATCTAGAGGCTATTTGATCTAGAGGCTAGATGCAATTGGCTTTAGAGGCAATTTGATCTAGAGGAAATTTGATATAGAGGCTATTTGATCTAGAGGCTATTTGATCTAGAGGCACTTTGATCTAGAGGCTATAGTTACATAAACGGTCATGAAATGCAAATCGATATTTCAATTATCTCAATGTTTGGTCAAACATCTAGTTACATGCATTCTACCTATTCGTAAAACTGTTTTCCCTGTAAGGAGAACTTGATGTGTTAAGTTCCATTTGCTTTTTTTCTTTATATATATTATTTTTGAAAGGAACTCTTTCCCTGCCACTTTAGTAGACTACTATGACCCATTCTTAGCTAATCCTTCATTTTCCCATTGCGGCGAAATTCTTGAATTGCTGACTGAACTATATAGTAGACTGTTGCTAAGTGTTCAGACGTTGGTCATAAATATTAAGAAATGGGTGTAATTATTTCAAATATCTTCATAATTATTATTTCAAATTTACACAATTTTTTATTTGTGTTTTTTTACTGATAACACTAAAATAAGCTGCTTCAAAAAAAAAAAATAATTATAATAAGGTTGTGCCACTCAAGGGAGGGCAACAGAAATGAAAACTTTTATAGCATCATCTACAAAAGTTTTGAATTGAGAAAAACATTCAATTTTGCGTAATGAGAAATTACCTAAACATTTGTTATCAGACGTGCCTAAGAATGTTTTCATTACAAAAATGTGGATTAAAAATACATAACTTATCACCATCGTTATATGGAACTATTTGTATTGGAATTTATCAAAATTTTAATAAATTAATATATTTATTAACTGATACAATCTACTTAATAATAACTTTTTACCTTAATATTTATTAGATAATGTACCATAACCTTACATGTTAAAGCAGTTGTTTTATAACATAATGTAGACTATAACATAAAATCGACTAATATATGAAATAGTATGATATCATTCAATTGACTTTGAGGTGACCCATAATGGATGGAACTTGATTTTAATTTTTTCAAATATCAATTCATTAATTAAATTTAAATAATTAATTTTAATCTATTTTGTCCTTAATATTGTTATTCTGTCTTATATATATATATACTTATATTAATTGTAATTATATAATAAAAAGTAACTAAAATAATTTGTTTTCTTTGTTGTCTAAAGTGGGACAACAATTTTTTCTAATTGATATTTAAAAAAATATAATACTTGAATTCTGTTTCATTTTAGAGAAGCATTAGATCTTTGAGTTTAGCCATTAATATTCTCTAAACAAAAACACAAAAATAGTCACTTTTTAAGACGTTTGGTAATTTAAGAGAATCAAACTAGCAAGTAATAAACAATAAACAGGAAAATAATGGCAGAACATGTTCCCGGAACCGGTTTTACCTCTGGGAATTAATAAATGGTGGGAGATTACGTCTATTGTTTCCAGCTTGTCACTTCTCTATATAAAATGCAAAGTTTGCCTGATTTACTAAGATACGCACAACCAAAACTATTACAGCTAGAAACTGGATACTTAAAAGCGAAATAGAGGCGGAAAAAGAAAGGATTTACAAAGATTTAAACTTTCAATTTTAAAATAATGAAAAGGACCACCAAACGTTTTTGGAAAAGGACCACCAAACGGAAATTTTTTTTTTTTAAAAACACCAAACTTTTATTAAAAATTAAACAATTGTCAGTTTTGTTGTTTTTGTCACTGATTCATCAAACGATAATTTGGATAAAGCAAAAAGGTTAACAATTTATATATATATATATATATATATATATATATATATATATATAAATTTAAAATTTGTCAACTCACATCAGTATAAAATAAACTTTAAACCTTAATATTTATAAAACATAAACATGTGAGTTAAATGTTTTATCATTAACGATGAAACATCGTTGTTGAAAAGTCGGGACTTTTCTTACTTAAAGTTCGTGGCGAAACCATGATAGGGATGCTAGGTTTAAACAGTCTAACAAGACGGGGATGGAAATAAAACCGTCCAAAGTATGTATCGCCTTTCTTGGACATTGTGTCTCCAAGCCCAGAAATTAATTCATATGGAGGCCTATACTATGTGACTACTAGTTCCTACAGCCAGAAGATTAAAAACAAGAAAGAGAAATAGTTTTCAATAAACTCTGAAATAAAATTTATTTGCTATCTAAACAGAAACTGACATGATTTTAAATGTTTATAATTGTGTTCTGATTTTACGTTCAGCTCTCCCGCAATTAGTCAGACTGCCAGACGGGTCTGTCCACTACTTAAAAATTTCATAATAGATAAGAAAGTGTTTGTGTAAAATATACTTGATGTAATAAAAGAGCTGGAAAGTCGGCGCCACCGAGATCTCACGGTACGTTGTACATAGTAGAGCGAATGCCAGACAGCGTGCTGACTTACGAATAAAGCCGTATAAGTTTTGCATCGCAACATTCACATATACAGAGTAACTGAAATAGGGCCTTACAACTTTGAAGACTCATAGCAATTTATTGAAAGAGCCTGCCTAGCTGGTTTTAGTGTTACTAAATTCCTTCTATTACCTTACACTCTCCTGTTATATATCTTGTTCAAAACTTCTTGTTCAAAACTTACAAAACTATTAAGACTTTAAACATTGTTGGAACAATTAAATTTGGATGGGAATGAAGTTGAAGAATATGTGTTACTTAGGCTTATTTACTTCTGTATGACACAAAACGGGTTTCAATTTGATGACCAAAAATGACGGTACCGTTATGGGAAATCCGTTTTTAAGTTCCCTACCTAACTTCTTCATGGGAAATTTCGAAAGAGAAGATGGCATATTGTCCTAGAGTGGGTACGTCATGTTGATGAGATCTTCGCAATGTTTAATAAAATCCACAACATTGATGCTTTTTGTAATGAGATTAATAGATTTTATAAAACTATATTTTTCACCGTGGAATGTGAATAAAATTTGAGTTAACCGTTTTTAGAATGTTTCGGTACCCAATATATATAATAATCTAAAGTTAATATATATATATATATATATATATATATATATATATATATATATATATATATATATATATATATATATATATGTGTGTGTGTGTGTGTGTGTGTGTGTGTGTGTGTGTGTGTGTGTGTGTGTGTGTGCTGATAAGTATTCCTTCACGAATGTAAAAAGAATCATGATTAGTTATTATCTGGAGTACATCCGTTTATTCTGCAGTGCATAAAATTGCAGTTCGGACGTTTCGCTAGAATCTCATCTACAGTCGGTTCAGAATGTGTTTGCACCTGATGTAAACACTATCACGAGGCGAACACGTGCAAGGGACGGTAGGCTATGAGATTAAAAAAGATTTTGTACCTTTTTCATCGTAATTTGTATTATTCAAAATGCAATTGTATTTTATTTCATGTAAACATTGTTTTTGATTTATTGTAAAATTTTTATTGTAAAACCGTGGCGTATTGTAAGTCTGGCCACCCCCAAATCCGGTTCTAACCGGTTCTATGTATAAGTAAGACGTGCTTTGAGTTAACTGTTTAGTTGCAATTGTAAATTCGTAGTAGTGTCACTGATGATGCTGACATAAGCATTGAAACGCGTATGACAGTATAGTAGATTGTTTTGTGAGTTAGTGTGCAGTTATTTATTTAGAACTTTTAATTTAATGTAACAAACTTGGTGTGTTCCTTACAAAATAACAATATAACCAGCTCTGTAGCTTCTTTCAATTATTTATATAAAGTTTAAAATTTAAAAGTCCTTTATGAATCACCCTATATTGCTATGTTGAATGAATGGGGGAGAATGTATCGTCCAATCTCGAGAATAGAATAATAAAAAATATTTCTGAAAAATAAAAAGTACAATATAAGTATACGTATAGAGTCTAAGTATTTGGTAGCTACATAAAATATAACCATCTTAGTATATTCAATTTATAGCTAGTCCCTTAAAGAACTTCAACGTTATATCACAGAACATAATAGTTTGCTCTTAGGTGTTCCAAGATTGGCCTCAACTTCAGTTAGGTATAAGGGTGTCGCGTCAACTTCCTTAATGCTACTGAAGGATGGAATAACAAACTGAACAACACCCTTCGGAGACCTAATCCTTGAATCAAAGAATTAGTTGTTTCAAAACTGAAACGGAAAATGCAGCCTGCGCATACATATAGAATTAAACGTTAGAGGGAAGAGGAGAAAATGCACATAGACTAGGCCTGTATGAAACTAGCAGAGGGAACTAATAAACGATCAAAAATGTTAAG